>JASVEL010009039.1:0-257847 GCA_032618575.1 Nicotiana noctiflora | reverse complement strand
AGCATCCAGATGGCCCTGTATGAGGCGTTGTATAGTAAGCGATGTCGATCTCCAGTCGGATGGTTTGAGACGGGAGAGGCACGGTTGTTGGGTATAGACTTAGTACAGGAGGCCTTGGATAAGGTCAAGACTATCCGGGAGAGATTGCGTTCAGCTCAGTCGAGACAGAAGACTTATGCGGATCGTAAGGTTTGAGATGTGCATTTCATGATTGGTGAACGAGTATTGCTCCGAGTGTCGCCTATGAAGGGCGTGATGAGGTTCGGGAAGAAGGGCAAGCTCGGCCCTAGGTATATTGGTCCATTTGAGATTCTAGACAGAGTGGGAGGGGTGGCTTACAGATTAGCCTTGCCGCCTAGCTTATCGGCCGTGCATCCAGTTTTTCATGTATCTATGCTCCGGAGATACCACGGCGATCCCACACATGTGTTAGACTACAGTACTGTCCAATTAGACAATGATCTATCCTACGAGGAGGAGCCAGTGGCTATTCTAGACCGACAGGTTCGACAATTGAGGTCGAAGAGTTATCCTTATGTGCGTGTTCAGTGGAGAGGTCAGCCTCCTGAGGCATCGACCTGGGAGTCCGAGTCTGGTATGCGGAGCTGTGACGACCCGGCCCGTCGTCACGAGAATTTCCACCCCGTTATGTTGTAATTACATATTTCTTGCTTTTATATCAGTCTTAAAGTCTATCGGGGGAGTTAGGAGTGAATTGGATTGAAAATAAGGCATATAGCCTTTTTTAAAGAAACTTGAATAAGGAAAGTCAACCCAGAGTTGACTATTTAGTTAGAGGGCTCGAAATCGAATTCTGATGATTCGGTTAGTTCTGGGAGGTAATTTGTGACTTAGGGGAGCAATCAGAATTGGATTTGGAGGTCCGGTGTAGAAATAGGCTTGAATTGGCTAAGGTCGAATTTTGGCGAAATCCGAACGGTAGGTGAGATTTTGATCCGGGAGTTGGAATGGAATTCCGACAGTTGCAGTAGCTCCGTTAGGTGATTTTGGATGTGCCCGCAAAATTTTGGGTCATTCGGAGGTCGTTTGGTTGGGTTTTTGATCGAATGTCGGTTTCGGAAGTTTGGGAGAAAACTTAAGCTTGAATCCGTGTGTAATTGGTGATTTTGATGTTTAGGAGGGTGTGTTTATGATTAGAACAAGTTTGAAACGTGTTATGGAGTATGTTGGTGGTTTTCGTTGGGGTCCCGGGGGCCTCGGGTTGATTTCGGGGGTCCAAACGGACCATTTCTTCTATTTTTGAACTGCTGTTGGCTGCTGGTTTTGTTGCAGACGGATGCTCTATGCGATCGCATAGAGTAGATGCGATCGCATAGAAAGATGAAAGTGAGCCCCAGAGTTTTTCTATGCGATCGCGTAATAGGGGATGCGATCGAATAGGTATGGAACCTGGCACTCTGCGATCGCAGGGTCACTTGTGCGAACGCATAGGGTAAAATGATCCGGGGTGCCTAAGAAGCTTATTGTTCTATGCAATCGCGTGGCCAGTTTGCGATCGCATAGTAGTAATTGGAGCCTGGGTGAGATGTTCTACGCGATCGCAGAGAGGTAGTGCGACCACATAGCCTTAATTATTTCGAGCTATCATTTGTTCTACGCGATCGCAATGATGGGATGCGATCGCATAGTGTAAACACCTGGGCAGATTCTTTAATTACAGAAACATTTCTCATACGGGTTCATTTCCAAAACCCTCCATTGTTGAGCTCTAGAGTGAGAAAGTGACGGGAAATAGCTGGGAGCTCATGAGGATATTGTCGGAGGTAAGTTTCGTGGTTTAATTACACACTTTTATCATGAAATCATGGATTATTTCTATTAAAATGGAGGATTTAATGTGGGTTTTAAGCCCTAGGCCTAAAATTGTAGAACAATACCGATTTGAGCGGGCAAATGGAGTCCGAATTTGGTAAATTTGATATGCCTAGACTCGTATTGAGATGAGGGTTCCGAATATGTAACTTTTATAATTTTTCGAGAAGCGCACCAAAAGTCGGGTTTTGACAACTTTGTGGGTTTTGATACAACTTGGGTTATTTCAAATGAATTGCGTGAAATTATCATATATTGATGCATTCTCTATGATTTTGAGCAGATTTGGCATCCGAGGAGATTGATTTGCGAGGCAAGCGCAAGGCGGATTGAAGCTTCTTCCGGTTCGAGGTGAGTGGTAGTAGTAAACAATGTACTGAGGATTTGAAACCCCATACTAGCACTTCACAGTGCTACGTTGAGATGAGACACGCGTCTTGTGACGAGCGTGGTGACATTGTGATTGGGGACTTGGACTTGGTCCTTCCCGACTAATAGTATATTGTGTGTTATGACTAATAATAAGTTTATAACTGTGCAATTGGGCTGATAGCCATGTTTGGGGCCTTGTGCCGATATGTAGAGCATTAGGGAACCTATAGAGCTAGGTGACCGCTATATCATATTGGAGACATACACTCAGCCGTAGCTCTAGCTGTATAGCATAACATGAGCCCGTACTAGATGTGTACATTGAGAGAGATTATCTAAGGTGGAATTCCTTGTTCTAGCTGAGTGGGCCTGAGAGGCCAAGTATATACTGACTGGGATAGGGTCGAGGACCCATTATGAGGTATTATATATATACCTATATTGGATCGGGCTGCACGCCGCAGTAGTATATATATTGGATCGGACTGCACGCCGCAGTAATATACATGTAATATACATGTGGGACGGATTGCACGCCGCAGTATTATTGCGCTTGGGCTGTAGGAGCCCCTTCGGAGTCTGAGTCTGCACACATTCTCAGTGAGCACTGGTGTATATTATGGGATCGGGCTGCACGCCGCAGCAGTATAGAGATATATACATATATATATTGGATCGGACTGCACGCCGCAGTAATACATGTGTGGATCGGGCTGCACGTCGCAGTATTATAGTGCTTGGGCCTAGGGAGCCCCTCCGAAGTCTGTATACACCCCAGTGAGCGCCGTCGACGTTAAATGGAGCTGGCTGCGCGCCGCAACGGTATATATATTGGAGCGGGCTGCACGCCGCAACATTATACTTAATCATATCCTATTACCCACTTAAATACTTATATATTATAGACATAGGTATGTGTCTTCATATATTGAGATGGCCGTACACCGTAGGGGTAGAGTGAGGGTTTGATTAGTGTGGGATCTTGTAGAGATAGATGAGCACTGGAGATCAGAGTACTTTCTACAGTGATGACGTACCTGTGAGGGTTGCCTTAGAACTGTTTAGTGATAGCACAAGAGTTCTTACTTTCAGTTATTGATTATCATTATTACTCACTGAGTTGAAATATACTCACCGCACTCCCCTGTACTTTTTGTGCAGATTCACAGGTGCCCGAGAGCAGTTGAGTTGTTGCTGCTGCCTGCTCATATCTACTTCTTGCGGAGACTACGAGGTAGCTGCCAGCGTCCGCAGAGCCTATTTTCTCCTCCTTTATCATCTTGTTGATTTCTTTTTGACTAGACTTGTTTGTATTAGGATGTTATTCTGTAGAGGCTCAGTCTCGTGACACCACGATATGGATGCGACCGCAATTTGTATGCTTTTACATTTCGCTTATCACCTGATATGATCATTTACTGTTTAAGTTTAATTTGATTAAAAACTGGCATGGTTTAAGGGATAATAAGGCCGGGCTTGCCTAACATTGTGTTGGGTGCCATCACGACCAGGGTTTAGGTCGTGACAGGAGCCGCTACCCACATTTGTTCCCCGACTCAGGTACTTCTTTCTTTTGTCCGTTCGAGGACGAACATTTGTTTTAGAGGTGGAGAATGTGACGACCCAAAGGGTCATCACTTGTTTTATTAATCATTTCGAGCTTCTGAGGTCTTGAAAACCTCATTCTATGTTGCCTCGAATTACGTGCATGATCCGGGCATGTAATCGGAAAGATTTTTGTGATAGAAAATATAAATTCTATGAGAAATTTGGATAAAAATGATATTAATATTGATATGGTTGACTTCGGTCAACATTTTTGGTAAACGGACCCGGACCCGAGAAAGGATGGTCCCGGAAGGTCCGTAGGAAAATATGGGACTTGGACATGCGTCCGGAGTCGAATTCGGAGGCCTAGAGCCCAAGTTATGAATTTTTCTGTGAAATTGTTTTTGATGTAATTATTAAAGGAAAATGAATTAATTGACCTTGGTATCGGGCTCGTATTTTGGTTCCGACGCCCGGTACAAGTCTTAAATATCATATATGTGCTTTCTGCAAAGCTTGATGACATTTGGATGTCGTTTGATATGTTTTGGACCTTGAGTTCCAAGTTTGAAAGTTTTGAAAACCAAAAGTATGAAAATCATGAACTTGAGGCTTGATTTGATGAAAACGATGTGATATTGGCGATGTGATCGCACGAAAAAGTTTCTAATGTGTTTTTGATATTGTGTACATGTTTGGTTTGGAGCCCGGAGGGCTTGGGTAAAGATTTGATAGGCCGTTGGATCAATTTCTGAATTTTTGCATTGCTGGTTCTTCACCCAGCTGTTGGCTTCGCATTTGCGAAGCATTTCTCGCAATTGCGAAGGTGACAGGTCAAGGCTGGGTTCGCAAATACGAACCCTTGATCGCAAATGCGAAGGGCATCCAGGACTGCTTGGGTTCGCAAATGCGAACACAACCTCGCAAATGCGAGGCCTTCGGTGTTAAGCCAGGCTTCGCAAATGCGAAGCATTCTTCGCAAATGCGAAGGTCCCTTGAAGCCAGCCTTGTTCGCAAATGCGAAATGCGAATTCGGAAATGCGAATTTCCCAGTTTTGTGCCTTGGTTCACAAATGCGAACAAAAGTTCGCAAATGCGAACTTCCCATCCTTAGCTTATTTTTCAAACTCCAGAATTTGGTCGGGGTTCGCAATTGCGAACCCTTGTTCGCAAATGTGAACACATAGACCATTAAATCACGATTTCCAGCTTCATTTTTCACATTTCACAACCCAAAAACATCCATTGGCAATTTTTCACGAACTCCCTCTTCTTCAAAGTAATTGTAAGTCACTTTCTACTTAATTCTTTCAATTCCTAACAATATTAAACATGTTTTTCAATAGAAATCAAAGGTTTTCATGGTAGAAATTCTTGTTTTTGGTAGAATATAGGGTTTTTCATAAATTGGGTAATTGGACCTCGAATTGAGGTCCGATTTTGAAACAAATCATATATTTGAACTCGTGGGGGAATGGGTAACCGGATTTTGGTCCGAACCCCGAGTTTCGACCATGTGGGCCCGGGGTCGATATTCACTATTCCGGGTAGAATGTTGTAAAAATTGTAATTGGCCTTATGAATTAGTTTGTTGAGTAGTATTGATGATATTAAATCAATTGTGTATAGATACGATTGGATTGGAGCCAAATTTGAAAGGAAAAGGCATTGCCACGGATTGAATTGTTCGTAAACATTCGAGGTAAGTGTTTGTTCTATCCTAGCTTGAGGGAATAGGATTATGTGCTATGTGCTATATGGTCGAGTGCGGTGTATGGGCTGTGGTGACGAGCATCCATACACTGGCGTCTAGTTGACCGTGAGTCTTTGTTAATACTTGTTGTGAAACATATTTGAAGATAAATTGTTGAATCCTTGCTGGGTTGTAGAATTGCTATTGATTGCCCTTGCCGGGACTTTGTTGAAATGATTATTGTGTCCCTTGCTGGGATGGTTCATGATTTGTTGTTTTCATTCCTTTCCCTTAACTGTGATTGTTATTTGGGTGAGGAAGAGTGATAATGCATGAAGGGTGATGTCGTGCCTTGATTTATTGTTTATGCACGAAGGTTAATGCCGTGCCTTGTTATTGATTGTGCACGAAGGTTAATGCCGTGCCTTGATTTATTGTTTATGCACGAAGGTTAATGCCGTGCCTTGTTATTGATTGTGCACGAAGGTTAATGCCGTGCCTTGATATTGATTATTCACGAAGGTTAATGCCATGCCGGGTTTTATTGATTATGCACGAAGGATCATGCCGTGCCTTGTTATTGAACCATGTACGAAGGATCATGCCGTACCATGGATGTGAGGATGAGAGTAAAAGCACGAAGGGTGATGCCGTGCACTTTATTTGCTTATTTGGTAAGGATGAGAGTAAAAGCACGAAGGGTGATGCCGTGCAACTACTTGCTATTCCTTGACTTGATATTAATTATTTTTCCATTATACTTTGTTTTCCTTGTGGACTTATTAACTGTTGTTAATTGTTGAGTTCTTTTGAGATATTCCTTATTGCGTTATTACTTGTTTATTTCTCGTTATCTTGTGGTATACATATATATAGAACTGTACAGGTTTATGTGGGTGTCTGGTCCTAGGCTTGTCACTACTTCACCGGGATAGGCCAGGCACTTACCAGCACATGGGGTCGGTTGTGCTGATACTGCACTTCTGTGCGTTTTTGCACAGGTCCAGGTTTCGATCAGGAGCAGCAGCAGTAGATCTTTCGCGTGGAAGTTGATCATATTTGAGACCGAGGTAGCTTGCGGGCGTCCGCAGGCCCGGCATCTCTTCCTGTTATTTATGTCATTAGTTGTAGTCTCCTTGTTCCGAGACAAACAGATTATGTTATATTTCTTTCAGACTTTTATGTGTAGTATTCAGTAGTAGTTCGTGAGTTGGTGACTCCACGTCTTGGGTAGAGGATTTTAGTATCAGTTACCTTGAAACTACTTATTTCTATTTTTATAAAGTCTTCCGCACTTGTTTAATTAAGATTATGATTTTGATTGTTAATTTAATTATGAAATATTATTAAAAACAGGATAGTGGGTGTAAAGTGGCTTGCCTAGCTATCACGAGTAGGCGCCATCACGATCCCGATGTTGGGGAAAAATCCGGGCCGTGACAATAATAGTGGGATGAATTGTGGATAAATTGTAGTATTTGGATGAACTAATTACATGGTTAAGAGATGTACTCAAATGTACACACATAGTGTTTGATGAAATGCCCAAAAGAGGTAAATCCATGGGTATCCTCCTAATTGTGGTGCACTTTTGTATGATTCTAAATAGATTGAAGTTGTTAGAATTTCTGGAATATTAGTAATTTCATATGGAATTAATTTGTATGATTTATATTGAGTATATTGAATTATTATGACTAGATTTGAAGCTTCGGACAAATTCGCGAGGCAAAGGCTTATTGGAAATTTTGAATTGGTTGCAAATCGAGGTAAGTGTTTGGTCTATCCTAGCTTGAGGGAATAAGAGTTGAGTATAATTGCTACTTGTTATGTGTTGTGTCCGGCGTATAGGCATGGTGACGAGTATCTATACTTTAGGGGTCGAGCATGATCGTGAGTCCTAAATTGCTAAATTGTCGTATTCTTATTTGATGTTTATGAGAACTTGTTTAAAGATTATTGGTCTCATACCGGTAATATATATATTATTGATTAAAGATTATTGGTTTCATACCGGTAATACATATGTTGTTGTTTAAAGGTTATTGGTCTCATACCGGTAATATATATATATATTGTTGATTAAAGATTATTGGTTTCATACCGGTAATATATATGTTGTTGTTTAAAGATTATTGGTCTCATACCGGTAATATATATATTGTTGATTAAAGATTATTGGTTTCATACCGGTAATATATATGTTGTTGATTAAAGATTATTGGTTTCACACCGGTAATAATATATATTGTTGATAAAGATTATTGGTTCCATACCGGTAATATGTACTGTTATTGGCCATAGTTGCCGGTGATATATTGATAAATGAGATTATATTGAATTGGGAGCGGGTGGTACGCCTACCACAAGATATGAAATGAAATGGGATCGTGTGGCACGCCGACCACTTATATATTGAGAAATGGGATCGTGTGGCACGCCGACCACTTATATATTGAAAAATGGGATCGTGTGGCACGTCGACCACTTATATATCAAGAAATGGGATCGTGTGGCACGCCGACCACAATTTATATGATTGTTGGCATTGGCCATAGTTGCCGGTAGCCTATTATGTACTGTTATTGGCCATAGTTGCCGGTGATCTATTGATAAATGAGATTATATTGAATTGGGAGCGGGTGGTACGCCTACCACAAGATACAAAATGAATTGGGAGCGGGTGGTATGCCTACCACAATATACAAAATGAATTGGGAGCGGGTGGTACGCCTACCACAAAATACGAAATGAAATGGGATCGGGTTGCACGCTGCAACAATGTTAAATAAGATTGGAACAGGTTGCTCTTGCAACGAGATGTGATCTAAAAGTGAAATGTGCCGTTGTTTTCCTTATTCTTGTTAGTGGCTCGATTTTAATTCCTTATAATGGTGATGCCGTGCACTTTCTACTGCTGTGTTTATTTGTGGTTAGCAATTCAAGTGTTTAATATGTTTGAATTCTTTTACTGTTGTGACCCTTCGTGTTAGAACCTACAGTGTCTGCAGTATTTCACTGCTTATATATATATATATATATATATATATATATATAGACCTCATGGACCCTGTGAACTGAGTAACAAGAGAATATTGTCGTGCAATGTGAAATAGAAATATGTTGGCACAAGGTGCCGGGGAAAATATTATAGTTTTGTTTAATTGCACGTGAGTTGTCCGTGCGGTTGTAATATAAATATGGGCACGAGATGCCGGAAAAATAAAAATATAAAAGTGGGCCAAGACCTATATTATTATGATTCTAAAATGAGACGTCACAAGACCTTTACCCGAAAGAATCATATTCGAAAGATACTTATTTGAAGGAAATATATTCGAAACATATAATTGAAAGCATATTATCCTAGAGATTATTACTTGGAGGATTTATAGGCGAAATATTTATCTTTGAAAGACTCGATTAATTGATTGCACTTGTATTTATTATTTATTGAGAAGCATTTGTGGGGTTTCTTGTTGCCAGCTATTATATCTCTGGTAGATCATTGTTGCCATTATTATAATTTGCTTCATATTATTTTGTACGTTATAAATGGCACAGGTTTATGTGAGTGTCTGGTCCTAGCCTCGTCACTACTTCGCCGGGGTAGGCTAGACACTTACCAGCACATGGGGTCGGTTGTGCTGATACTACACTTCTGTACATTTTTGTGTACAGATCCAGGTTTTTCATCGATGGTAGCTATTCGTTGCGGTGGAGACTCAAGGTAAATCTTCTATAGCGTTCGCAGTCCTCAGAGTCACCTTCAATTGTACTTATTTCCATTTGTTCCCTTTGTTTCGGAACAGTGATGTAATTATATTGTATAACTACTTTTAGAAAGGCTTGTGACTTGTACTACCAGTTTTGGGAATAGTAAATCGTTTAGAGAAATTCAGTTGAAGTTAATAAGTATCAATGTTATTTCGATTTATGTTAGTCTTACTTAGTTTGAAGACTAGGTGCCATCACGACTCCTTCGGAGGGATTTTTGCATCGTGACACCACCAAACCGGACAAAATAAAGTGGAGCACTAAGCAGATAAAGCAACGGACGAGATAAAAAGAAAAAGCTAGATAGGAATATAATGTAAATTATTAAAGCATTGTTAGTATTTATTTTTATTATTTTATGTAAAGGAAACAGTAGAAAAAACACGTCAAGAAATAGTTAACGCGTTATAGGACTAATATAAATAGACTAGCAGATAAGAGAAGAAGGATAAGACTTCTCTACGGAAAGCAAAAGTCTTCTTTACATCTTTGTAAAAATTCTCTCAAATACATACAATAGAAAAGATATTAATTTTTTCAAAGCTATGGAACAACAATCCGAATCTATGCTAGAAATAACAAATCTACAAGAACAGGTATATCAATTTATGATTATGCATAGCTAAACTCTTATATTCCTGATAATCATCTTATAATACTATAACTTTCATCATGTTATAATAATGTTATAAAGAATAATTTGAGCAAGTTTGCCATGGAAGTATGCTAAAATTAAACCCAGGCTAAGTCAATCCTAATGGGAAACCGGTGAGGCGAGGGTATGCCGTTTAGAGGAGTACCGCAGTTGAGGACATTCCTAGGGTAAACGATTAGAGCAAAGGGCCATGGTAGTGTGTCACGACCCGGATTTTTCCCCCAACATCGGGATCGTGATGGCGCCTACTCGTGGTAGCTAGGCAAGCCTCTTTATTCACACTATCCTATTTAACAATACTTCATACTCAAATTAATAACCAAAATCATAATCTTAATTAAACAAGTGCGGAAGACTTTATAAAAATAGAAATAAGTAGTTTTCAAGGTATCTGATACTGAAATCCTCTACCCAAGACGTGGAGTCACCAACTCACGAACTACTACTGAATAATACACATAAAAGCCTGAAAGAAATACAACATAATCTGTTTGTCTCGGAACAAAGAGACTATAGCTAGTAACATAAGTAAAAGGAGAGACACCGGGCCTGCGGACGTCTGCAAGCTACCTCGGTCTCAAATATGATCCACTCCCACACAAAAGATCTACTGCTGCTGCTCTCGATCGAAACCTGAACCTGTGCAAAAACGCACAGAAGCGCAGTATCAGCACAACCGACCCCATGTGCTGGTAAGTGCCTGGCCTATCCCGGCGAAGTAGTGACAAGCCTAGGACAAGACACCCATATAAACCTGTGCAGTTCTATATATATGTATACCACAAGATAACGAGAAATAAACAAGTAATAACGCAATAAGGAATATCTCAAAAGAACTCAACAATTAACAACAGTTAATAAGTCCACAAGGAAAACAAAGTATAATGGAAAAATAATTAATATCAAGTCAAGGAATAGCAAGTAGTTGCACGGCATCACCCTTCGTGCTTTTACTCTCATCCTCAACAAATAAGAAAATAAAGTGCACGGCATCACCCTTCATGCTTTTACTCTCATCCTCACATCCATGGTACCGCATGATCCTTCGTACATGGTTCAATAACAAGGCAATAACAAGGCACGACATGATCCTTCGTGCATAATCAATAACATGGCACGGCATGAACCTTCATGCATAATCAATAACAAGGCATGACATTAACCTTCGTGCATAATCAATAACAAGGCACGACATTAACCTTCGTGCATAAACAGTAAATCAAGGCACGACATCACCCTTCGTGCATTATCACTCTTCCTCACCCAAATAACAATCACAGTTAAGGGCAAGGAATGAAAACAACAAATCCCGAACCATCCCTGCAAGGGACACAATAATCATTTCAACAAAGTCCCGGCAAGGGAAATCAATAGCAATTCTACAACCCGGCAAGGATTCAACAATTTATCTTCAAATACGCCTCACAACAAGTATTAACAACGACTCACGGTCATGGTAGACGCTAGTGTATGGATGCTCGTCACCACAGCCCATACACCGCACTCGACCACATAGCACTTAGCACATAATCCTATTCCCTCAAGCTAGGATAGAACAAACACTTACCTCGAATGTTTACGAACAATTCAATTCGGGGGAATGCCTTTTCCTTTCAAATTTGGCTCCAATCCAATCGTATCTATACACAATTGATTTAATATCATCAATACTACTCAACAAACTAATTCATAAGGCCAATTACAATTTTTACAACATTCTGCCCGGAATAGTGAATATCGACCCCGGGCCCAACATGGTCGGAACTCGGGGTTCGGACCAAAATCCTGTTACCCATTCCCCTACGGGTTCAAGTATATGATTTGTTTCAAAATCAGACCTCAATTCGAGGTCCAATTACCCAATTCATGAAAAACCCTATATTCTACCAAAAACATGAAATTCTACCATGAAAACCTTTGATTTCTATTGAAAAACATGTTTAATGTTGTTAGGAATTGAAAGAATTAAGTAAAAAGTGACTTACAATTACTTTGAAGAAGAGGGAGTTCGTGAAAAATCGCCAATGGATGTTTTTGGGGTTATGAAATATGAAAAATGAAGCTGGAAATCGTGATTTACAGGTCTCTATGTTCGCATTTGCGAGCATGGGTTCGCAATTGCGAACCCCGACCAATTTATGGAGTTTGAAAAATAAGCTAAGGATGGGAAGTTCGCATTTATGAACATTTGTTCGCATTTGCGATGCCAAGGCAAATCTGGGGAGTTTGCATTTGTGATCAAGGCTGGATCAAGGGCCTTCGCATTTGCGATATTTTAGTCGCATTTGCGAAGCTAGGCCTTTTACTGAAGGCCTCGCATTTGCGAGGTATTGTTCGCATTTGCAAACCCCTTCACTCCCCTGCCATCTTCGCATTTGCGAAGATTGGTTCGCAATTGCGAACCAAGGCCAGCCTGGGGACATCTCGCAATTGCGAGAAAGTCTTCGCAATTGCGAAGCCAACAGCTGGGTGAAAAACCAGCAGTGTTAAAATTCAGAAATTGATCCAACAGTCTATCAAATCTTTACCCGAGCCCCCCGAGCTCCAAACCAAACATGTACACAACATCAAAAACACATTACGAACTTGTTCGTGCGATCACATCGCCAATATCACATCATTTTCATCAAATCAAGCCTCAAGTTCATGATTTTCATACTTTTGGTTTTCAAAACTTTCAAACTTGGAACTCAAGGTCCAAAACATATCAAACGACATCCAAATTTCATCAAACTTTGCAGAAAGCACATATATAATATTTAAGACTTGTACCGGGCGTCGGAACCAAAATACAAGCCCGATACCAAGGTCAATTAATTCATTTTCCTTTAATAATCACATCAAAAAACAATTTCAAAGAAAAATTCATAACTTGGACTCTAGGCCTTAGAATTCGACTCCGAACGCATGTCCAAGTCGCATATTTTCCTACCGACCTTTCGGGACCATCCAATCTCGGGTCCGGGTCCATTTACCAAGAATGTTGACCGAAGTCAACTATATTAATATTAATATCATTTTCTCTAAATTTCTCATAGAATCCATATTTTCTATCACAAAATCTTTCCGGTTACATGATCGGATCGTTCACGTAAATCGAGGCAACATAGAATGAGGTTTTCAAGGCCTCGGAAGTACGGAACAACTGAGGAAAACAGGTGATGACCATTTGGGTTTTCACATTCTCTACCTCTAAAACAACCGTTCGTCCTCGAATGGACAAAAGAAAGAAGTACCTGAGTCGGGGAACAAATGTGGGTAGCGGCTCCGCATATCAGACTCGGACTCCTAGGTCGATGCCTCAGGAGGCTGACCTCTCCACTGAACACACACAGAAGGATAACTCTTCGACCTCAATTGTCGAACCTGCCGGTCTAGAATGGCCACCGGCTCCTCCTCGTAAGATAGATCATTGTCCAATTGGACAGTATCGAAGTCTAACACATGTGTGGGATCGCCGTGGTATCTCCGAAGCATAGATACATGAAAAACTAGATGCACGACTGATAAGCTAGGCGGCAAAGCTAGTCTGTAAGCCACCCCTCCCACTCGGTCTAGAATCTCAAATGGACCAATATACCTAGGGCTGAGCTTGCCCTTCTTCCCGAACCTCATGACGCCCTTCATAGGCGACACTCGGAGCAATACTCGCTCACCAACCATGAAATCTATATCTCGAACCTTACGATCCGCATAAGTCTTCTGTCTGGACTGAGCTGAACGCAATCTCTCCTGGATAGTCTTGACCTTATCCAAGGCCTCCTGAACTAAGTCTGTACCCAACAACCGAGCCTCTCCCGGTTCAAACCATCCAACTGGAGATCGACATCGCCTACCATACAACGCCTCATACGGGGCCATCTGGATGCTGGACTGGTAGCTGTTGTTGTAGGCGAACTCTGCTAATGGTAGAAACTGGTCCCACGAGCCTCCGAAATCAATAACACAGGCTCGAAGCATGTCCTCTAGAATATCTGCATAGTCCTCTCGGACTGACCATCTATCTGAGGATGAAAAGCTGTACTCAGCTGAACCTGGGTGCCTAACTCCTGCTGGACCACTCTCCAGAACAGCGAGGTAAACTGGGTACCCCGATCAGAGATAATAGATACCGGCACCCCATGAAGACGAACAATCTCCCTAACGTAAATCTCTGCTAACCTTTCCGATGAGTAGGAGACGGATACTGGAACGAAGTGTGCTAACTTGGTCAACCTATCAACAATGACCCAAATAGCATCAAATTTCCTCCGAGTCAAAGGAAGTCCAGTAACGAAATCCAACATGATCCGCTCCCATTTCCACTCGGGAACTTTAATCCTCTAGAATACACCACCAGGACTCTGGTGCTCATATTTCACCTGCTAACAATTTAGACACCGAGCGACATACGTAACGATATCTTTCTTCATTCTGCGCCACCAATAGTGTTGCCGCAAGTCCTGATACATCTTCGCGGCGCCCGGGTGAATGGAATACCGCGAACTATGGGCCTCCGCTAAGATCAACTCTCGAATCCCTTCGACATTGGGCACACAAACTCGACCCCGCAATCTCAATACCCCATCATCATCTAGATTTACCTTTGTGGCACCTCCCCGCTGTACTGTACCTCTCAAATCACGCAAATGAGGATCATCAAATTGCCTCTCACAGATGCGCTCTAGTAGAGAAGAACGAGCGACCGTGCAGGCTAACACCCTGCTAGGCTCAGAAATGTCTAATCTCACGAACCGGTTGGCAAAGGCCTGGACATCTAGAGCAAATGGTCTCTGACTGACCGAAATGAATGCAAGACTACCCATGCTGGCAGACTTTCTTCTCAATGCATCAGCCACCACATTGGCCTTACCTGGGTGCTATAAGATAGTAACATCATAGTCTTTCAGCAACTCTAGCCATCTCCGCTGTCGTAGATTCAACTCCTTTTGCTTGAACAAGTACTGTAGGCCTTTGTAATCAGTGTATACCTCACATGTCAAACCATACAGATAATGCCTCCAGATCTTCAAGGCATGCACCACTGCTGCTAACTCTAGATCATGTACAGGATAATTCTTCTCATGTATTTTTAACTGCCTCGAAGCATAAGAGATAACCTTACCATCTTACATCAATACCGCTGCAAGCCCTGTACGAGATGCGTCACCATAAACTGTATAAGGCCCTGCACCCGTATGTAGTATCAACACTAGCGCGGTGGTCAAGGCTGTCTTGAGCTTCTGAAAGCTCGCCTCACACTCCTCTGACCACTGGAACTGGACACCCTTCTGGGTCAACCTGGTCATCGGGGCTGCAATAGAAGAAAACCCTTCTACAAATCGACGGTAGTAACCTGCTAATCCCAGGAAACTCCGGATCTCAGTCACTGAAGCTGGTCGAGGCCAATTCTCGACTGCCTCAATCTTCTTTGGGTCCACCTGAATACCTTCCACTGATACAATGTGACCCAAAATGCTACCGAACTCAACCAGAACTCACATTTCGAAAATTTGGCATATAGCTGGTTATCCTTCAGAGTCTGAAGAACCACTCTGAGGTGCTGCTCGTGCTCTTCCTGGCTGCGGGAGTATACCAGGATATCATCTATAAAGACTATCATGAACAGATCTAAGTAAGGCCTGAATACCTGATTCATCAACTCCATGAATGTTGTTGGGGCATTGGTCAACCCGAAGGACATGACCAAGAACTCATAATGCACATATCTTGTGCGAAAGGTTGTCTTAGGAATGTCAGCCGCCATGATCTTCAGCTGATGGTAGCCAGACCTCATGTCTATCTTTGAGAATACGCTCGCTCCCTGGAGCTGGTCAAACAAATCATCAATCCTCGGCGGTGGATACTTATTCTTTATTGTCACTTTGTTCAATTGCCGGTAATCAATACACATCCGCATCGAGCCATCTTTCTTCTTTACAAATAATACAGGTGCTCCCCAGGGGGAAACACTAGGCCTGATAAAGCCCTTCTCAAGAAGGTCTTGCAACTGATCTTTCAACTCTTTTAACTCCGGCGGGGCCATACGATAGGGTGGAATAGAGATGGGCTGAGTGCCCGGTGCCAGATCAATACAGAAATCAATATCCCTGTCGGGTGGCATGCCCGGCAGGTCTTAAGGAAAAACCTCAGGAAACGCTCGTACAATAGGGAATGACTCAATGGAAGGAACCTCTACGCTAGAATCACGAACATAAGCCAGATAAGCTAGACACCCCTTCTCGACCATGCGTCGAGCCTTAACATAGGAAATAACAGTGCGAACGGAGTGGCTTGAGGTACCTTTCCACTCCAGTCGGGGTGATTCTGGCAAGGCCAAGGTCACAGTCTTAGCATGACAATCTAGAATATCATGGTATGGGGACAACCAGTCCATCCCCAATATGACATCAAAATCCACCATGTCCAAAAGCAACAGATCAATACGGGTCTCAAGACCCCCAAATATAACTACGCACGAACGATGCACTCGGTCGACTACAATGGAGTCACCCACCGGTGTAAACACATAAACTAGAATATCCAGAGCATAGCTGGGCACGGCCAAATATGGTGCAAAGTAGGAAGACACATATGAATATGTAGACCCAGGGTCAATAAATACTGAAGCACCTCTGCCACACACAAGAATGGTACCTGTAATCACGGCATCTGATCCTCTGCCTCTGGCCTGGCCGGCAGAGCATAGAATCGGGGATCTGCATCTCCCCTCTGAGCTACATCTCTAGGACGGCCATCAACTGGCTGACCTCTACCTCTGGCTGGATGTTCTCCACCTCTACGGTCTCGACCTCTACCTCTATAATCTCTACCCCCGCCTCTGGCTGGCTGGGCAGGCTGAGGGTCAGCTGGGGCCTGAATCATGGGACGAGGGCCCCGCTGCTGAGTGTTGCCCGTCGCTCGAGGGCAGAACCTAACAAAATGACATGGGTCACCACAACCGTAGCAACTCTTAGGCTGATAGGGCTGCTGGCCCTGACGACCTGAATGGCCTCCATGAACACTCTGAAGAGGCTGAGTATTAATAGGAGGCTGATCTGAATACTGCCCACGAAGCCCACGATCACCTGGTCCACCCTGTGAAGCCTGAAGGGCGGAATGGAAAGGCCTGGAAGACTGGCCTCTATCAAAAGATTCTCTACCACCAGAAGAAGAACCACTAAACCTGCCTGAATGACGAGGCCTCTTGTCTGAAGAATAACCACCTCCCCGAGCAAGATCCATCTCAACTCTACGTGCTGCATTAGCTGCCTCCTGAAATGAAATATCACTCCCCACTCCCATCGCCATCTGAAGTCTAATTGGCTGATTAAGCCCATCTATGAACCTGCGGACCCTCTGCCTCTCTATGGGAAATATCACCACTACATGACGAGACAAATCAACAAATCTCGTCTCATGCTGAGTGACCGTCATAGTGCCCTGCTGGAGGCGCTCAAACTGCCTCCGAAGTGCATCCCGCTGAGTAGCAGGAAGAAACTTCTCCAGAAATAGCTCTGCAAACTGATCCCATGATAAAGCCGGGGACCCCGCTGGTCGAGTCAAACAATAATCCCTCCACCAAGTCTTGGCGGATCCTGAAAGCCTGAATGTACAGAAGTCAACTCCATTGGACTCCACGATCCCCATGGTCTTGAGAATCTCATGGAAACTGAATAAGAAATCCTGAGGATCCTCTGATGTGGCACCGCTGAAAGTAGTGGTAAACAATTTGGAGAACCGATCAAGTCTCCATAAAGAATCAGAAGTCATGGCCGCTCCATCTCCGGCATGAGCCGTGGTACCTGACTGAGTGGCCACAGCTGGCTGAACCACTGGTGCCTGAGGCTGAGGAGCTACTGGCTCCGGAGTACGAGCAATAGGAGTCTGGGCCCCTCCTCCAGCCTGAGAAGTGGCTGGTGCAACTGATAATAAGCCTGCTCTGGCAACGCTGTCCATAAATCCCGCTATCTTGACCAAAGCCTCCCGAAGATCCGGGGTAAATAAAGCCTCTCCTGGGACCTGAGCTGGGCCCACTGGAGCTGCTGGGACTGGAACCTCCTCGTCAATCTCAATATGAGGCTCCACCTCTGGAGTAGCTGCCGGGGGCTGAGCTCTGCCCCTACCGCGGCCTCTGATACGGCCTCGGCCCCTGCCCCTCACGGGAGCTGCCTTGGGCTCGGGTTGCTGGTCAGCGGACGAAGAAGCGCGTGTCCTCACCATCTACGAAAGGACAGAATAGAAGTTCAATCAGTATTTGAGGAACAAGTCGCATGACAAGAAAGAACAAATGAGAGACTCTTTCCTAACTCAATAGACTCTGGAGGACAAGTACAGACGTCTCTGTACCTACCTCTCAAACTCTACTAAGCTTGTTCGTGAGTGGTGAGACCTATGTAACCTAGGGCTCTGATACCAACTTGTCACGACCCGGATTTTTCCCCCAACATCGGGATCGTGATGGCGCCTACTCGTGGTAGCTAGGCAAGCCTCTTTATTCACACTATCCTATTTAATAATACTTCATACTCAAATTAATAACCAAAATCATAATCTTAATTAAACAAGTGCGGAAGACTTTATAAAAATAGAAATAAGTAGTTTTCAAGGTGTCTGATACTGAAATCCTCTACCCAAGACGTGGAGTCACTAACTCACGAACTACTACTGAATACTACACATAAAAGTCTGAAAGAAATACAACATAATCTTTTTGTCTCGGAACAAAGAGACTACAACTAGTAACATAAGTAAAGGGAGAGACGTCGGGCCTGCGGACGTCTGCAAGCCACCTCGGTCTCAAATATGATCAACTCCTACGCAAAAGATCTACTGTTGCTGCTCCTGATCGAAACCTGGACCTGTGCAAAAACGCACAGAAGTGCAGTATCAGCACAATCCGACCCCATGTGCTGGTAAGTGCCTGGCCTATCCCGGCGAAGTAGTGACAAGCCTAGGACCAGACACCCACATAAACCTGTGCAGTTCTATATATATGTATACTACAAGATAACGAGAAATAAACAAGTAATAACGCAATAAGGAATATCTCAAAAGAACTCAACAATTAACAATAGTTAATAAGTCCACAAGGAAAATAAAGTATAATGGAAAAATAATTAATATCAAGTCAAGGAATAGCAAGTAGTTGCACAGCATCACCTTTCGTGCTTTTACTCTCATCCTCACCAAATAAGCAAATAAAGTGCACGGCATCACCCTTCGTGCTTTTACTCTCATCCTCACATCCATGATACGGCATGATCCTTCGTACATGGTTCAATAACAAGGCAATAATAAGGAACGACATGATCCTTCGTGCATAATCAATAACATGGCACGACCTTAACCTTCGTGCATAATCAATAACAAGGCACGGCATTAACCTTCGTGCATAATCAATAACAAGGCATGGCATTAACCTTTGTCCATAAATAGTAAATCAAGGCACGGCATCACCCTTCGTGCATTATCACTCTTCTTCACCCAAATAACAATCACAGTTAAGGGCAAGGAATGAAAACAACAAATCATGAACCATCCCTGCAAGGGACACAATAATCATTTCAACAAAGTCCCGGCAAGGGAAATCAATAGCAATTCTACAACCCGGCAAGGATTCAACAATTTATCTTCAAATACGTCTCACAACAAGTATTAACAATGACTCACGGTCATGCTAGACGCCAGTGTATGGATGCTCATCCCCACAGCCCATACACCGCACTCGACCACATAGCACATAACACATAATCCTATTCCCTCAAGCTAGGATAGAACAAACACTTACCTCGAATGTTTACGAACAATTCAATTCGTGGCAATGCCTTTTCCTTTCAAATTTGGCTCCAATACAATCATATCTATACACAATTGATTTAATATCATCAATACTACTCAACAAACTAATTCATAAGGCCAATTACAATTTTTACAACATTCTGTCCAGAATAGTGAATATTGACCCCGGGCCCACATGGTCGAAACTCGGGGTTCGGACCCAAATCCGGTTACCCATTCCCCCGCGGGTTCAAGTATATGATTTGTTTCAAAATCGGACCTCAATTCGAGGTCCAATTACCCAATTCATGAAAAACCCTATATTCTATCAAAAACAAGAAATTTTACCATGAAAACCATTGATTTCTATTGAAAAACATGTTTAATGTTGTTAGGAATTGAAAGAATTAAGTAAAAAGTGACTTACAATTGCTTTGAAGAAGAGGGAGTTCGTGAAAAATCGCCAATGGATGTTTTTGGGTTATGAAATATGAAAAATGAAGCTGGAAATCGTGATTTACAGGTCTTTGTGTTCGCATTTGCGAGCATGGGTTTGCAATTGCGAACCCCGACCAATTTCTGGAGTTTGAAAAATAAGCTAAGGATGGGAAGTTCGCATTTGCGAACATTTGTTCGCATTTGCGAAGCCAAGGCAAATCTGGGGAGCTCGCATTTGCGAACATTTGTTCGCATTTGCGAACATTTGTTCGCATTTGCGAACATTTGTTCGCATTTGCGAACAAGGCTGGATCAAGGGCCTTCGCATTTGCAACATTTTAGTCGTATTTGTGAAGCTAGGCCTTTTACTGAAGGCCTCTCATTTGCGAACCCCTTCACTCCCCTACCATCTTCGCATTTGCGAAGATTGATTCGCAATTACGAACCAAGGCAAGCCTGGGGACATCTCGCAATTGCGAGAAAGTCTTCGCAATTGCGAAGCCAACAGCTGGGTGAAAAACCAGCAGTGTTAAAATTCAGAAATTGATCCAACGGTCTATCAAATCTTTACCCGAGCCCCCGGGCTCCAAACCAAACATGTACACAACATCAAAAACACATTACGAACTTGTTCGTGCGATCACATCGCCAATATCACATCGTTTTCATCAAATCAAGCCTCAAGTTCATGATTTTCATACTTTTGGTTTTCAAAACTTTCAAACTTGGAACTCAAGGTCCAAAACATATCAAACGACATCCAAATGTCATCAAACTTTGCAGAAAGCACATATATAATATTTAAGACTTGTACCGGGCGTCGGAACCAAAATACGAGCCCGATACCAAGGTCAATTAATTCATTTTCCTTTATTAATCACATCAACAATAATTTCACAGAAAAATTCATAACATGGGCTCTAGGCCTCAGAATTCGACTCCGGATGCATGTCCAAGTCCCATATTTTCCTACCGACCATTCGGAACCATCCAATTTCGGGTCCGGGTCCGTTTACCAAGAATGTTGGCCAAAGTCAATGTGACGACCCGGCCCGTCGTCACGGGAATTACCACCCTGTTATGTCGTAATTTCATGTTTTATGCTTTTATATCAGAGTTAAAATCTATCGTGTGAGTTAGTAGTGATTTGGATTGAAAATGAGGCATATAGCCTTTTGAAGGAAACTTGAATAAGGAAAGTCAACCCGGAGTTGACTAATTAGTTAGAGGGCTCGAAATCGAATTCTGATGATTCGGTTAGTTCCGGGAGGTGATTTGTGACTTAGGGGAGCAATCAGAATTGAATTTGGAGGTCCGGTGTAGAAATAGGCTTGAATTGGCTAAGATTGAATTTTGGCGAAAATTCGAACGGTAGGTGAGATTTTGATCCGGGTGTCGGAATGGGATTCCGACCGTTGCAGTAGCTCCGTTAGGTGATTTTGGATGTGCCTGAAAAATTTTAGGTCATTCGGACGTTGTTTGGTCGGGTTTTTGATGGAATGTGTAATTCGGAAGTTTTGAAGAAACTTAGGCTTGAATCCGTGTGTAATTGGTGATTTTGATGTTTAGGATGGTGTTTTTACGATTGGAACAAGTTCGTATCGTGTTTTGGGGTATGTTGGTGGTTTTCGTTGGGGTCCCGGGGGCCTCGGGGTGAATCCGGACCATCATCCGGCATTTAGAAGCAAGAAATGGTCTGCAGTAAATTGCAGATCACTGGGCATGAAATAAGCCTTCGCGTTCGCGAAGGCAAGTTCCGCGTTCGCGTAGGCCAGGTTCAGTAAGGCATCGCGTTCGCGAGGGCAATGCTGCGTTCGCGTAGGTTGGGGCCAGTTGGCCATCACGTTCGCGATGGGTTGGGTTGCGTTCGCGTAAGAGGAAAAGGTGAGGCATCGCGGACGCGTGACTTCACGTCGCGTTCGCGTAGATTAAAAGTCAGGGGGGCTGAGGAGTTGATCTTCGCGGATGCGTGAAAGGGTGTCGCATTCGCGATGAAGAAGAGGGTTAAGGCATCGCGTTCGTGTGAGAGGCGTCGCAAACGCGATGAAGAAAATAGGCTGGCAGTGAAGTTAAAACCAGAACTGGTCAGTCGCGGGTTTAATACCCAAAACCTCCATTTTTGAGTTCCAAGAGAAGAAATTGACGGGTGATTGCTGGGAAATCATCGGGGTTTCATTGGAGGTAAGTTTTGTGGCTTAATTACATCATTTTAACATGAAATCCTTGGTTAAATCCCTGTAAATGGAAGATTAAAGGTGGGTTTGAGCCCTAGGCCTAAATTAAAGAAAAACACTTATTTGAGTGGGCAAATGGAGTCCGATTTTGGTAAATTTTATATGCCTAGACTCGTATCGAGATGAGGATTCCGAATATGTGACTTTTGTAATTTTTCGAGAAGTGTACCGAAAGTCGGGTGTTGTCAACTTTGGGAATTTTGATGTAAATTGAGTTGTATTGATTGGGTGTCGTCCCATTGGCCTAATTTGTTGTGTTTCTACTGTATTTGATAAATTTTTCTACGCGTGCGGAGCTTGATTCTCGTGGCAAGGGCATTGCGGAGTAGTCGTCGCGCTGTATTGAGGTGAGTAATAGATGTGGGTGATGACCAGCGGGTTCGAAACTTCGGTATACCACTTTGTGACGCTGTATAGCGGCGAGACACATACTCTCATGTGAGTGCGGGGTCGATTGTGATTGGGGACTATGGCTTAGTCCGACTTGTTAGCACTGTGTTATGACATTGGCTATTCTTGAGCCGTTGAACCTCCTTCTCGGATGGTTGCATACTATATATTGTGATATTGGCCACTCTTGAGCCGAGGAACCCCCTTCTTGGGCGGTTGAGTATACTTGTGGGTCGTGAGCCAGTTATTGGATCCCGCGAGGATCATTATCATTGTCTTATCATATTGACATGCTAGTTTACTACTAGTCCGCAGCTATTTCTGTTATCATGTTATTTCCAGTCTCTGGAACTTGATATTTCTGTTTTCAACTGAAAAATGATAAAAGATGTTTTCAAAACTACTTTTGCGCCTGCGAGGCTGTGATTGCATATTAGCTGACTAGTAGTGGATCGGGCTGCACGCCGCAGCGGTACATATGTTGGATCGGACTGCACGCCGTAGTGATATTGTGCTTGGGCTGTAGGAGCCCCTCCGGAGTCTGAACCCCCACAGTGAGCACGGGTACCCAAATTGGATCGGGCTACGCGCCGTAGCGGTCATATCATGCATTGCATTGCATTTAACTACTCTGATAGGTGTTATTTTGTTTTGCTGTACTTGCTGGTACAGTTACTGTTGATATTGAGACTGTTGCGGGGTATTTGATTACAACTTTACATAGTGATATATTGTGATTTCTTATCTATGATGTCTTACCCCTGTTCATTACTACTGAGTCTAGAAGTACTCACTTTACTCCCTGCACCTTGTGTGCAGATCCAGGTACGTCTCAGCAGACATGATCCAGTCGCTGTTCAGAGGCGATATCTGTGGGATATACGAGGTAGCTGCAGAGTCCGCAGGACCCGATATTCCTTCCTACTGTCTTTTGATTTCGTATTGACATTTCTTTCCGCACTTGGTATCTTGTAAACCTTTATACACTCATGTTCAGTAGAGGCTCATGACTCTTGACCCTTCGGTCTATGGGAGTTGGTGTATTATGGGACTCGGTTCCCCGTTTTCGTTATATGTATCGCTATTGCTTCGTGATTTGATATGCTTAAATGGGCTAAAGAGAGCTTCTGCTCCGTTATTATTATTGATTCGTCAGGCTGGCTTAGCAATGTGCTGGGCGCCATCACGACGAGATTTGGGGTCATGACAAGTTGGCATCAGAGCCTAGGTTTACCAGGCCTCATGAGTCTTGAGACGGTTGGTAGAGTCTTGTGGATCGGTACGGGGATGCCTGTACTTATCCTCAGGAGGCTGCGAACCTTTAGGAAAACTTCACTTTTCTTGAACTCTGTCGTGCGATCTTGTTGTTCTGAGAACTGAACTTCTATATTCTATTCTCTCGTAGATGGCGAGAACGCGAGCATCGGGACGAGGTGGACGACCTCCATTGCCACCTGTTAGAGGCCGTGGGCGCGGTCGTGCTAGAGGTAGAGGTAGGGCGGCTGAGGCAGTGCCGGCTGACCCGCCCGTTGTACCAGTTCAGGAGCAGCCCCCAGTGGTTGATGCTCCGGCAGCCCCAGTTCAGGGCCAGACCGTATCTATTGCTATTCCTGGTCTTTAGGAGACTCTTGCTCGGATATTATCGGTGTGTTCTGGTTTGGCTCGGGTAGTCTCAGCTACTGCTACGCGGCGGCATCTCGGACGGGGGTGGTCGGTAGACCCCTGCAGCTCGCACACCGACCCGGTTGTTCGGGGACTTCACACGCCGGAGGCGATCCCCGCTCGGTGGTTGCACCGGTTATTCCTCCGGTTGCACCGGCTCCGGCTCCAGAGCATATGGTTCGAGGCTATGCCCGACGATGAGCGGCGTCGTCTTGAGAGATTTGGTAGACTTCGACCACCCCATTTCGGTGGCGTTGAGGGCGAGGATGCCCGGGGTTTCTTGGACAAGTGTCAAGAGGATGTTGCGGACGGCTAGTATTCTTGAGTCCGGCGGGGTTTCATTTACCACTTTTCAGTTCACTGGTCCCGCATTTGATTGGTGGGAAAAGTTTGAGAGGCGTAGGCTTGCAGGAAGCAGCACCTCTCACATGGCGGCGGTTCTCTACTCTCTTTCTAGAGAAATATGTACCTCGGTCTCGTCGCGAGGAGCTACGTCGCCGGTTCGAGTGGTTGGTTCGGGGCGACATGTCTGTGACCCAGTATGAGCTCAGATTCACACAGTTGGCTAGGCATGCCACGTGGATGATCCCTACTGATAGGGAGAGGATCAGGAGGTTCATTGATGGCCTCAACTATTCTATCCGCATTCTTATGACCAGAGAGAGAGTTTTGTCATCATCATTTGAGGAGGTTGTTGATATGGCATGCTCCATTGAGGCGGATCGTCGCCGAGAGAGAGAGGAGCGGGAGGCCAAGAGGCCTCGTGGTTATGGCAGTTTCAGTGGTGCTCCATCTAGAGGGCATTCCCAGCAGAGCAGAGGGCGCTCATCTAGACCTTCTCATTCAGGCCGCCCAGAGCAGAGCGGAGGTTCTTATGGTCGTGGTCGACACGGGTTTCAGTAGGGTCAGTCATCACTTAGTTCCCTTCCAGCCCAGAGTGCAACACCTACTTCTTCAGCCCAGGGTTCTTCTGCGGCGATGGGTTTCCTTCAGTCCCCGTCTCCAGCACCAGGTGCATGTTATGAGTGTGGTGAGTTTAGCCACATGAGGAGATAGTGCCCTCGACTCCGTAGGGACAGGACTCAGCGGAGGGATCAGCCCTCATCTTCAGCACCATCTCAGTCTAGTAGAGGTGGAGGTCATTCTTCTCGTGGTCGCCCCAGGGGCGAGGAGAGATCTGGTGGAGGCCAGGCACGGTTCTATGCACTTCCTGACGGGCGTGATGCAGTTGCCTCCGATGCAGTGATTACAGGTATCATTTCTGTCTGTCACAGAGATGCCTCTGTTCTATTTGATCCAGGGTCCACATATTCATACGTGTCCTCTTACTTTGCACATCATTTGGGTGCGACTCGTGGTAGTCTTGATTTACCTGTTCATGTATCCACCCCCGTGGGTGATACGATTGTTGTGGATCATGTCTATAGATCCTGTGTTATATCCATTGGGGGTCTGGAGACCCAGGCAGATTTGTTATTGTTGGGGATGGTGGACTTTGATGTTATATTGGGTATGGACTGGTTGTCTCCGTACCACGCTATATTGGATTGTCATGCTAAGACAGTTACGTTGGCCATTCCTGGTATTTCTCAGATCGAGTGGCGGGGTTCGACCGATTTCGTCCCTAGCCGTGTCATTTCATTCTTAAAAGCTCAGAAGATGGTTGAAAAAGGGTGTTTATCGTACTTAGCTTTTGTGAGAGATGTGGGAGCCGAGTCTCCTAGCATTGATTATGTACCTGTTGTGAGGGACTTTCCAGATGTATTCCCCTCAAACCTGCCGGGCATGCCGCCGGACAGGGATATTGATTTTGGCATTGACTTGGTGCCGGGCACTCAGCCCATATCCATTCCTCCTTATCGGATGGCACCAGCTGAGTTGAAAGAACTGAAAGAGCAGCTTCAAGAGCTTCTAGATAAGGGTTTCATCCGTCCTAGTGTGTCCCCGTGGGGTGCGCCGGTATTATTTGTTAAAAAGAAAGATGGTTCCATGCGAATGTGTACTGATTATAGGCAATTGAACAAAGTGACAGTGAAGAACAAGTACCCTCTACCGCGCATAGATGAATTGTTTGATCAGTTACAGGGTGCGAGGGTGTTTTCCAAGATTGATCTTCGTTCGGGCTATCATCAGCTGAAGATCAGGGACTCGGATATTATGAAGACTGCATTCAGGACCCGATATGGTCACTATGAGTTTTTTGTGATGTCTTTTGGGCTGACCAACGCCCCAGCAGCATTTATGTATCTGATGAACTATGTGTCGAGGCCCTATTTGGATTCATTTGTGATTGTGTTCATTGATGACATTCTAGTCTACTCCCGTAGTCAGGAGGAGCATGCTCAACATTTGAGTATTGTGTTGCAGAGATTGAGGGAGGAGAAGCTATATGCTAAATTCTCCAAGTGCGAGTTTTGGCTCGAGTCCGTAGCATTTCTAGGACATGTGGTGTCTCGTGATGGTATTCAGGTTGATCCGAAGAAAATAGAGGCGGTGCAGAGTTGGCCTAGACCGACCTCAGCTACAGAGATCAGGAGTTTTCTTGGTTTGGCGGGATATTATCGCCGGTTTGTTCAGGGATTTTCATCCATTGCTTCTTCATTGACTAAATTGACCCGGAAGGGTGCACCATTCGTGTGGTCGGATGAGTGCGAGGAGAGCTTTCAGAAGCTCAAGACAGCTTTGACCACAGCTCCAGTGTTAGTATTGCCATCAGCTTCAGGTTCATATACTGTTTATTGTGATGCCTCGAGAGTGGGGGTAGGTTGTGTGTTGATGCAGGAAGGTAAGGTGATTGCTTATGCTTCTCGGCAGTTGAAGCCACATGAGAAGAACTATCATGTTCATGATTTGGAGCTAGCCGCCATTGTTCATGCCTTGAAGATTTGGAGGCACTATTTGTACGGCGTGTCTTGTGAGGTGTATACCGACCATCGTAGTCTCCAGCACTTGTTCAAACAGAAAGATCTTAATTTGAGACAGCGGACATGGCTTGAGTTGCTTAAAGATTATGACATTACTATATTATATCATCCGGGGAAGGCCAATGTGGTGCCCGATGCTTTGAGCCGGAAGGCAGTCAGTATGGGGAGCTTGGCGTATATTCCAGTCGAAGAGAGGCCATTTGCTTATGATGTTCAGGTGCTAGCCAATCGGCTAGTGAGATTAGATATTTCGGAGCCCAGCAGAGTATTGGCTTGTGTTATATTTCGGTCATCTCTATATGATCGTATTCGTGAGCGCCAGTATGATGATCCACATTTGGCTGTCCTTAGGGATAGAGTTCAGCATGATGATGCTAGGGATGTCACCATTGATAGTGACGGCATATTGAGGATGCAGGGCCGGATATGTGTGCCCAATGTTGATGGCCTTCGTAAGTTAATTCTGGAGGAGGCCCATAGCTCGCGGTATTCTATCCATCCAGGAGCCGCGAAGATGTATCAAGATTTGAAACAGCACTATTGGTGGAGAAAGATGAAAATGGACATTGTCGGACATGTAGCACGGTGCCTCAACTGTCAGCAGGTTAAGTACGAGCATCAGAGGCCCGGTGGTGTATTTCAGCGCATTGATATTCCTGAGTGGAAATGGGAGAGGATCACTATGGACTTTGTTACTGGACTCCCTCGGACGGCGAGGAAGTTTGATTCTGTATGGGTGATTGTGGATAGGCTGACCAAGTCAGCTCACTTCATTCCAGTTAGTACTACCTACTCATCGGAGCGGTTGGCAGCGATCTTTATTCGGGAGATTGTCCGGTTGCATGGAGTCCCGGTGTCTATCATATCCGACAGGGGTACTCAGTTCACTTCTCAGTTTTGGAGAGCATTTCAGCGAGAGATGGGTACGCGGGTGGAGTTGAGTACAACATTTCACCCCCAGACAGACGGGCAGTCTGAGCGCACTATTAAGATTTTGGAGGATATTTTGCGAGCTTGTGTGATTGACTTTGGTGGTTCGTGGGATGAGTTCCTACCACTTGCTGAGTTTGCCTACAACAACAGTTATCAGTCGAGTATTCAGATGGCCCCGTATGAGGCATTGTATGGCAGACGGTGTAGATCCCCCGTGGGATGGTTTGAGCCTGGTGAGGATAGATTGATAGGGACTGAGTTAGTCCAGGATGCTCTGGACAGAGCAAAGTTGATCCAGGAGAGGCTTCGTACAGCACAGTCTCGTCAGAAGAGTTATGCGGACCGTAGAGTACGAGAGTTGTCTTTCATGGTTGGTGACAGAGTATTGTTGAAGGTTTCACCTATGAAGGGTGTCATGAGGTTCGGGAAGAAAGGGAAGTTGAGTCCCAGGTACATTGGTCCTTTTGAGATACTTAGGAGAGTTGGAGAGGTGGCATATGAGTTGGCCTTGCCGCCCAGCTTATCCAGCGTTCATCCGGTATTCCATGTGTCTATGCTCCGGAAGTACATTGGAGATCCGTCTCATGTATTAGACTTCAGTACCATTCAGCTTGATGGTGATCTATCCTATGATGTGGAGCCTATTGCCATTTTGGGACGTTAGGTGAGAAAATTGAGGTCTAAGGAGATTGCATCAGTTAAGGTTCAGTGGAGAGGTCGACCCATGGAGGAGGCCACTTGGGAGGTCGAGCGGGAGATGCGGAGCAGATATCCTCACTTGTTTGAGACTTCAGGTATGTTTCTTGACCCGCTCGAGGACGAGCGTTTGCTTAAGAGGGGGAGAATGTGACGACCCGGCCCGTCGTCACGGGACTTACCACCCCGTTATGTCGTAATTTCATGTTTTATGCTTTTATATCAGTGTTAAAGTCTATCGGGTGAGTTAGGAGTGATTTGGATTGAAAATGAGGCATATAGCCTTTTGAAGGAAACTTGAATAAGGAAAGTCAACCCGGAGTTGACTATTTAGTTAGAGGGCTCGAAATCAGATTCTGATGATTCGGTTAGTTCCGGGAGGTGATTTGTGACTTAGGGGAGCAATCGGAATTGAATTTGGAGGTCCGATGTAGAAATAGGCTTGAATTGGCTAAGATTGAATTTTGGCGAAAATCCGAACGGTAGGTGAGATTTTGATCCGGGGGTCGGAATGGGATTCCGACCATTGCAGTAGCTCCGTTAGGTGATTTTGGATGTGCCTGCAAAATTTTAGGTCATTCGGACGTCGTTTGGTCGGGTTTTTGATGGAATGTGTAATTCGGAAGTTTTGAAGAAACTTAGGCTTGAATCCATGTGTAATTGGTGATTTTGATGTTTAGGATGGTGTTTTTATGATTGGAACAAGTTCGTATCGTGTTTTGGGGTATGTTGGTGGTTTTCGTTGGGGTCCCGGGGGCCTCGGGGTGCATCCGGACCATCATCCGGCATTTAGAAGCAAGAAATGGTCTGCTGTAAATTGCAGATCACTGGGCATGAAATAAGCCTTCGCGTTCGCGAAGGCAAGTTCCGCGTTCGCGTAGGCCAGGTTCAGTAAGGCATCGCATTCGCGAGGACAATGCCGTGTTCGCGTAGGTTGGGGCCAGTTGGCCATCGCGTTCGCGATGGGTTGGGTCGCGTTCGCGTAAGAGGAAAAGGTGAGGCATCGCGGACGCGTGACTTCACTTCTCGTTCGCGTAGAGTAAAAGTCAGGGGGCTGAGGAGTTGACCTTCGCGGACGCATGAAAGGGTGTCGCGTTCGCGATGAAGAAGAGGGCTAAGGCATCGCGTTCGCGTGAGAGGCGTCGCGAACGCGATGAAGAAAATAGGCTGGCAATGAAATTAAAACCAGAACTGGTCAGTTGCGGGTTTAATACCCAAAACCTCCATTTTTGAGTTCCAAGAGAAGAAATTGACGGGAGATTGCGGGGAAATCATCGGGGTTTCGTTGGAGGTAAGTTTTGTGGCTTAATTACATCATTTTAACATGAAATCCTTGGTTAAATCCCCGTAAATGGAAGATTAAAGGTGGGTTTGAGCCCTAGGCCTAAATTAAAGAAAAACACTAATTTGAGTGGGCAAATGGAGCCCGATTTTGGTAAATTTTATATGCCTAGACTCTTATCGAGATGAGGATTCCGAATATGTGACTTTTGTAATTTTTCGAGAAGTGAACCGAAAGTCGGGTTTTGTCAACTTTGGGAATTTTGATGTAAATTGAGTTGTATTGATTGGGTGTCGTCCCATTGGCCTAAATTGTTGTGTTTCTACTGTATTTGATCAGATTCTACGCGTGCGGAGCTTGATTCTCGTGGAAAGGGCATTGCGGAGTAGTCGTCGCGCTGTATTGAGGTGAGTAACAGATGTGGGTGATGACCAGCAGGTTCGAAACCCCGGTATACCACTTTGTGACGCTGTATACCGGCGAGACACGTACTCTCATGTGAGTGCGGGGTCGATTGTGATTGGGGACTATGGCTTAGTCCGACTTGTTAGCACTGTGTTATGACATTGGCTATTCTTGAGCCGTTGAACCTCCTTCTCGGATGGTTGCATACTATATATTGTGATATTGGCCACTCTTGAGCCGAGGAACCCCCTTCTTGGGCGGTTGAGTATACTTGTGGGCCGTGAGCCAGTTATTGGATCCCGCGAGGATCGTTATCATTGTCTTATCATATTGACATGCTAGTTTACTACCAGTCCGCAGCTATTTCTGTTATCATGTTATTTCCAATCTCTGGAACTTGATATTACTGTTTTCAACTGAAAAATGATAAAAGATGTTTTCAAAACTACTTTTGAGCCTGCGAGGCTGTATTTGCATATTAGCTAACTGGTAGTGGATCGGGCTGCACGCCGCAGTGGTACATATGTTGGATCGGACTGCACGCCGCAGTGATATTGTGCTTGGGCTGTAGGAGCCCTCCGGAGTCTGAACCCTCACAGTGAGCACGAGTACCCAAATTGGATCGGGCTACGCGCCGTAGCGGTCATATCATGCATTGTATTGCATTTAGCTACATCTGCTAGCTGTTATACTGTTTTGCTGGTACTTGTTGGTACAGGTACAGTTGATATTGATTCTGTGACAGGGTATTTGATTACGGCTTTACATAGTGCTTTATTGCGGATTTCTTATCTGCGCTGTCTTACCCTTGTTTATTACCACTGAGTCTGGCAGGTACTCATTTTACTCCCTGCACCTTGTGTGCAGATCCAGGTACCTCTCAACAGCGATCCAGTAGCTGTGCGAGGCGACATCTGTGGGATATACGAGGTAGCTGCAGAGTCCCCAGGACCCGATATTCCTTCTTACTGTCTTTTGATTCTGTATTGACATTTCTTTCCGCACTTGGTATCTTGTAAACCTTTATACACTTATGCTCAGTAGAGGCTCATGACTCTTGACCCTTCGGTCTATGGGAGTTGGTGTATTATGGGACTCGGTTCCCTGTTTTCGTTATATGTATCGCTATTGCTTCGTGATTTGATATGCTTAAATGGGCTAAAGAGAGCTTCTAGCTCCGTTATTGTTATTGATTGGTCAGGCTGGCTTAGCAATGTGCTGGGCGCCATCACGGCCAGATTTGGGGTCGTGACGGTCAACTATAACAATATTAATATCATTTTTCTCTAAATTTCTCATAGAATTCATATTTTCTATCACAAAATCTTTCCGGCTACATGCTCGGATCGTGCACGTAAATTGAGGCAACATATAATGAGATTTTCAAGGCCTCGGAAGTACGGAACAAGTGTGAAAAACAGGTGATGACCCTTTGGGTCGTCACATAGTGACCAGAAAAATTGTTCTTTATATCTTATTATTATATGATGAATATGATAGTAAAGTTAGAAGATTAGAAGGAATATCATAAGAATAATAGCGATACATGAAATAATGATAACATACCTACTAGACGAGATGGCCGATAATTATAAGATGTTAATCTTTTATGTACTTAGAAAGATAACCGAACCTGAAATAAGAAAAAATATATGGAATCAGATTCAAGAATATGAAAATCTAGTTTATACAGAAATAATAAACCAAGAATGGAGTGAAGAACTAGAAGAAGTATATAATAGTGAAGAACTAGATAGAGTATATAATTATGACTATACTAATACATGGGATTCAGGACTCGAAACAGACTAAGATATGATAAATTACGAATATTTAAATTATTGGACAGAAACTATGCTTGAAATAGCTAAAACCGAACAAAATATGAAAAATGATTTAGATAATTATATGCAAACTAAAAAAATCACACACATAGAGTCATTAAATAAAAATATAGAAAAATTACTGTTATTAAAAACTTTAGCTAAAGAAATTATAATTCAGCATTTAACCAGCAATGAATCAAAAATCTAATCAATTACCAACACAGTTAGTAACTAATCAATCTAAACGACCTTTAACAGAGCTAATCGGAGCTATACCGACCCAACCCCCCAATTTGGTAGGAGTATTAAGAAATGATAAAAAATTTAATGGTGAGAAAGCTACAACAACTATAGAAATTTTGCATAAATATGAAACAACTATAAGAAATGAATTTAGTAGTGCAGAAACAGAAGAAGTAGAACAACATAGAGAAAAAATATTAAATAGAAATCTGATGTCAAAACTAGCAATATGTAATATGTGTTACATAGACGAATATACATGTGCATTTAAGAATTTTACTATAAAGGAATATATAGTATAGAGGAAAGTAAAGAAATAAGAAAATTATAATTTTCAAAATTACCAGAACCATTTAGTTCAAAAATATTAAAAGATTGGAATAATACAGCATTACAAGATACTTTAGGAGCAAGAATTAAATACTTACAAAACTGGTTCGCAGAATTATGTGAAAAACATAAAGAAGAAATTAAAATGGAAAAAACGTTAATATAAAACTTAGCATGTTGTAAAGATAAAACAGCACCCCAGTTTGGATGCAATAAAAGATACTATAATAAAAATCATAATAAAATTAAAAAATATAAAAAGTATAAGTCAAAATTTAAGTATAAAAAACCTAGACGAAGATATTATGAAAAGAAATTTAATAACAAAAGGCAGTACCGACCTAAGAAAAAATTATCAGAATGCAAATGTTATAATTGCGGAAAACTAGGACATTTAACAAAAGATTGCAAAATACCTAAAAATCAAAGAGCTAAGCAAGTATCAGAAATAATAATAAATGACGAAGAATACGTACAAATGGAATACATAGACTATGAATTAGAAAGTAATGGTAGTATATATGAATTATCAGAAAATGAATTAGAAAATGAATTAATAATAGAATCAGATAATGAAGACAATGAATTAACAGATGACTGAAAAAGAAATAAATATAATAACCTAAGAAGAATACCAAGATGAAGAATCTACGGAACAAAAAGTAATATTTGATGAAAATATATTTGAACAAATAAAAGGAAAGGAATTAGACTTAAGTGTAGAAAAAATATTAGATATACCAAAAATGAAAAATTGGTTCAAAAGAAGTAAAGAAGAATACTATGTAATTAGCCAATGAGAACACATAATAGACTGTAAATACACCAAAGGAAAAGCTAAAATACCAATAATAAATAAACGTATAATAAATAAAGAAATACAAGATATAAAGGCAAAAAACCCAATTAAATACGTACATCTAGGAGGAACAGAAATATTAATAAAGGCATGTTTTAGAGAAGGGATAGATACACCAATAGAAATTTATCTAGCAGATGATAGAATTATACAACCTATAGAAAAAAGCATAATAAGTGCAGTACGAGGAAATTTGATATACCAAAAATTTAAGTTCATAATTAGTGCTAACTATTCAGTAGCGATAAACGATAAAAATATAGATAAATCACTCGTATTATACTGGAAAATGTCAAGAATAGAATTAACCCCAGGTAGTAAGATATTTACAGCAAGATGTAAAAATCTATATATATTAACAACTAAATTGTCACGACCCCAATTCCGGTCGTGATAGCGCCCAACACACTTGCTAGGCAAGGCCGACCATTTACACTCTCACTCGAGCATGAAGCTCAAATCAATTACCTGGATATTATTTCAACAATAAAGCTAAACTGAACAACCACCCAAAGATCTAGGGTCACGAGTCTAGAGCTTCTAAACAAGATCGGATAACAATATCCAAATCAAATACTAAAGTCTGATAATTAATATACAAAGGAAAAATGGAATAAGAAGAGAAGCCAGGTCTTGCGAACGCCAGCAGGTACCTCAGCAACTCGGATAAATACTGATAAAAGCTGGAGTGCTCGTCTATCCCTCCTGTGTACCTGAATCTGCACACAAAGGTGCAGGGAGTAGGGGTGAGTACTAAGTACTCAGTGAGTAATAAATATATATAAGCAGCTGAAAGTAGGAAATCCACAGAATACCACAATATGAAGCTAAACTACAGTCCGATCCTCCTACGAACTAGCATCAACAATACAATACAGCTACCACAGAATAATTCAACAGATAAAGATGCAATGCAATGCACATAACCGCTACGGCGTGTATCCCGATCCATTTAACGTCGACGGTGCTCCCTGGGGGTGTGTATAGACTCCGGAGGGGCTCCTACAGCCCAAGCGCAAATACCGTTGCGGCGTGCAGCTCGATCCTCATATCATAATAACCACTGCGGCGTGCAGCCCGATCCATCCTCAGTCCACAATAATCAGTCAAGTCACAAATAGCTCAATTTACTTATTTTTTAGATTCCAGTTCATAAATTATGAAAATACTTTAACTTTTGTTTAAATTTTCGCAAAACATGTGACTTAGCATTTCAATACTGTGATTTCAAAGCCAGGACTGAGATCAGTGATTAATCAAGTATAGTTATCACATATATATACTATCCCCTAGGGATGCTACAGGTCGGCACAAGGCCCCAAACAGGCTTACAACCCACAAATATGTCAAACACAGTGTATTTCCATCACTAATAGCAAATTATCCATATCCGGGATGGACCAAGTCTCAATCCCCAGTCACAATCAATCCCGCACCTGCCACGGGGTGCGAGCCACGCCCTACTAGCGTCACACTGTGCTAAGTCGGGGTTTCGAACCCTCAGGCTACCATATACACAAACTACTCACCTCTAGCCGGTAGAAGCCTTAGTCCGCCTTGCGCTTGCCTTGCAATTCAATCACCTCGGATGCCGAATCTCGAACCTACGAGAATTCTTGTCCACGACGCCTTTGCTCCACAACCGGCCTCCTCGCGCTTCCAATCTATCCAAATTCATACAAGCATCGATGAAGTTCGATTTCTAAAAGATGGGGTTTTAGCCGTACATATCTGAAATTCGCCCCTTAATGATACTACAATGATCCAATACAGTTATGTAACTTCAATCTACAATACCACATTCAATATGGCCAATATTAGTCATAAATCCCATAACTTGTGCCATCTAGGCCTATTATCAAACATCTTGTAGGCATAAATATTTACATCTCTTAACTATAGCATTGGTTCCTCCAACTATCACCATTAACCAACAATTCATCTCCCTATCATTCTTTAGCAATTTATACACTTAACATCATGTGTGTGATCAACCATTCACACCACACCAACAAAATTACAACAAATATACACATTTAAATCCCTACCATGTTCATGTATTTAAATTGGGGATTTATGGCTTCCAACAACCGTACTATAAGTTGTAATACTTGATTCATACTCATATTCCCATAATAACACCATATGTGTAAGTCTAAGGTGTAGGATTACCTCTTGTAGATCAAATCTTGAAAGACAACTTTGGGGTGTTCTTGAGATTTTCAAGAAATCCTATGAAATCCAACCAAAACCATGTTGTAACTAGTGATTGAGAAGAGGAATCACCATAAAAACACACTTAAAAGCTTACCTTAAGAGTGCAATTGAGTGCCTTGGTCGAATTGGGGGTGTTGAGGAAGCCCTAGGCTTGATAAATGACTCAAGTTCTGTCATTTCCCGTCCTTAGGTATATTTAGGGCCTGCTACTAGCGTACCCGCGCTAATTAGCGCGGGTTGAGGCAGAAAATAACCCATTAGCGCGGGCTACTAGCGCTCCCGCGCTAAGGCCGCGCTACTGACACATGCCCAGTAAAAAGGTCATAACATTCTGTATACACCTTCAAATGACCCAATGTTTGTTGCGTTGGAAACTAGACTCAAAGGGATTTAATTTGATAGGTTGTAGGTCACACAACTCTTTATATAACGGGATATAGGATCGTTTGAAGTGAGGTCTTGTGCACACTCATTTACAACTTCGCCTATTATGAAGTTTTCCAACTTAAAAAAATTCCCGTTAACCATCCGAAATCACCCCGAGACCCCCGGGACCTCAATCAAAAATACCAGCACCTCCTAAAACACCATACAAACTTGTTCCAATCATCAACATGCATCAAACAGCGCCAAGACCATCAAATTACATCAAATGCAAGCCTAAGTTCTTCTAAAACTTCCAAAACACGCATTTAATCAAAAACCCAACCAAACCATGTCCGAATGACCTGAAATTTTGTAGACATATCCAAAACCACATAACGAAGCTACAGAAATTGTCGGAATTCCATCCCAACCCCCGGATAAAAATCCCACCTACCGTTCGGATTTCGCCAAAATTCGACCTTAGTCAATTCAAGCCTAAAACTACACCGGACCTCCGAATTCGATTCCGATTGCTCTCCTAAGTCATAAATGATCCCCCAAAACTAGTCGAATCATCAAATTTTCATTCCGAGCTGTCTAACTCATCGGTCAACATTCGGTTGACTTTTCCAACCTATTCTTCTCGTAAAGAGATTTATGGCCTCATTTGTATTCTAATTCTCACCGATTTGCTTCTAACTCTCCAAACACATATAAATTAGCATATTGAAGTATTAAATTGAGAAAACGGGGCGATAACTCCCGTAACGACGGGCCGGGTCGTTACATAAACATAAGATAATGGCAAGAAATAAAATAAACAAAATAAAGATAGAAAATCCTTTTGAAAGAATAGTTACAGTTATAGATAACAATGAATATAGTTATAATGAATTAGACATAGAAGAAGATTTAGACATAGTAAAAGAAAGACTAAGCACATCAAAAAGACTGAGTTTTGAAGTAGGACAAACATCATCAAATAAAACAAGCACATCAGATAAGGTAGGATATAAAATACCTAAACTTATAGAGCAATTACTAGGAGAAATAAAGCATCATCATTATTACATAACAGGAGTAATGAATGGAAGAAAATACTTAATACTAATAAATACAGGACAAGAAGAAGACTATATAACAAGAGAATTAATCACAGAAGATGAGATACTAACTAGTGAAAAATTATACCCCGAATTACCTAAAGGAATGATAACTAGTGAAGAAATAGCGGAAAAAGAAATAATTATAGGAGGAACAATTATGATAATAAGATTTAAAATATACCAAGGAGATAAAAATATTATATTAGGAATAAAATGGCTAGAAAAAGTTAAACCATACAACTTAGATAATGAACAACTAATCATACATTATGAAAATAAGAAAGTAACAATAAAAAGAACTATATTATAAATATGAAAATACATATACTAGTAAAAATAATAGTGGAAGGATACTACAATAGATACTACACACCTATGATAGACACGGGATCAGAAGTAAATTTATGTAGATATAATTGCCTACCAGAAGAGAAATGGGAAAAACTTAGAACACTCTTACCGGTAACATGATTTAACAACGAAGGAAGTATAATGTCACGACCCCAAATCCGGTCGTGATGGCGCCCAACACATTGCTAGGCCAGCCTGACCAATCAATAACAACGACAAAGTTAGAAGCTCGCTTTATCCCATTTAAGCATATCAAAACATGAAGCAACAGTGATACATATATCGAAAACGAGGAACTAGTCCCAACACATACCAACTCCCATAGACCGAAGGGTCGAGAGTCATGAGCCTCTAATGAACATAAGTGTATAAAGGTTTACAAGATACCAAGTGCGGAAAGAAATATCAATACAGAATCAAAAGACAGTAAGAAGGAATATCGGGTCATGCGGACTCTGCAGCTACCTCGAATATCCTACAGATGTCGCCTCGAACAGCTACCGGATCACTGCTGAGAGGTACCTGGATCTGCACACAAGGTGCAGGGAGTAAAATGAGTACTGCCAGACTCAGTGGTAATAAACAAGGGTAAGACAGCGAGATAAGAAATCCGCAATAAAGCACTATGTAAAGCTGTAGTCAAATACCCTGTCACAGAATTAATATCAACTGTACCTGTACCATCAAGTTCCAGCAAAACAGTATAACAGCTAGCAGATGTAGCTAAATGCAATGCAATGCATGATATGACCGCTACGGCGCGTAGCCCGATCCAATTTGGGTACTCGTGCTCACTGTGGGGGTTCAGACTCCGGAGGGGCTCCTACAGCCCAAGCACAATATTACTGCGGCGTGCAGTCCGATCCAGCATATATATCGCTGCGGCGTGCAGCCCGATCCACTACCAGTCAGCTAATATGCAAATACAGCCTCGCAGGCTCAAAAGTAGTTTTGAAAACCCTTTTTAGCATTTTTCAGTTGGAAAACAGTAATATCAAGTTCCAGAGATTTGGAAATAGCATGATAACAGAAATAGCTACGGACTGGTAGTAAATTAGCATGTCAATATCATAAGACCATGATAACGATCCTCGCGGGATCCAATAACTGGCTCACAGCCCACAAGTATACTCAATCGTCCAAGAAGGAGGTTCAACGGGTCAGGAGTAGCCAATATCACAATATAGTATGCAACCATCCGAGAAGGAGGTTCGACAGCTCAAGAATAGCCAATATCATAATACAATAACAACAGGTCGGACTAAGCCATAGTCCCCAAATCACAATCCACCCCGCACTCACAAGAGAGTACGCGTCTCGTCGCTATACAGCGTCACAAAGTGGTATACCGGGGTTTCGAACCCGCTGGTCATCAGCCACATCTATTACTCACCTCAATACAGCGCGACGACTACTCCGCAGTGCCCTTGCCATGAGAATCAAGCTCCGCACGCGTAGAATCTGATCAAATACAATAGAAATAAAACAAATTAGGCCAATGGGACGACACCCAATCAATACAATTCGATTTACACCAAAAATGGCAAAGTTGCCAAAACTCGACTTTCGGTACGCTTCTCGAAAAATTACAAAAGTCACATATTCGGAACCCTCATCTCAATACGAGTCTAGGCATATAAAATTTACCAAAATCGGACTCCATTTGCCCACTCAAATCAGTGTTTTTCTTCAATTTTAGGCCTAGGGCTCAAACCCACCTTTAATCTTTCATTTACAGAAAATTAACCAAGGATTTCATGTTAAAATGATGTAATTAAGCCACAAAACTTACCTCCGACGAAACCCCGATGATTTCCAAGCAACCTCCCATCAATACCTTCTCTTGGAACTCAAAAATGGAGGTTTGGGGTGTGAAACCCGCGACTGGTTTTGTTCTGGTTTTAACTTCACTGCCAGCCTAATTTCTTCATCGCGTCCGCGATGCCCCTCACGCGAACGCGATGCCTTGCCTGTTCCTCCTACGCGTCCGCGTTCTTCTCCCACGCGAATGCGTTGCGTTCCAACTTTCTCTTACGCGAACGCGGCATGTTACCTCACGAACGCGATGGTCAACTGGCCCCAGCCTACGTGAACGCGGCATAGCCCTCGCGAACGCGAAGGCTTAAATTTTTGCCCAGTGATCTACAATTTACAGCAGACTTTTCATGTTCCAAAAATGCCGAATGATGGTCCAAATTCACCCCGAGGCCCCCGGGACCCCAACGAAAACCACCAACATACTCCAAAACACGATACGAACTTGTTCCAATCATAAAAACACCATCCTAAACATCAAAATCACCAATCACACACGGATTCAAGCCTAAGTTTCTTCAAAACATCCGAAACAAACATTCGATAAAAAACCCGACCAAACGACGTCCGAATGACCTAAACATTTGCGGACATATCCAAAATCACATAACGAAGCTACAGGAATTGTCGGAATTCCATTCCGACTCCCGAATCAAAATCTCACCTACCATTCGGATTTCGCCAAAATTCAACCTTAGCCAATTTAAGCCTATTTCTGCACCGGGCCTCCAATAGTCAACTCTAGGTTGACTTTCCCTATTCAAGCTTTCTTCAACAAGGCTATATGCCTCATTTTCAATCCAATTCACTCCTAACTCACCCGATAGACTCTAACATTGATATAAAAGCATAAAACATGTCATTACAACATAACTGGGTGGTAATTCCCGTGACGACGGGCCAGGTCGTCACATTCTCCCCAACTTAAACAAACGCTCGTCCTAGAGCGGACCCAAAGTTGTACTAGAAGCAACTCAATAGCTGAATGACCTTACCAAGAATATATTCGGGCGATCACACGTCACCCTATCCCACATAAGCCTTAAAACACCATATAGCTGAAATCTCACAGACCATCTGAACCATAAACCACATTGCACTTTCCGAAATCATATACCAATTGCTAATCCCATGCCTATACTCAGGATACACTAGAATCCACTGCAATAACCCACACTCACCACTCCGGGTGAGATCATATAATGTATCAAACAACCCAATCACTCGAGACAATAGTCTCTAATCACAATAATTTCTCACGATAACCAAATACCAACTTAAAAACCTTTTTCATTAGATAGAGTCTTGTTCCAACACCTTCATATCATGCCCACGGCAACCGAACATGCGATATATCGAACCCATCTCTCATGTCGACCATTCATGAATCCATTTCACTTTTAACTGATACCATAACAGATTTTGGACCCAAATCTCGGTATTACCTTTCTAACCCATTGAAATCACATATGATCGCTCTCCATAATGACTCAAATGATCATTTCGATTATAACACACGCACTGGTGATATGTCACCTCAACAGCGGCCTAAGCCACGACGAGCACAACACAGGCTCCAATAGAGACATCCGAACATACTCAAATCATGACAACTGTCTTCAACAAGAGAGCTGTAATTCAATTCCTTTGTGCCATCATAACATAGAACTGAGATCGCGTCTCGCATTATAGAAATAGAGTATATGACTCCTTCTCGAAAGGTCATAACATCACGTGGCCTTACCACGATTCATGATTCTATCCAAACACTATTACTCATGAAGCACCTCAATTTACCAAGCTCAAAACGATCAGCCACGCACATATTTAGGTCTGAACCCAAGCAATCAAGCTCACCCACGGTGAAACAATTAACGTATGCTATCAAATCCTGAAATAACACAACCGATGTGCCATTCGCCTAGCGATACTCAATACAGACTCTTCCTCAGAAGCTAGGAGGTATTGTATACCAGGTAACATATAACTAACTTTATTTTCACATTACACTGTTGTGGCGTGCAACCCGCTCCTATGACATACCCGTGGCGGCGTGCCACCTGATCCAGATACCATACCCGTGGCGGCGTGCCACCCGATCCAAATAACCATACCTGTGGCGGCGCGCCACCCGATCCATATAGAACCCTCGCCAAAGAAATGCGCATCGAGTCAAGTTGCTCATTATGGTAAACATATATATATAGTCTCAAGTTCGGCCACCAGAAACGCATCCGACAAAGTTCCTCAATACCAGAACTAAATCAATGGTAGAAGCCTCTGCACTGATATCCGCCACGAAGGCCCAACTAACAAAGCAATACCCACCAGCCGTCCACTGGTCCTGAGGTACAACTACCCCGCTGGAGCATACTCTAATGCACTCGGCTACGCAATTTGTGCCATACCATCATAGTCCATATCACATTAGTCTAGACAACCTGGCCAATGATGACCAGTCAGCAATCAAGTATCATAATCCAAATTCGTCATATCAAGTTGAGAGAGAAAGCCACTAGAGCTTCCGATTTTTAACAATCACAAAACGGTGTCGATACACATGATATACGACCACTGCATAGACGGACTAACGAGTGCTTCAAGTCTCCAACACATATATAACACATGAATCACAATGCCTGATCCCGTACTCCACTGTACAGATACATAACGCACATCAAGCGTCCATTCATGCCACGAAAGCCATTCAGAAATTTCACTATGCTATCAACGACTCAATTATTATAGTCGATCCAACAAGAGAATACCACCATACCACTAGATATTATCAGTTTACATTACCGTGTCCTTTTGGACCATATACCCTGCCAAATCACTAGAATAGCAGTACCATTTTATTAAATCACCAGAAAGATCGATTCTTTAAATCACATCCAGCTGCCCGCGCTGCTCGATAATTTTAATGACTTCCCATATATTATGAACTGATCTCAAAACCTTGAATATGCCATTATCGACTTTCCATAACACATCGCATATACAATACCACACTAAGATAACGTGGACATTTTTATCCCTTTCCTACGCCGCAAACATCGACGCACTCAACTAGTCAAGGACTTTCATGATCCCATATAGAGAAAACTCATTACATATTCCCAGCTTTGCATACCAACAGGAAATACACTCGTTTTCAAACCACATTAAAACACATCACAACTCTTTCTTCCAATTACATTGCATAAGTTAAACTGCCAGGACTGAGTCCTTATACCCATATCGAGTTACACAACTGCCAACACTCAAGAGCTTTGCTGCACAATATCTGCAAGACTCATTACTTCAACCACATACCAGGAATTAATCGTATTCCTTTTTATACCATTCTGGTTTATTAACAAGTTGTACCATTTACCCAGTTTCCTTTTTGATTCATCTTAAATTTCATATCAGTCTTTACTGTAGTACGACAATGCCTCAACCTTTTTTACCACACAAGACTCGTACACAAGACCACACGGTCTAAGACCCATAGGACACTGAATACTCTCTCAATGTTCCCCAGAAGTACCACATTCTACCACACTTTATTTTGATGAACTTCCCGCGATTTTTAAATTTGTTATCATTACTTCCCAATACGGATACATAAAATTCCATCATTCACATGATATAACACAAGCCTTGATCTTTTCTAATGAAACCACCGCCTTTAGCCATATATACAATTCTTAAGGCACCTGACTATTACAAGCAAAATCTTGAACACTGCAAACCATTCTTGGGCGTCATTCACCCTTATTCAATTATAATTCAACTGTCTTATTGAACAGAACCACTCGTGTCTTGTTAGAATTCGGACATCACAGGATATGATTACATACAAATACAATTAGCTACATGTCTTTTCTATACGCTGCACATTCTTTTCCAACAGCAGTTCACAACACCCTAGTATTTCTTCACATCTACGAAGAATCATAATCTTTATCAAGATTTCCCATCATACCTAGAGACAGAGCCAACACAGCACACGACAGTGCAATCAGTTAATCAATAACAACCTCCCCAACTTAGCTCGGATTCATACATCAAAGCACTTTTAGCCACTCATAGCCTTCTTACTCAAATGATGCAACAAAGTTCTAGTTAGATTAAACTCAAGTCATTTACAAGCTTCGGCGGAGATTCGAATAAATCAGAAATATTAACTCTTTTGCAATTCTTGCATTCATTCACACACAACAGTTGAGCCCACTCTTTAGGTGACAAAAATCTTTTCTAAGTCCCAAAATTTCCAAAAATTTCAGCAGAGTTTCCTTTGTAAATTGCCCTATCCACCTGCTAGAGAATCACCAAAACCATCCTAGCAATACATTCACAACTCGACAAGACATCACAATGCATATCGAAAACATTAGTCTCAATACTACACAAATCATATTATCATAATTGGTACATGATCATGCGTTGTACCTGCTCGAATCATAACACATATCAAATACCTTTCAATTACCGATGAGAATCAACCCACCTACTTCGCCCCAATTTAGCATTTCAGCACAATACCTTCCACTAGGGTACACATAGCATAATCACTTTAGTCTTCCCGAGTTTGAACTCGTTCCACTACACATAAGGCACTTTACCTTCCAATTAAGAGATATGGTAAATATTCACCACGCCCATAGCTCGGGGCTACACAACAGATTAGATAAGAGTCGGACAATTAACAGCTCATCCATTAGTAAGCCTCCCTAATACTCTACAGATCGGCACAAGGCCCCAAACATGGCTACTAGCCCAAATACATAGATATAAGCCCAATCTCAGTCATTATGCACAGTAAACTATCAATCGGGAAGGACCAAGTCCAAATACCCAGTCACAATACCACCACGCTCATCACATGATGCGTGTTTCATCTCAGAATATCATTGTATAGTGGTATGGCGTTTCAAACCCTCAGTACATTATTTATTACCACGACTCACCTCGAATTGGCAAAAGTCCTAGCTCGTCTTGCACTTGCCTAGCAAATCAACCTCCTCGGATGCCAAATCTGATCAAAACCAATAAGAATACATCAAAATAGGCTAAATGAACATAACCCAATCAAAATAACTCGAATTACATCAAAAACAATGCTAGGCAAGCCCGACCATATTATCCCTTAAACCAGCCAGTTATTAATCAAATTAAACTTAAACAGTAAATGATCATATCAGGTGATAACCGAAAGTAAAACATACAAAATACGGTCCCAAACATATCGTGGTGTCACGAGACTGAGCCTCTACAGGATAGCATCCTAATACAATCAAGTCTAGACAAGTAGGAAATTAACAAGATGATAAAGAAGGAGAAAACAAGCTCTGCGGACGCTGGCAGCTACCTTGTAATCTCCGCAATAGTAGACAAGGATCAGCAGCTACAATGTCTCAACTGCTCTCGGGCACCTGTGGATCTGCACAGAAAGTGCAGGGGAGTGGGGTGAGTATATTTCAACTCGGTGAGTAACAATAATAAATAATAACTGAAGGTAAGAAATCCTGTGCTATCACTTAGCAGTTCTAAGGCAACCCTCACAGGGTACGTCATCACTATAGTAGTACTCTAACCTCCAATCTACGTTTATCTCTACAAGATTCCACACTGAACCAACCCTCACTCGTACCCCTACGGTGTACGGCCATCTCAACATATAAAGACACATACTTCTGTCTATAATGTATAAGTATTTAAGTAGATAGTAGGGTATGATTAAGTAAAATGCTGCGGCGTGCAGCCCGCTCCAATACATATACCGCTGCGGCGCGCGGCCCGCTCCATTTTACGTCGACGGCGCTCACTGGGGGTGTATACAAACTTCGGAGGGGCTCCCTAGGCCCAAGCACTATAATACTGCGGCGTGCAGCACGATCCACACAAATATTACTGCGGCGTGCAGTCCGATCCATTATATATATGTATATATCTCTATACTGCTGCGGCGTGTAGCCCGATCCCATAATATACACCAGCGCTCACTGAGAATGTGTGCAGACTCGGACTCCGAAGGGGCTCCTACAGCCCAAGCGCAATAATACTGCGGCGTGCAGTCCGTCCCACATGTATATTACATGTATATTACTGCGGCGTGCAGTCCGATCCAATATATATACTGCTGCGGCGTGCGGCCCGATCCAATATAGGTATATATATATAATACCTCATAATGGGTCCTTGACCCTTTTCCAGTCAGTATATACTTGGCCTCTCAGGCCCAATATAATATATCACAGTGGGTCCTTGACCCTGTCTCAGTCAATATAGACTTGGCCTTTCGGGCCCAATATAACATCTCATAGTGGGTCCTTGACCCTATCTCATCTCAATCGGTATAGACTTGGCCTTTCAGTCCTGCTCAGCTAGAACAGGGAATTCCACCCTAGATAATCTCTCTCAATGTACACATCTAATACGGGCTCATATTATGCTATACAGCTAGAGCTACGGCTGAGTGTATGTTTCCAACACGATATAAGGGTCACCTAGCTCTATAGATTCCCTAATGCTCTACATATCGGCAAAAGGCCCCAAACATGGCTGTTAGCCCAATTGTACAGTTATAATCTCATTAACAGTCATACAACACAATATTCTATTAGCCGGGAAGGACCTAGTCCGAACCCTCAATCACAATGTCACTACACCCGTCAGAGAATGCGTGTCTCGTCTCAATATAGCACTGTGAAGTGCTAGTACGGGGTTTCAAACCCTCAGTACATTGTTTACTACTGCCACTCACCTCGAACCGGTAGAAGCTTCAATCCGCCTTGCGCTTGCCTCGCAAATCAATCTCCTCGGGTGCCAAATCTGCTCAAAATCATAGAGAATGCATCAATATACGCTAATTTCACGAAATTCATTCGAAATATCCCAATTTATATCAAAACCCACAAGTTGTCAAAACCCGACTTTTGGTACACTTGTCGAAAAATTACAAAAATCACATATTCGGAATCCTCATCTCGATACGAGTCTAGGCATATAAAATTTACCAAAATCGGACGCCACTTGCCCACTCAAATCAGTGTTTTTCTTTAATTTAGGCCTAGGGCTCAAACCCACCTTTAATCTTCCATTTACAGGGATTTAACCAAGGATTTCATGTTAAAATGATGTAATTAAGCCACAAAACTTACCTCCGACGATAACCCGATGTTCTCCCGGCAATAACTCGCCCAAATCGCCCAATTCGCCTTCAAGAACCGAGCCCCAAATGTTTTGCAACTTATGAAATTTTAACCCTTATGTTATTTTTAACACAGGCGCGATTTCCGCTTCTGCGGACCAAAATCCGCCTCTGCGAGGCCGCCTCTGCGACCAAATGGTCGCTTCTGCGGAAATACTCCTAGCCGCCCAGCTTCGCTTCTGCGGCCCAGGTCTCGCTCCTGCGAGACCGCTCCTGCGAAACCCCCTTCCGCTCCTGCGAGCCTTACCGCTTCTGCGCATCAGAGTCCGCTCCTGCGGACTCGCTTAGGCGACAAGTCTTCCGCTTCTGCGGATTCTCCCCTAACGAGCCCAGACCGCTTCTGCGGTCTTTCCTTCCGCACCTGCGGTGCCGCCCATGCGGACCAGGATCCGCCTCAGCGAACCCCAGCGCTTCTGCGCTCATTTTCCGCTCCTGCGGGCTCGCTCCTGCGCCCCCATTTCCGCAGGAGCGAAAACAACAGAACCGGAACTCTTCAAACCTGCAATTTCCATGTTTTTCTCCCGATTTACCATCCGAAAACACCCCGAGGCCCCCGGGACCTCATCCAAACACACCAACACATCTTAATACCTTATTCGAACTTGTTCCAATCCTCAAAACACGTCTAATAACATCAAAACCCATAATTCGCATCGAATTCAAGCCTAAATTCCTTAAAACATTCCGAATTACACAATCAATCAAAAACCCGACTAAACGACGTCCGAATGACCTGAAATTTTGCAGGCACATCCAAAATCACCTAACGAAGCTACTGCAACTGTCGGAATTCCATTCCGACCCCCGGATCAAAATATCACCTGCCATCCGGTTTTCGCCAAATTTCAACCTTCGCCAATTCAAGCCTAAAACTACACCGGGCCTCCAAATTCAATTCCGATCGCTCCCCTAAGTCACAATTCACCTCCGGGAACTAACCGAATCATCAGAATTCGATTCCGAGCTCTCTAACTAAATAGTCAACTCCGGGTTGACTTTCCTTATTCAAGTTTCCTTCAAAAGGCTATATGCCTCATTTCCAATTTAATTCACTCCTAACTCCCCCGATAGACTCTAACACTTATATAAAATCATGAATTATGTAATTACAACACAACGGGGTGGTAATTCCCGTGACAACGGGCCGGGTCGTCACATTCTCCCCAACTTAAACAAACGCTCGTCCTCGAGCGGGTCAAGAAACATACCTGAAGTCTCAAATAGCCGAGGGTATCTGCTCCGCATCTCCTGCTCAACCTCCCAAGTAGCCTCCTCTACGGGTCGACCTCTCCACTGAACCTTAACTGATGCAATCTCCTTCGACCTCAACTTCCTTACTTGGTGACCCAAAATAGCAATAGGCTCCACATTATAGGATAGATCACCATCAAGCTGAATGGTACTGAAGTCTAATACATGAGACGGATCCCCGATGTACTTCCGGAGCATAGACACATGGAATACTGGATGAACGCTGGATAAGCTGGGTGGCAAGGCTAACTCGTATGCCACCTCTCCAACTCTCCTGAGTATCTCAAAAGGACCAATGTACCTGGGACTCAACTTCCCTTTCTTCCCGAACCTTATGACACCCTTCATGGGTGAAACCTTCAACAATACTCTATCACCAACCATGAAAGACAACTCTCGAACTCTACGGTCTGCATAACTCTTTTGGCGAGACTGTGCTGTACGAAGCCTCTCCTGGATAAACTTTGCTCTATCTAGAGCATCATGAACTAACTCAGTCCCTATCAATCTATCCTCACTAGGCTCAAACCATCCCACGGGGGATCTACACCGTTTGCCATACAATGCCTCGTATGGGGCCATCTGAATACTCGACTGGTAGCTGTTGTTGTAGGCAAACTCAGCAAGTGGCAAAAACTCATCCCATGAACCACCAAAGTCGATCACACATGCCCGCAACATATCCTCCAGGATCTGAATAGTGCGCTCAGACTGTCCGTCTGTCTGGGGGTGAAATGCGGTGCTCGACTCAACCCGCGTACCCATCTCTCGCTGAAATGCTCTCCAAAACTGAGAAGTGAACTGAGTGCCTCTGTCAGATATAATAGACACTGGGACCCCATGCAACCTGACAATCTCCCGAATAAAGATCCATGCCAACCGCTCCGATGAGTAAGTAGTACTAACTGGGATGAAATGTGCGGACTTAGTCGGCCGATCAACAATCACCCATACAGAATCAAACTTCCTCGCTGTCCGAGGTAAGCCCAGTAATAAAATCCATGGTGATCCTCTCCCATTTCCACTCGGGAATAACCATACGCTGAAGAACACCGCCCGGTCTCTGATGCTCATATTTGACCTGCTGGCAATTGAGGCACTTAGCTACATGCCTAACAATATCCATCTTCATTCTCCTCCACCGGTAGTGCTGTCTCAAGTCTTGGTACATCTTTGCGGCACCTGGGTGAATAGAGTACCGCGAACTGTGTGCCTCCTCAAGTATCAACTCCCGCAAACCATCAACATTGGGCACGCATATACGGCCCTGCATCCTCAGAACACCATCACTGTCGATAGTCACATCTCTAACATCATTATGCTTCACTCTGTCCTTAAGGACAAGCAAATGTGGGTCATCATACTGTCGCTCCCTGATGCGATCATATAAGGAAGATCGAGAAACAACACAAGCCAACACCCGACTCGGCTCCGAAATATCTAATCTCACTAGCCGATTGGCTAGGGCATGAACATCATAAGCAAATGGCCTCTCCCCAACTGGGATGAAAGCTAAGCTGCCCATGCTAACCGCCTTCCGACTCAAGGCATCGGCCACCACATTGGCCTTTCCCGGATGATACAAAATAGTTATATCATAGTCCTTAAGCAACTCCAACCACCTCCACTGTCTCAAATTAAGGTCCTTCTGTCTGAATAAGTGCTGAAGGCTGTGATGATCCGTGAACACCTCACAGGAGACACCATACAGGTAATGCTTCCAAATCTTCAAAGCATGAACTATGGCTGCTAGCTCCAAATCATGAACAGGGTAGTTCTTCTCGTGGGGCTTCAACTGACGAGAAGCATAAGCAATGACCCTACCCTCCTGCATCGACACACAACCAATGCCAACTCCTGAGGCATCACAATACACAGTATAGGGATCTGAAGCTGACGGCAGTATCAAGGCTGGTGATGTGGTCAGTGCTGTCTTGAGCTTCTGAAAGCTCTCCTCGCACTCCTCGGACCATATGAAAGGAACATCCTTCTGAGTTAATCTAGTCAAGGGTGAAGCAATAGAAGAGAAACCCTGAACGAATCAACGATAAAACCCTGCCAATCCCAGAAAGCTACGGATCTCAGTAACTGAGGTCAGTCTGGGCCAACTCTGCACTGCCTCTACCTTCCTCGGATCTACCTGAATACCATCACGGGACACCACGTGTCCTAAGAATGCCACAGACTCAAGCCAGAACTCACATTTGGAGAACTTGGCATACAGCTTCTCCTCTCTCAATCTCTACAACACAATACTCAAGTGCCGAGCATGCTCCTCCTGGCTACGAGAGTAGACTAGAGTGTCATCAATGAATACGATTACAAATGAAACAAGATAGGGCCTGAACACACTGTTCATCAGATGCATAAATGTTGTTGGGGCGTTGGTCGGCCCAAAAGACATCACAAGGAACTCATAGTGACCATATCTGGTCCTGAATGCAGTCTTCATAATGTCAGACTCTCTAATCTTCAGCTGATGGTAGTCTGAACGAAGATCAATCTTCGAGAACACCCTAGCTCCCTGGAGCTAATCAAATAAATCATCAATACGAGGAAGAGGATACTTATTCTTCACTGTTACTTTGTTTAGCTGCCTATAGTCAATACACATCCTCATGGATCCGTCCTTCTTCTTAACAAACAGGACCGGTGCACCCACGGCGACACACTCGGCCGAATGAACCCCTTATCTAGGAGTTCCTGGAGCTGCTCCTTCAATTCCTTCAACTCAGCTGGTGCCATCCGCTATGGAGGAATAGAAATAGGCTGAGTGCCTGGCACCAAATCGATACCAAAATCAATATCCCTGTCCGGCGGCATGCCCGGCAGGTCTGAGGGAAACACATCAGGAAAGTCTCGCACAATGGGAACGAAATCAATACTGGGAGTCTGGGCCTCGACCTCTCGCACAAATGCTAAATAAGAGAGACATCCCTTCCCAACCATTCGTTGGGCCTTGAGGAAAGATATTACCCTGCTAGGTACATACTCAGTCGTGCCTCGCCACTCGATCCTCTGAATGCCCGGCATAGCCAAAGTGACTGTCTTAGCATGACGGTCCAGAATAGCATGACATGGAGATAGCCAGTCCATGCCCAATATAACATCAAAATCAATCATGCTGAGAAGCAACAGGTCTACTCGGGTCTCCAGACCTCCAATAGTGACCAAACGGGACCGGTATACGTGGTCCACAACAATAGTATCCCCTACCGGGGTAGATACATGCACTGGCAGCTCAAGACTCCCTCGGGTCGTGCCCGAATGAGGAGCAAAATATGTAGACACATAAGAATAAGTAGAACCGGGATCAAACAATGCTGAGGCATCTGCTGTTGCGGTTGAAATAATACCGTAATGACGAGCGTCGAAGCAACGACCTCGGATCGGCCCCTGAAAAGCATAGCATCTAGCTTTGTCCGCTTGATCGGCCTCCCCTCGAGAGCGACCCCTAGGCTGTCGGACCCTCGCCCCTGGGCGGCGGGGCGGGTGCTTGAAGTAGAAGGACCGGATGACGAGGGCTGCCCCCTCTGCTGATAAGATCTGGAAACAAGACGGGGACACTCCCTGCGGTGGTGCCCAAACTCTCCGCACTCGTAGCAACTCGTCGGTCTTTGAGTGCGGGGCCCGATAAGGACCTCGGCGGCGGGTGGCCGGTCGATGAACTAGGCCGAGATGAACCACGAGCGGATGGGGCACTGTGAAGAACTACGAGCTGGCATGGCCGAGAGATGGGCGGCTGCGGTGCGAACCACGATAACCACTGTCTAGGTGACCGTCTACGACGATGCGAGCGACCGGCTGCGAAGACACGAAAGAGCGACCTCGGCTCTGCGCGGCTGCGGCCTGCGGTGCGGGTGCCGGCTGGAACTAGGCTGCTCCGCGAGGCCTCTTGGCCTCCCTCTCATCCCGCTCTGCGACGATCAGTCTCTATGTCGCGAGCAATATCCACAGCATCCTCGAATGTACGACTCGAAACCCTCTCCCGGGTCATGAGAATACGAATGGGATAAATGAGGCCGTCCGCGAAGCGCCCAATCCTCTCGCTGTCGGAATGAACCAACCACGGTGCATATGCGGACAACTGCGTAAACTTGATCTCATACTGCGACAACGACATGTCCCACGACGGAGACCCTCGAGCGCCTGCGCATCTCCTCCTGCGAGATCGAGGCACCCGTTTCTCCAAAAACATAGTGGAGAACTCCGGCCATGATAGTGGTGCTACTCCGGCTGGCCTGCGGCGCTCATAAGCCTCCCACCAAGCGAAGGCTGGTCCCTGAAACTGAAAGGTAGTGAAAGATACCCCGCTGGACTCCAATATCCCTGCCGTACGAAGCATCCGAGGGCACTTATCGAGAAAACCTTGGGCGTCCTCGCCGGAGCACCGGTGAACATCTGGAGGAGATAACACTGGTGAACCTCTCGAGGCAGCGACGCTGCTCGTCGTGCTGTCATCGGTGGGACCCTGTCCCCGAATACGATCTGTTTGGCTGAGCCGGTACCACGAGCTGAGCCGGAGGAACCTGCGGTGTGCGCAAGCCTGCCGCTGCTGGCTGCGGAGTGCGTCTTGCGGGGGTCGATGACCACCCCGATCCACGATGCGGTGCTTGCGGTAGTGCGCCGAAACCGCTCTGTGCTAGGCCGGTGCGGACTGCTAGTATCCTGAGCCGGGGTCTCCTGTAGACTCGGAATAACAATGGGCACGGTGGTGCACGATGTGGTGCTGCTGGCACCTCTGCAGCTGGGGGCTGTGATCAGGTGGCACTGCCTCGGCTGCCCCAACTCCGCCACGACCACGACCGCGTCCACGGCCTCTAGCAGGTGGTAGTGGTGGTCGTCCTCCACGTCCGGATGATCGAGTTCTCGCCATCTGCGAGAGAATAGAATGTCAAAGTTCAGAGTTCAAGTCAAAAGTAATCGCACGACAAGAATTCCAAGAATTGAAACTTTTCCTAAAAAGGTTTGTAGCCTCCCGAGGATAAGTACAGGCGTCCCCGCACCGATCCACGAGACTCTACCAACCGGCTCATGACTCGCGAGACCTGTTAACCTAGGCTTTGATACCAACTTGTCACGACCCAAACCCTGGTCGTGATGGCGCCCAACACAATGCTAGGCAAGCCCGAACATATTATCCCTTAAACCAGCCAGTTATTAATCAAATTAAACTTAAACAGTAAATGATCATATCAGGTGATAACCGAAAGTAAAACATACAAAATACGGTCCCAAACATATCGTGGTGTCACGAGACTGAGCCTCTACAGGATAGCATCCTAATACAATCAAGTCTAGGCAAGTAGGAAATTAACAAGATGATAAAGAAGGAGAAAACAAGCTCTGCGGACGCTGGCAGCTACCTCGTAATCTCCGCAAAAGTAGACAAGGATCAGCAGCTACAATGTCTCAACTGCTCTCGGGCACCTGTGGATCTGCACAGAAAGTGCGGGGGAGTGGGGTGAGTATATTTCAACTCAGTGAGTAACAATAATAAATAATAACTGAAGGTAAGAAATCCTGTGCTATCACTTAGCAGTTCTAAGGCAACCCTCACAGGTACGTCATCACTATAGTAGTACTCTAACCTCCGATCTACGTTTATCTCTACAAGATTCCACCCCGAACCAACCCTCACTCGTACCCCTACGGTGTACGACCATCTCAACATATAAAGACACATACTTCTGTCTATAATGTATAAGTATTTAAGTAGAGAGTAGGGTATGATTAAGTAAAATGCTGCGGCGTGCAGCCCGCTCCAATACATATACCGCTGCGGCACGCAGCCCGCTCCATTTTATGTCGACGGCGCTCACTGGGGGTGTATACAGACTTCGGAGGGGCTCCCTAGGCCAAAGCACTATAATACTGCAGCGTGTAGCACGATCCACACAAATATTACTGCGGCGTGCAGTCCGATCCAATATATATATGTATATATCTCTATACTGCTGCGGCGTGCAGCCCGATCCCATAAGATACACCAGTGCTCACTGAGAATGTGTGCAGACTCAGACTCCGAAGGGGCTCCTACAGCCCAAGCGCAATAATACTGCGGCGTGCAGTCCGTCCCACATGTATATTACATGTATATTACATGTATATTACTGCGGCGTGCAGTCCGATCCAATATATATACTGTTGCGGCGTGCAGCCCGATCCAATATAGGTATATATATATAATACCTCATAATGGGTCCTCGACCCTATTCCAGTCAGTATATACTTGCCTCTCAGGCCCAATGTAATATATCACAGTGGGTCCTTGACCCTGTCTCAGTCAATATAGACTTGGCCTTTCAGGCCCAATATAACATCTCATAGTGGGTCCTTGACCCTATCTAATCTCAATCGGTATAGACATGGCTTTTCAGGCCCACTCAGCTAAAACAGGGAATTCCACCCTAGATAATCTCTCTCAATGTACACATCTAATATGGGCTCATATTATGCTATACAGCTAGAGCTACGACTGAGTGTATGTTTCCAACACGATATGAGGGTCACCTAGCTCTATAGGTTCCCTAATGCTCTACAGATCGGCACAAGGCCCCAAACATGGCTATTAGCCCAATTGTACGGTTATAATCTCATTAACGGTCATACAACACAGTATTCTATTAGCCGGGAAGGATTAAGTCCGAACCCCCAATCATAATGTCATCACGCCCGTCATAGAACGCGTGTCTCATCTCAATATAGCACTGTGAAGTGCTAGTACAGGGTTTCAAACCCTCAGTACATTGTTTACTACTACCACTCACCACGAACCGATAGAAGCTTCGATCCGCCTTGCGCTTGCCTCGCAAATCAATCTCCTCGGGTGCCAAATCTGCTCAAAATCATAGAGAATGCATCAATATACGCTAATTTCACGAAATTCATTCGAAATAACCCAATTTATATCAAAACCCACAAGTTGTCAAAACCCGACTTTTGGTACACTTGTCGAAAAATTACAAAAATCACATATTCGGAATCCTCGTCTCGATACGAGTCTAGGCATATAAAATTTACCAAAATCGGACTCCATTTGCCCACTCAAATCAGTGTTTTTCTTTAATTTAGGCCTAGGGCTCAAACCCACCTTTAATCTTCCATTTACGGGGATTTAACCAAGGATTTCATGTTAAAATGATGTAATTAAGCCACAAAACTTACCTCCGACGATAACCCGATGTTCTCCCGGCAATAACTCGCCCAAATCGCCCAATTCGCCTTCAAGAACCGAGCCCCAAATGTTTTGCAACTTATGAAATTTTAACCATTTCTGTTATTTTTAACACAGGCCCGATTTCCGCTTCTGCAGACAAAAATCCGCCTCTACGAGGCCGCCTCTGCGACAAAATGGTCGCTTCTGCGAAAACGCACCTAGCCGCCCAGTTCCGCTTCTACAGCCCAGGTCTCGCTCTTGCGAGACCGCTCCTGCGAACAAGCCTCCGCACCAGCGATTCTCCCCAGTCGCCCGCCTTTCCGCTTCTGCGACCAAGGACTCGCAGAAGCAAGTCCGCTCCTGCGACGAGTCATCCGCTTCTGCGGAACCTCCTGGCCAAGCCCCCTTTTGCCTCTGCGGTCCCGCTCCTATGGTTCCCAATCCGCAGGAGCGGAAATGCTGCTGCAATTCATGACAGCAGCTCCCAAACTCCAATTTCCTCCCGTTTAACCTACCGAAACCACCCCGGGTCCCCATTTTCTCCCGTTTAGCCATCCGAAAACACCCCGAGGCCCCCGGGACCTCATCCAAACACACCAACACATCTTAATACCTTATTCGAACTTGCTCCAATCCTCAAAACACGTCTAATAACATCAAAACCCATAATTCACATCGAATTCGAGCCTAAATTCCTTAAAACATTCCGAATTACACAATCAATCAAAAACCCGACTAAACGACGTCTGAATGACCTGAAATTTTGCAGACACATCCAAAATCACATAACGAAGCTACAGAAATTATCGGAATTCCATTCCGACCCCCGGATCAAAATATCACCTGCCATCCGGTTTTCGCTAAATTTCAACCTTCGCCAATTCAAGCCTAAAACTACACCGGGCCTCCAAATTCAATTCCGATCACTCCCCTAAGTCACAATTCACCTCCGGGAACTAACCGAATCATCAGAATTCGATTCCGAGCTCTCTAACTAAATAGTCAACTCCGGGTTGACTTTCCTTATTCAAGTTTCCTTCAAAAGGCTATATGCCTCATTTCCAATTTAATTCACTCCTAACTCCCCCGATAGACTCTAACACTTATATAAAATCAGGAATTATGTAATTACAACACAACGGGGTGGTAATTCCCGTGACGACGGGCCGGGTCGTCACAGGAAATCACAAGACATAAGGCAATTATATTACTGAGCGCTCGATGCGTACACAGACGTGTCGAAGGAATTTCAAAAATTATATCTCAAGCTGAATCAAGTACACACGATAAGAATTCCAAGAAGTGTGAAGTGTTTCCTAAAGGTTCGCAGGCCTCCCGAGGATAAGTACAGGCGTCCCCGTACCGATCCACAAGACTCTACTAATCGGCTCAAGACTCATGAGGCCTAGTAAACCTAGGCTCTGATACCAACTTGTCACGACCCCAAATCCGGTCGTGATGGCGCCCAGCACATTGCTAGGCCAGCCTGACTAATCAATAACAACGACGGAGTTAGAAGCTCGCTTTATCCCATTTAAGCATATCAAAACATGAAGCAACAGTGATACATATATCGAAAACGGGGAACCAAGTCCCAAAATATACCAACTCCCATAGACCGAAGGGTCGAGAGTCATGAGCCTCTAATGAACATAAGTGTTTAAAGGTTTACAAGATACCAAGTGCGGAAATAAATATCTATACAGAATCAAAAGACAGTAAGAAGGAATATCGGGTCCTGCGGACTCTGCAGCTACCTCGAATATCCTACAGATGTCGCCTCGAACAGTTACCGGATCACTGGTGAGAGGTACCTGGATCTGCACACAAGGTGCAGGGAGTAAAATGAGTACTGCCAGACTCTGTGGTAATAAACAGGGGTAAGACAGCGCAGATAAGAAATCCGCAATAAAGCACTATGTAAGGCTGTAATCAAATACCCTGTCAAAGAATCAATATCAACTGTACATGTACCAACAAGTACCAGAAAAATAGTATAACAGCTATTAGATATAGCTAAATGCACTGCAATGCATGATATGACCGCTACGGCGCGTAGCCCGATCCAATTTGGGTACCCGTGCTCACTGTGGGGGTTCAGACTCCGGAGGGGCTCCTACAGCCCAAGCACAATATTACTGCGGCGTGCAGTCCGATCCAGCATATATACCGCTGCAGCATGCAGCCCGATCCACTACCAGTCAGCTAATATGCAAATACAGCCTCGCAGGCTCAAAAGTAGTTTTGAAAACCCTTTTTATCATTTTTCAGTTGGAAAACAGTAATATCAAGTTCCAGAGATTTGGAAATGGCATGATAACAGAAATAGATACTTGTGGGCTCACAGCCCACAAGTATACTCAACCGTCCAAGAAGGAGGTTCAACAGCTCAATAGTAGCCAATATCACAATATAGTATGCAACCATCCGAGAAGAAGGTTCGACAGCTCAAGAATAGCCTATATCATAATACAGTAACAACAGGTCGGACTAACCCATAGTCCCCAAATCACAATCGACCCCGCACTCATAAGAGAGTACGTGTCTCGCCGCTATACAGCATCACAAAGTGGTATACCGGGGTTTCGAACCCACTGGTCATCACCCACATCTATTACTCACCTCAATACAGCGCGACGACTACTTCGCAATGCCCTGGCCACGAGAATCAAGCTCTGCACGCGTAGAATCTGATCAAAAACAGTAGAAATAAAACAAATTAGGCCAATGGGACGACACTCAATCAATACAATTCGATTTACACCAAAAATGGCAAAGTTGCCAAAACCTAACTTTCGGTACGCTTCTCGAAAAATTACAAAAGTCACATATTCGGAACTCTCATCTCAATATGAGTCTAGGCATATAAAATTTACCAAAATCGGACTCCATTTGCCCACTCAAATCAGTGTTTTTCTTCAATTTTAGGCCTAGGGCACAAACCCACCTTTAATCTTCCATTTACAGAAAATTAACCAAGGATTTCATGTTAAAATGGTGTAATTAAGCCACAAAACTTACCTCCGAACGAAACCCCGATGATTTCCCAGCAATCTCCCGTCAATACCTTCTCTTGGAACTCAAAAATGGAGGTTTGGGGTGTGAAACCCGCGACTGGTTATGTTCTGGTTTTAACTTCACTGCCAGCCTAATTTCTTCATCGCGTCCGCGATGCCCCTCACACGAACGCGATGCCTTGCCTGTTCCTCCTACGCGTCCGCGTCCTTCTCCCACGCGAACGCGTTGCGTTCCAACTTTCTCTTACGCGAACGCGGCATGTTACCTCGCGAACGCGAAGGCCAACTGGCCCCAGCCTACGCGAACGTGGCATAGCCCTCGCGAACGCGAAGGCTTAAATTTTTGCCCAGTGATATGCAATTTACAGCAGACTTTTCATGTTCCAAAAATGACGGATGATGGTTCGGATTCACCCCGAGGCCCCCGGGACCCCAACGAAAACCACCAACATACTCCAAAACACGATACGAACTTGTTCCAATCATAAAAACACCATCCTAAACATCAAACTCACCAATCACACACGGATTCAAGCCTAAGTTTGTTCAAAACTTCCGAAACTAACATTCGATAAAAAACCCGACCAAACGACGTCCGAATAACCTGAAAATTTGCGGACATATCCAAAATCACATAACAAAGCTACAGGAATTGTTGGAATTCCATTCCGACCCCCGGATCAAAATCTCACCAACCGTTCGGATTTCGCCAAATTTCAACCTTAGCCAATTCAAGCCTATTTCTACACCGGGCCTCCAAATTCAATTCCGATTGCTCCCCTAAGTCACAAATCACCTCCCGGAACTAACCGAGCCATCAGAATCCGATTCCGAGTACTCTAACTCAATAGTCAACTCTAGGTTGACTTTCCCTATTCAAGCTTCCTTCAACAAGGTTATATGCCTCATTTTTAATTCAATTCACTCCTAACTCACCCGATAGACTCTAACACTGATATAAAGGCATAAAACATTTAATTGCAACATAACGAGGTGGTAATTCCCGTGACAACGGTCCGGGTGGTCACATATAATTACCCACAAATCAAAAAATATAAAAATACAAATATGGGATAAAATACTTACTATAGAAGAAATATACAATTTTGAATTACCCACAAGAGATATTTTACTAGGAATACCGTTCTTTGATAAACTATACCCACATGTAATAACTAAAACACATTGGTGGTTTACAACACCATGTAAACAAAAAATTAGAGCAAAAAGAGTTCTAAAAAAGAAAAGAAAAACAATTGATTGGATAAAAGGAAGTGAGAAAATAACACAAAATATAGAAAATGAAAAAGAAGATACTAATAAAATAGAATTAATTATTTTTTCAATAAATACAGTCAAAATAATTCAAGAAAAACTAGAACAATTGTATAGTGAAAACCCCTTACAAGGATGGGAAAAACATAAAACAAAGGTAAAAATAGAGCTAATTGATGAAAATAGTATAATAACACAAAAACCCTTAAAATACAATTTCAAATTGGGGGGTTGGGTCGGGTATAGCTCCGATTAGCTCTGTTATAGGTCGTTTAGATTGATTAGTTACTAACATTGATTAGATTTTTGATTCATTGCTGGTTAAATGCTAAATTATAATTTTCTTTAGCTAAAGTTTTTAATAACAATAATTTTTCTATATTTTTATTTAATGACTCTATGTGTGTGATTTTTTTAGTTTGCATATAATTATCTAAATCATTTTTCATATTTTGTTCGGTTTTAGCTATTTCAAGCATAGTTTATGTCCAATAATTTAAATATTCGTAATTTATCATATCTTAGTCTGTTTCGGGTCCTGAATCCCATGTATTAGTATAGTCATAATTATATACTCTTTCTAGTTCTTCACTATTATATACTTCTTCTAGTTTTTCACTCCATTCTTGGTTTATTATTTTTGTTAAACTAGATTTTCATATTCTTGAATCTGATTCCATATATTTTTTCTTATTTCAGGTTCGGTTATCTTTCTAAGTACATAAAAGATTAACATCTTATAATTATCTGCCATCTCGTCTAGTATGTATGTTATCATTATTTCATGTATCGCTATTATTCTTATGATATTCCTTCTAATATTCTTACTTTACTATCATATTCATCATATAATAATAAGATATAAAGAACAATTTTTCTGGTCACTACCATGGCCCTTTGCTCTAATCATTTACCCTAGCAATGTCCTCAACTGCGGTACTCCCCTAAACGGCATATCCTCGCCTCAACGGTTTCCCATTATGATTGACTTAGCATGGGTTTAATTTTAGCATACTTCCATGGCAAACTTGCTCAAATTATTCTTTATAACATTATTATAACATGATGAAAGTTATAGCATTATAAGATGATTATCAGGAATATAAGAGTTTAGCTATGCATAATCATAAATTGATATACCTGTTATTGTAGATTTGTTATTTCTAGCATAGATTCGGATTGTTGTTCCATTGCTTTGAAAAACTTAATATCTTTTCTATTATATGTATTTGAGAGAATTTTTACAAAGATTTAAAGAAGGCTTTTGCTTCCCGTAGAGAAGTCTTTTCCTTCTTCTCTTATCTGCTAATCTATTTATATTAGTCCTATAACGCGTTAACTATTTCTTGACGCGTTTTTTCTACTGTTTCCTTTACATAAAATAATAAAAAGAAATACTAACAATGCTTTAATAATTTACATTATATTCTTATCTAGCTTTTTCTTTTTATCTCGTCCGTTGCTTTATCTGCTTAGTGCTCCACTTTATTTTGTCCGGTTTGGTGGATGTTGCTTTCCTATCTTTATGTCACTATCTTGCTTTGTCTTTTCTTCATTTTTCTTTGCCTAATCTTTGCTTTTGCTGAATTCCATCCGTAGCTTTTCTTTTGGTTGCTACATGTCACTTTTGCCTTCTTTTCCTCTTTAGCTTTTGTCTTCTTCTCCTCTTTTTCTTCTTACCTTTTGTCTTCTTCTTCTCTTTTTCTTCTTAGCTTCATGATAGATTTATTACCTTGTCTCCGTAGTTTATTCAAATTCTACTTCTGGAATATAATTATCTTCTCCGTTACACTTTGTACATAGATGGTCTGAGTACTTTTGGCTTACTAATTTACAATATCTAGCTAATAAATTTTCTGAAATAAATTCCTTTTTGATAGCTCTTGTTTGGGGCATCTTCTCTGGATTTAATAGTGTTATGACCCATTGTCTAACTTCTTCCATGTCTAGTTGTCTTACTTCTCTAGAATGTGAATATATCATGACTTGGTCCCTTGAATAATAGCTCCATATCGTGTTTCCATTGGTATAGTTTGTAGCTAATTCTTGTACAATAGTTGTTATTCCTATAGTTCATTTATTAGCATAAAATTCCGGTATATCTAATTTTGGTATCTCGGGTTGCTGTTCAATAATTTCTGGGATGATCATTTCCCTGGTCAATCCTATCTTTACCACTTGAATTGGTGGCTTTATCTCATCAAATAATATCTCTGTTGGTGCCGCATAACACTTGATACAAAATAATTTTCCTTTAGTAACTCGCTTATAATTCATAAATGCTTTATATAGATCTGGTATAGCTGTCAATTCTGTTCCATCCATAGTATATAAGGTGTTCAATAATCCATAATTGTAGCAGGTTGCTACTAGCTTGGGGTTGGTATTGGGTAGTGCGATAAGTCTGTTATAGCCTTGTAATCTTTGTGTTATATAATCGGTATTTGGTTCGGTTGTTGTAGCTCTTGGTTTGAGGTTTAAAAGGTTTGTATTTTATAGATATTTTCTACGTATGTTCTGGTTATATGGTTGTAGGTTTTCTTGTCTTGGCTTAGGCTGTCAACATATGAAATAGTTTGTGGGGGTACGAATAATGGATCTTTTTGGTATTTTGGAATAAATGGTTTTTCGAATATTTTATTTAGTTTTGTGTGTATTTTGGTTTACTACTAACTTCTTTTCCCTTGCTTGTTCCTACAGCTGTATTTAAACAAACGTTATGGGTTTTTAGGAGTTTCCCAATGTCTCCTTCTAGCTTTGGAATTTTACCGTCTTCGGATCGACGTAGTTCCACATTTTTATAGTCATGCTGCTGACTTGTAGCTTTGAGTTTCTCCTCACTAGATTTTATCTTGTTTAGTTTCATTTCCATACTGTCCATTTTTAAAGAAAGGGCAGTGATGATATTGTATAGCTTTTCGGTTGTTTCTTCGTCAGTCTGTGTAGCTTTGTCTTGATATGTAATCTGCAATGCCATTTTTGTTAGTACTAATTACTTCAATTGTAAATGTAAAATTCAGTATATTTAGCACTAGTCTCCGTATTTCTTTCGTTGTAACTGAATCTTGTATCTTCCTGGTTAGCCACCATTTTACTTGTGTATTATCTGTTCTTATAATAAACTTATTATATACAATATATGGTTCAAATGCCAATAAATATTTATAGACTGCATATAATTCCTTTCTATTGATTCCCCATTTTATCTCCGGGTTTGTGAATGTTCCTGAATAATACCTACAATGATGTTCTATTTTTTCTTTATCATACCTGTACTTTAATACTCCTCCATAGCTTTTTTCACTTGCATCTGATTCTACTATATATGAAAATTTTTTATTTTCATCTGGGAAGTATAGTTTTGGTAGATTTTTACATATTTGTTTAACTTTTCTTACTTGTTTTTTATCTTCTTCACTAAAGTAATACTCTATATCCCTTTTTAGATTTTTCTACAATGGTTTTAAAGTCTCTGCTAATTTTGGTATATATTCTCTTTCTTGGTTTACTAATTCTAAAAATGATTGTAGTTTCTTTTTTGTATCTAATTGTTCATTTGAATTTATTATTTTTTGTACTATATGAGTTTGCATTTTAATTCCACTTTTATCTATTTCTATTCCTAGAAATTCTATTTGATTTTTCATTATTTCTGCCTTTTTTCTACTTAAGCTTATTCCCGACATTTCTATAATATGTATAAATTTTTCTAATAATATTATATGTTCATCTTGTGTTTTTGAATATAATAATATATCATCAATGTATATTATGCAATTTTCTAGTTGTTTGAAATAGTTATCCATAAAATGTTGATACCTGCCTGGTGCATTTTTATATCCGAAAGGTAACACGTTCCATTCATAAAATCCTTGGGGTACAATAAATGCTGTTAATTTTTTGGATTCTTCTTCGAACTTTAAGTGGTAAAATCCTGATTTACAATCAAATTTACTAAAATAGTTATATCCTTGGATTTGTCTTATTTTTAGTATTTTGTTTGGTATTGGGTAATTATATGTCTTAGTTTTTGCATTTAGATTTCTATAATCAATAACCTTTCTACTTTTTCCTCTTTTTTGTTCACTATGTTTATTTACTATAAATGCTGGACTTGTATGTTTACTATTACTTTCTTGTATATAACCTTGTTCTAGTAATTCGTCAATGTGTATTTTAAATTCATTTAGGTCTTTGAAATTGTATTTTAAGGGCTTTTGTGTTATTATACCATTTTCATCAATTAGCTCTATTTTTACCTTTGTTTTATGTTTTTCCCATCCTTGTCAGGGGTTTTCACTATACAATGGTTCTAGTTTTTTTGAATTATTTTGACTGTAATTATTGAAAAAATAATTAATTCGATGGGGCGCAGAAGTGCTTGGCTTCGCAGGAGCAACACCATGTCCGCTGAGGCGGCGTCGCTGGTGCGAGAGGGTGATCGCAGAAGCGGTCTTGATGCGTGAGGGTAAAGTCCGCAGAAGCAGATTCTTTATCGCCTAGGCGAGTCCGCAGGAGCGGACTCTTGAGCGCAGAGGCGAAAGTCACTGCAGGAGCAGTTATGTTTTCGCGGAAGCGGACGCGCAGAAGCGGTCCTATGTTCGCAGAAGCGGAATTGGCCGGCTAGGCCTGGAATCGCAAAAGCGACTAGCTGGTCGCGGATACAGGCTCGCAGGAGCAGAATTTTATCCGCAGAAGCGAAAATCGCAGAGAGTTAATTGTATCAGAAGTTAGAAAATTTCAGAAACATTTCACACATTTGGGTCTCGGCTTAAGGGGCCGATTTGGGCGATTTTGAGGAGAAACTCAAGGGAAATCATCAGGTAATCAACTATGGACTCATATTATGAATTGTATTGATAATATTATGCAAATATATCATGAAAATGGAGGAATTTGGGGTAATTTATGGAGGGTTTAGCTCTAGGCTTGAACTTTAGAAAACCAAGGTTTTGAGTGGGCAAATGGAGTCCGAATTTGATAAATTTTATATGCCTAGACTCGTATTGAGATGAGGGTTCCGAATATGTAACTTTCGTAATTTTTCAAGAAGTGAGTAGAAAGTCGGGTTTTGACAACTTTGGGAATTTTGATGTAAATTGAGTTGTTTTGATTGGGTGTTGTCCCATTGGTCTAAATTGATGTGTATTTACTATATTTGATCAGATTCTACGCGTGCAGAGCTTGATTCTCGTGGAAAGGGCATCGTGGACTAGTCGTCGAGCTGTATTGAGGTGAGTAATAGATGTGGGTGATGACCAGCGGGTTCGAAACCCCGGTATACCACTTTGTGACGATGTATAGCGGCGAGACACGTACTCTCTTGGGAGTGCGGGGTCGATTATGATTTGAGGACTATGGCTTAGTCCGACATGTTGATACTGTGATATGATATTGGCTATTCTTGAGCCGTCGAACCTCCTTCTCGGATGGTTACATATTATATAGTGATATTGGCTACTCTTGAGCCGTTGAACCTCCTTCTTGGATGGTTGAGTACATTTATGGGTTGTGAGCCAATTATTGGGATCCTGCGAAGATCGTTAGCATCGTGCTGTGATACTTACATGCTAGTTTTACTACCAGTCTGAAGCTATTACTATTATTATGATTTTCCAATCTCTGGAACTTTGACATATTGTTTTCAACTAAAAATGATAAAAGAGTTTTCAAACTACTTTTGAGCCTGCGAGGCTGTATTTGCATATTAGCTGACTGGAAGTGGCTCGGGCTACGCACCGCAGTGTATATTTATGATATTGTGCTTGGGCTGTGGGAGCCCCTCCGGAGTCTGAACCCCCACAGTGAGCACGGGTACCCAAATTGGATCGGGCTATGCGTCGTAGCGGTCATGTCATGCATTGCATTGCATTTAGCTACATCTGCTAGTTGTTATACTTGTTATTGATATTTGTTGGTTCTCTACTGCTGTTATTGAATTGTTACATGGTACTGATTACAGCTTTACATAGTGCTTTATTGTGGATTTCTTATCTACGCTGTCTTAACCCTGTTTATTACCCTGAGTCTGGCAGTACTAATTTTACTCCCCGCACCTTGTGTGCAGATCCAGGTACCTCTCAGCAGACCTGATCCGGTAGCCGCTCAGAGGCATTGTGTGGGATAGTCGACGTAGTTGCAGCGTCCGCAGGACCTGACTCCCCTACTAGCTGTCTTTTCGTTTCATGTTGTCATTTCTTTCCGCATTGAGTTTTGATGTAAACCTTATTACACTTACGTTCTTTAGAGGCTCATGACTCTTGACCCTTCGGTCTAAGGGAGTTGATATGCATTGGGACTTGGTTTCCCCATTTCGATATATCTATCACAGTTGTTTTATAATTTGATATGCATAAATGGGATAAGGCGAGCTCCTAGCTCTGTTATTGTTATTGATTGGTCAGGCTGGCCTAGCAGTATGCTGGGCGCCATCACGACCGGATTTGGGGTCGTGACAAGTTGGTATCAGAGCCTAGGTTACTAGGCCTCATGAGTCTTGAGCCGGTTAGTAGAGTCTTGTGGATCGGTACGGGGACGCCTGTGCTTATCCTCGGGAGGCTGCGAACCTTTAGTAAAACTTTACTTTTCTTGAACTCTGTCGTGCGATCTTGTTGTTATGAGAACTGAACTTCTATATTCTATTCTCTCGCAGATGGCGAGAACGCGAGCATCGGGACGAGGTGGACGACCTCCATTGCCACCTGTTAGGGGTCGTGGGCGCGGTCGTGCTAGAGGTAGAGGTAGGGCAGCTGAGGCAGCGCTAGCTGACCCGCCCGTTGTACCAGTTCAGGAGCAGCCCCCAGTGGTTGATGCTCCAGCAGCCCCAGTTCAGGGCCAGACTATATCTATTGCTACTCCTGGTCTTCAGGAGACTCTTGCCCAAATATTATCGGTGTGTTCCGGTTTGGCTCAGGTAGTATTAGCTACCGCTACTGCAGCGACATCTCAGACAAGGGGTGGTCAGCAGACCCCTGTGGCTCGCACACCTGAGCAGGTGGTTCAGGGACTTCAGACGCTAGAGGCAGTTCCCGCTCAGGTGGTTGCACCAGTTATTCCTCCAGCTGCACCAGCTCTAGAGCATATGGTTTAGGCTATGCCCGACGACGAGCAGCGTCGTCTTAAGAGATTTGGCAGACTTCAGCCTCCCTATTTCGGTGGCACTTAGGGCGAGGATGCCCAGGGTTTCTTGGATAAGTGTTAGAGGATGCTGCGTACAACTGGTATTCTTGAGTCCAGCGGAGTTTCATTTACTACCTTCCAGTTTACTGGTCCCGCATTTGATTGGTGGGAGGAGTTTGAGAGGCGTAGGCCTGCAGGAGCAACACCTTTCATATGGCAGCAGTTCTCTGCTCTCTTCCTAGAGAAGTATGTACCACAGTCCCGTCGAGAGGAGCTTCGTTGCCAGTTTGAGTGGTTGGTTCAGGGCGACATGTCTGTGACCTAGTATGAGCTTAGATTCACACAGTTGGCTAGGCATGCCACATGGATGATCCCTACTGAATTTGATTTTTTTAAATAAATAGGTAATCACGCCCAACTATGCCTTATAAAAAGGACTAAGCAGTCGTTGCAAATAAAATCCGATTTACAAGTTTGGAGTCGAATCCCACAGAGAACTAAGGTTTAGCTACAGCTATTCCTATCACCAATAAGACAAGATTGAATAATTCCTAACTTATAGATATTAACATTCTCATGTTTAACTAATTAACTAATAAATTAAAATAGTAAATTAACAACTAAAGATACTGTCACGACCCCAAATCCGGTCGTGATGGCGCCCGGCACTTTGCTAAGCCAGCCTGACCAATCAAGATCAACAACGAAGCTAGAAGCTCTCTTTATCCAATTTAAACATAACAAAATAATTCAACGGTGATAGATATATAAAAACATAGGGAATCAAGTCCCAACACGTGCCAACTCCCATAGACCGATGGGTCAAGAGTCATGAGCCTCTAATGAACATAATGTAATAATGGTTTACAAGATACCAAGTGTGGGATGATCAGAACAAAATATAGACAAACTGGAGAATCAGGTCCTGCGAACGCTGGCAGCTACCTCGACTGTCCAAAAGCACTCCCGAGCCGCGATAGAATCAGCTCTGCTGTGATGTACCTGGATCTGCACACAAGGTGCAGGGAGTCGGGTGTGAGTACTTCCAACTCAGCGGTAATAAAAGTAAATAATGCTGAAGGGAAGAAAACCTCGCAAGGCACTATCTCATGCTACACAATACAGAACTATCTTTATTCCGTACCAGCATATGTGCATAGATTATTGGAAATCTAAATTTTTAGATTCTTTCTTTCATGAAACATATCAATACCTGGAACAATCTCAAACAATGCAAGTCCGCACTCAAATCAGCCCCTCGGGCTCAGCACTCCTTATCAATTTGCACCAGGAGATCTGGTCAATAAGGCAACTAATGCATGTGTGCCATTAATGTATGAGTGCTAAATGTTATGCCACGTAGTACACGTAAACCAATGTATGTATGCCATGCAATGCATATGACCGCTACGGCGCGTAGCCCGATCCAATTTGGGTACCCGTGCTCACTGTGGGGGTTCAGACTCCGGAGGGGCTCCTACAGCCCAAGCACAATAATAATATCACACCTGCTGTAGCGCGCAGCCCGATCCGTATACCACTGCGGCGTGCAATCCGATCCATGCATGTGTATGCATATTCTCGCATAAATTGTCATGCCCTAACATCTGGCCCTCGGCCCCAATCAGTCTAACAAATAATCAAGAAAACCACGGGCAACAATATCATATTAGCTCACAACTAAAAATGTTATTAAGACCTTGTTCAAGTTTTTCATAACCTTATAAAAATGCTGAATAGCAAAATACCATTTTAAACCTTAAATTTAGAATAAAATATGCACAGTGTTATCAAGACAGTGATACCAATCCCTGAAGGATTCAAATAATTGGCACGAAGCCCAAACATGATAATTAGTTCAATTTATTTCAACAATTAGGTGTTATTATTTAATACGCGGGACGGACCAAGTCACGATCCCCAATGGTTCTCTACCCCACGCCCGTTATCCGATGTGCAAGTCACCTCAACACAGCACTAAGATGTGCAAGTCCGGGGTTTACTAACCCTCAGGACATCATTTACAAGTATTACCCACCTCGAACCGACGAAAACTCATGCCCGCGACGCTTTAGCTCCTTGAACGGGCATCCACGCACGTCAAAACTAGCCAAAATCAATACAAACATATCAACACAGGCTAATGGAACAAAACCCAATCGAAAGAACTCGAAAAATATCAAAAATCGCAAAATTCGCAAAACCCGAGCCCCGGGCCCACATCTCGAAAAATTTCGAAACTCATATTTCCAGAATCCTCGTCTCGCCACGAGTCCATACATATAAAATTTTCCAAAATCGGACTCCATTTGCCCACTCAAATCAGTGTTTTTCTTCAATTTAGACCTAGGGCTCAACCCACCTTTAATCTTCCATTTACATGGAATTAACCAAGGATTTCATGTTAAAAAGATGTAATTAAGCCACAAAACTTCCTCCGACGAACACCCGATGATTTCCCAGCAATCTCCCGTGAGTCTCTCTCTCTAGAACTCAAAATTTATGTTTTGGGGTGTGAAACCCGCGACTGGTTCTTAATTAATCTGTTTCTGCACAGACGTCCCTTCTATGCGATCGCAATGGCCCTATGTGATCGCATAGAGTTAAATTTTCCTGCCCATTTCCCATTCTATGCGATCGCAATGCACCTCCGCGATCGCATAGCACAATCTTCCAGGCCTCATCTTTTCTTCTCTGCGATCGCAGCACTGGTTATGCGATCGCAATGTGCAGTCTGATAAGTGTAACAACCCGGCCCGTCGTTATGGGAATTACTACCCCGTTACCCTGCATTTTACATATCTTATGCTTTTATATCAGTATTAGAGTATATCGGGTGAGTTAGGAGTGATTTGGGTTGAAAATGAAGTAAATAGTATGTTTGAAGAAAGCTTGAATATGAGAAGTCAACCTAGAGTTGACTATTGAGTTAGAATGCTCGGAACCGGATTACGATGATTCGACTAGTTTCGGGGGATCATTTATGACTTAGGAGAGCAATCAGAATTGAATTCGGAGGTCCGGTGTAGTTTTAGGCTTGAATTGGCGAAGGTTGAATTTTGGCGAAAAACCGGATGGTAGGTGATATTTTGATCCGGGGGTCGGAATGGAATTCCGACAATTTCTGTAGCTTCGTTATGTGATTTTGGATATGTCTGCAAATTTTCAGGTCATTGAGACATCGTTTGATCGGGTTTTGGATTGAATGTTAGTTTTGAAAGTTTTGGAGAAACTTAGGCTTGAATTCGGGTATAAATGGCGATTTTGATGTTTAGGATGGTGTTTTTGTGATTGGAACAAGTCCGTATCATGTTTTGGAGTATGTTGGTGGTTTTCGTTGGGGTCCCGGGGGCCTCGGGATGATTTCGGACCATCAACCGGGCATATGGGACTTGGCAAAATCTGCAGAAAACTGCAGGTTTCTGCCCAGTCAATTAGACCTTCGCGTTCGCGTGGAATGGGCCGCGTTCGCGAAGGCCGGGCGGATCAATGCATCGCGTTCGCGATCAGGTGCGTCGCGTTCGCGTAGGCTAGGAGCCTCGTGCTTCGCGATCGCGTTCCTGAGGTCGCGTTCGCGTAGGTCAGTTGGAGTGGACCATCGCGTTCGCGTGACTGGGAGTCGCAAACGCGTAGAAGGAATTTGGGCGGGTGGGAGTTTGAACATCGCGAACGCGTGGTTGGCGTCACGTTCGCGAAGGGTAACTGTAAGCGGAGCATCGCGAACGCGTGAGGACTCACGCGAACGCGTAGAGCAAATTGCTCTGGCAGTGAATTAAATCACAAAACAGAGGGGTCGGGGGTTTAAACCCCCAAAACACAATTTTGAGCCCTAGAGAGAAGAAAACTCGAGGAAATCACTGAGAAATCATCGGGTATTCATCGGAGGTAAGATTATTGACTCATCATTTTATGGTAGAATTAACATCAATCTTCATGAAATTGGGTAGAAATCTTGAAGAATTGTGGCCTAAGTATTAAAAACGGGATTTTGAGTTTTGGAAGGCCATTTGAACTCCGATTTTGATAAATTTTATATGCACGGACTCGTGGCGAGACGAGGGTCGCGTTGGTACTAATTTCGGAATTTTCCGAGCAGTGGGCCCGGGGTCGGGTTTTACCAACTTAGTGTATTTATGCGAATTTCATGTAAATTGAAATGGGTTATGATTCTTTGACCCGTATTTGATATAATTATTGTGATTTGACTAGATTCTACGCATGAGGCAGCGAATTTCAAAGGAAAAGGCATCGCGGACGAGTCTACGGACCGGCTAGAGGTGAGTAGTTTGTGTATATGGTAGCCTGAGGGTTCGAAACCCCGGCTTAGCACATTGTGACGCTAGTAGGCGTGGCTCGCACACCGTGGCAGGTGCGGGATTGATTGTGATTGGGGATTGAGACTTGGTCCATCCCGGAAATGAATAATATGTTATTAGTGTTGGAAATACACTGTATTTGTTATACTTGTGGGCGGTAAGCCTTGTTTGGGGCCTTGTGCCGATCTGTAGAGTCCTTAGAGGACAATATTTATGTGATAGCTATATTTTCTTAAATCACTGATCTCAGTCCTGGAAATTGAAATCATATTATTGATATGCTAAGTCACCGACTTCTTGCAAATTTAATAAAGTTAAAGTATTTTTCATAAATTATGAACTGGAAACTGGAATTAAGAAAAAAGAACTGTTTTGTGACTTATTTGCTTATTGTGGACTGAGCATGGATCGGACTGCACGCCGCAGTGGTTCATATGAGGATCGGGCTGCACGCCGCAGTAATATTTGCGCTTGGGCTGTAGGAGCCCCTCCGGAGTCTGTACACACCCCCAGTGAGCGCCGTCGACGTTAAATTGGATCGGGCTACACGCCGTAGCGGTTATGTGCATTGCATTGCATCTTTATTTGTTGAATTACTATGTGGTAGCTGAATTGTACTGTTGATGCTAGTTCGTAGGAGATTCGAACTGTAGTGTAGCTTCATATTGTGGTATTTTGTGGATTTCTTACTTTCAGCTACTTTTATATATTTATTACTCACTGAGTACTTAGTACTCACCCCTACTCCCTGCACCTTTTGTGTGCAGACTTAGGTACTCAGGAGCAGTAGACAGGCGACTCCAGCGTTTGCAGTGTCACATCGAGTTGCTGAGGTAGCTGCCTACGTTCGCAGAACCTAGCTTCTCCTCTCCTTTCCAGTTGTTATTTGTATTTGTATTCAGACTTGAGTATTTCTATATAGTACTCTCTATTCCTGTTGGGTTTTGTTAGAGGCTCTAGACTTGTGACTCCGGATCTTTGGGAGTGTCGGTATTTTGTTCATTATTATTATTATTGGAGTTCTTAAACTCATATATTCTTCTTGGGTTGTCCATTAGGGACTGGTATTCGATGTAATCAGAAATGGTTGGTCTGGCTGGCCTAGCTTGATTGTTGGGCGCCATCACGACCGGATTTGGGTCGTAACAAGTTGGTATCAGAGCTCTAGGTTATTAGGACTCGTGAGTCATGAGCCGGTTTAGTAGGCTTTCGCGGATCGGTACGTAGACGTCCGTATCTATCCTCGAAAGGCTACAGAAACTTTAGGAAAAACCTCATTTTCTTGGATTCATATTGTGTGATTTGTGTTATCATGAAATTAAATTTTTCCATATACTATTCTCTCGCAAGATGGCGAGAACATGAGCTAACGGATGTGGCGGACGACCACCGTTGGCACCCGAGAGGCCGTGGTCGTGGTAGAGGTAGAGGCGGCGGTACCGGCACTGGCGACCCGCCGGTGACCGGACTCGGGGTCGGATTCTGCACCGGTGGCCCGGAGCTCGGGACCGGATTCCGGCGGCGGACGCTCGGCGACTCGAGGTTCGAGCACGGCGGTGCCCGTTGTCATACCGGGTCTTCGGGAGACCTTGGCTCGGATCTTATCGGTGTGCACGAGCTTGGCTCGGGTAGTTGCGATTCTTGCTGCGGCATCTTCTTGACGAGCGGGGGGAGGGAATCGGACCCCGTGGCTCGCACGCCGAGCCGGTTAGCCGGTTGCACCGTTGCACCGGCTCACGCTTATATGGTTCCGGTTATGCCCGACGATGAGCGGCGTCGTTTGGAGAGATTTGAGAGTCTACGGCCTCCGACATTCGGTGGAGGCCGAGGGCGAGGATGCCTAGGGTTTTCTTGACGGATGTCGGCGCATGCTTCGCACCACGGGTATTCTAGAGTCCGGCGGTGTTTCATTCGCCACTTTTCAATTCACAGGTGCAGCATTTCAATGGTGGGAGGATTTTGAGAGGGGTAGGCCCGGCGGGGCGGTGTCCCTCAGCTTGGCGGCGGTTCTCCGCGGTATTTCTAGAAAGTACGTGCCTCGTTCTAAGAGAGGAGGCTGCGACGTCGGTTTGAGTGGCTGAAGGAGGGAGATATGACGGTTACTCGGTACGAGATGAGATTCACACAGTTGGCCGTCATGCCATGTGGATGGTTCCTACGAACAAAGAGAGGATTCGGAGATTTATTGATGGCCTTATTTATCCCGTCCGCATATTGATGACTAGGGAGAGAGCTTCGGCAGATTAGCTTTGAGGAGGTGGTTGATGCGCCGTCACGTTGAGACGGATCGCCGCGAGCGGGGAGGTCGGCGAGCCATCGGGGTTATCGGGGTCGGCGAGCGCGTCGGCGAGTCGGCACGCGCGAGTGCTCTTCCGGCTCGAGCTGCGATTCTGTTTCCTCGGCACGGGGTTCATCGCAGCGAGGGTCTGAGCGGCCCCTTCTTCCATCTTCGGGCCGTTGTTTTGAGTGCGGTGACTTGGGCCATATCGGGAGAGAGTGTCCTCAGTGGCTTAGTAAGCGGTCTCAGCAGAGGGATCAGCCCTCGTCTTCTACTCTTGTTTCTTCGGTGCCAGCACAGTCGGCTAGGACTGGTGGCCAGGTATCCAGAGGTCGCCCTAGGGGTGAGGATCGTACTGGTGGAGGCCAAGCTCGTTTCTATGCTCTTCCGGATAGGAAGGATGCTAGTGCTTCAGATGCGGTCATTTCAGGTATTATCTCAGTCTGCCACAGGGATGCTTCTGTCTTATTTGATCCCGGATCCACCTATTCTTATGTTTCTACTTATTTTGCACATCACTTGGGTATGACTCGTGGTATTCTTGCTTTGCCCGTACATGTGTCTAGCCCAGTGGGGGATACTGTTGTTGTGGATCAGGTATATCGATCCTGTCTTATTACTATTGGGGGTCTGGAGATCCGAGTTGATCTATTACTACTAGGCATGGTAGATTTCGATCTAATTCTAGGCATGGATTGGCTATCTCCTTACCATGCGATTCTGGACTATCATGCCAAGACATTCACACTAGCTATTCCAGGTAATCCGAAGATCGAGTGGCGTGGCTTGACTGATTATGTGTCTGACAGGAAGATTTCTTATATAAAGGCCCAACGAATGATTGGCAAGGGTTGTTTATCTTATTTGGCCTTCATTAGAGATATTGAGGCTGAGACACCCAGTCTTGATTCGGTCCCCATTGTGAGGGATTTTCCGGATGTATTTCCAGCAGACCTGCCGGGCATGCCGCCTGACAGAGATATCGATTTTGGTATTGACTTGGTGCCGGGCACTCAGCCCATTTCTATTCCTCCCTATCGCATGGCACCGGCGGAGTTAAAAGAATTGAAGGAACAGCTTCAGGAACTCTTAGATAAGGGTTTCATTCGTCCGAGTGTGTCACACTGGGGTGCACCGGTGTTGTTCGTTAAGAAGAAGGATAGCACAATGAGAATGTGCATTGATTATAGGCAGTTGAACAAGGTAACAGTGAAGAATAAGTACCCATTGCCTCGTATTGAGGACCTATTTGATCAGCTCCAGAGAGCTAGTGTATTTTCTAAGATTGATCTTCGATCGGGCTATCATCAGTTGAAGATTAGGGACTCAGATATTATGAAGACAGCGTTCAGGATGCGATATGGGCACTACGAGTTCCTGGTGATGTCTTTCGGGCTGACTAATGCCCCAGTTGCATTCATGCACTTGATGAATAATGTATTTTGGCCGTACCTTGATTCTTTTGTGATTGTGTTTATTGATGATATTCTCGTATATTCACGCAGTCAGGAGGAGCATGCACAACACTTGAGGGTGGTATTGCAGAGGTTGAGAGAAGAGAAGCTTTATGCAAAATTCACTAAGTGTGAGTTCTGGCTTGATACTGTGGGTTTTCTGGGACATGTAGTGTCCAGTGATGGTACCACAGAAGGTCGAGGCAGTGCAGAATTGGCCCAGACCTTCCTCAGCTATAGAGATTCGGAGTTTTCTCGGCTTGGCAGGCTATTATCGCCGGTTTGTTCAGGGTTTCTCATCTATTGCTTCACCGTTGACTAAGTTGACACAGAAGAATGCTCCATTTGTGTGGTCTGATGAATGTGAGGAGAGCTTTCAGAAGCTCAAGGAGGCTTTGACCACCGCTCCAGTACTTGTGTTACCATCAGCCTCAGGGTCATATACGGTGTATTGTGATGCTTCTAGAGTTGGGCTCGGTTGTGTGTTGATGCGGGAGGGTAGAGTTATTACATATGCTTCTCGTCAGCTAAAGCCCCACGAGAAGAACTACCATGTTCATGATTTGGAGTTAGCTGCTATTGTTCATGCCTTGAAGATTTGGAGGCATTACCTATATGGTGTATCTTGTGATGTATATACCGACCACCGCAACCTTCAGCATTTGTTTAAGCAAAAAGATCTAAATTTGAGGCAGCGGAGATGGCTTGAATTGCTTAAAGACTATGATATTACTATCTTGTACCATCCGGGAAAGCCAATGTAGTGGCTGATGCATTGAGCCGGAAGGCTATTAGTATGGGCAGTTTGGCGTATATTCCAGTTGGGGAGAGACCCCTTGCAGTTGATGTTCAGGCGTTAGCTAATCAGATGGTGAGGCTGGATATTTCTGAGCCCAGTCGGGTGATGGCTTGTGTAGTAGCTCGTTCTTCTTTATATGATCGTATCCGAGAGCGCCAGTATGATGATCCACACTTACTTGTCCTTAAGGACAGAGTTCGGCATGATGATGCCAGAGATGTCACTATTGTTGTGATGGGGTATTGCGGATGCAGGGCCGGATATGCGTGCCCAATATTGACGGCCTTTGTGAGTTGATATTGGATGAGGCCCACAGCTCGCGGTATTCTATTCATCCAGGAGCCGCGAAGATGTACCAGGATTTGAAGCAGCATTGCTGGTGGAGAAAGATGAAGAAAGATATTGTGAGCCATGTGGCTCGGTGTCTAAACTGTCAGCAGGTCAAGTATGAGCATCAGAGACCTGGTGGTGTATTCTAGCGTATTGATATTCCTGAGTGGAAGTGGGAAAGGATTACTATGGACTTTGTTAGTGGACTCCCTCGGACAGCGAGGAAGTTTGATTCAGTCCGGGTGGTGGTGGATAGGTTGACCAAGTTAGCTCACTTCATCCCAGTGTGTACTACTTATTCCTCAGAGCGGTTGGAAAAGATATTCATCTGTGAGAAAGTGAGATTGCATGGAGTTCCCACTTCTATTATATCAGATAGAGGTACCAGTTCATTTTCCAGTTCTGGAGGACATTTCAGCGAGAGTTGGGTTCACAGGTAGAGTTGAGCACAGCATTTCATCCACAGACGGATGGGCAGTCTGAGCGTACTATTCAGATATTGGAGGACATGTTGCGTGCTTGTGTCATTGATTTCGGTGGTTCATGGGCTGATTACTTGCCTCTTGTGGAGTTTGCTTATAATAATAGCTATCAGTCCAGCATTCAGATGGCACCGTATGAAGCTTTATATGGGAGGTGGTGTAGGTCTCCAGTCGGTTGGTTCGAGCCCGGCGAGGCTAGGTTGTTGGGGACAGAGTTAGTCCAAGATACCTTAGACAAGGTAAAGGTGATTCAGGAGAGACTTCGCACAGCTCAGTCGCGTCAGAAGAGTTATGCGGATCGGAAGGTCCGAGATGTGTCTTATTCAGTAGGTGAGAAGGTGTTGCTGAAGGTTTCGCCTATGAAGGGTGTTATGAGGTTTGGAAAGAAAGGGAAGTTGAGCCCAAGGTTTATTGGACTTTTTGAGGTGCTTAGAAAAGTTGGGGAGGTGGCCTATATGCTTGCTTTGCCACCTAGTTTGTCGGGGGTTCACCCGGTGTTCCATGTATCTATGCTCCGGAAGTATGTCGGAGACCCGTCTCATGTGTTAGACTTCAGCACGATACAACTAGATGAGGATTTGACTTATGATGTGGAACCAGTAGCCATTTTGGGTCGACAGGTACGTAAGCTGAGATCCAAGGACATAGCTTCAGTGAAAGTGCAGTGGAGAGGTCGTCCCGTGGAGGAAGCAACTTGGGAGGCCGAGCAGGAGATGCGGAGCAGATATCCTCACTTGTTTAATGCTCCAGGTATGTTTCTTAACCCGCTCGCGGACGAGCGTTTGTTTAAGTTGGGGAGAATGTAACGACCCGGCCCATCGTTATGGGAATTACTACCCCGTTACCCTGCATTTTACATATCTTATGCTTTTATATCAGTATTAGAGTATATCGGGTGAGTTAGGAGTGATTTGGGTTGAAAATGAAGTAAATAGTATGTTTGAAGAAAACTTGAATATGGGAAGTCAACCTAGAGTTGACTATTGAGTTAGAATGCTCGGAACCGGATTCCGATGATTCGACTAGTTTTGGGGGATCATTTATGACTTAGGAGAGCAATCGGAATTGAATTCGGAGGTCCGGTGTAGTTTTAGGCTTGAATTGGCGAAGGTTGAATTTTGACAAAAACCGGATGGTAGGTGATATTTTGATCCGGGGGTCGGAATGGAATTCCGACAATTTCTGTAGCTTCGTTATGTGATTTTGGATATGTCTGCAAATTTTCAGGTCATTCGGACATCGTTTGATCGGGGTTTGGATTGAATGTTAGTTTTGAAAGTTTTAGAGAAACTTAGGATTGAATTCGGGTGTAAATGGTGATTTTGATTTTTAGGATGGTGTTTTTGTGATTGGAACAAGTCCGTATCATGTTTTGGAGTATGTTGGTGGTTTTCGTTGGGGTCCCGGGGGCCTCGGGATGATTTCGGACCATCAACCGGGCATATGGGACTTGGCAAAATCTGCAGAAAATTGCAGGTTTCTGCCCAATCAATTAGACCTTCGCGTTCGCGTGGAATGGGCCGCGTTCGTGAAGGCCAGGCGGATCAATGCATCGCGTTCGCGATCAGGTCCGTCGCGTTCGCGTAGGCCAGGAGCCTCGTGCTTCGCGATCGCGTTCCTGAGGTCCCGTTCGCGTAGGTCAGTTGGAGTGGACCATCGCGTTCGCGTGACTGGGAGTCGCGAACGCGTAGAAGGAATTTGGGCGGCTGGGAGTTTGAACATCACGAACGCGTGGTTGGCGTCGCGTTCGCGAAGGGTAACTGGAAGCCGAGCATCGCGAACGCGTGAGGACTCACGCGAACGCGTAGAGAAAATTGCTCTAGCAGTGAATTAAATCACAGAACAGAGGGGTCGCGGGTTTAAACCCCCAAAACACAATTTTGAGCCCTAGAGAGAAGAAAACTCGAGGAAATCACTGAGAAATCATCGGGTATTCATCGGAGGTAAGATTATTGACTCAAAAACATCATTTTATGGTAGAATTAACATCAATCTTCATGAAATTGGGTAGAAATCTTGAAGAATTGTGGCCTGGTATTAAAAACGGGATTTTGAGTTTTGGAAGGCCATTTGAACTCCGATTTTGATAAATTTTAAATGCACGGACTCGTGGCGAGATGAGGGTCGCGTTGGTACTAATTTCGGAATTTTCCGAGCAGTGGGCCCGGGGTCGGGTTTTACCAACTTAGTGTATTTATGCGAATTTCATGTAAATTGAAATGGGTTATGATTCCTTGACCCGTATTTGATATAATTATTGTGATTTGACTAGATTCTACGCATGAGGCAGCGAATTTCAAAGGAAAAGGCATCGCGGACGAGTCTACGGCCGGCTAGAGGTGAGTAGTTTGTGTATATGGTAGCCTGAGGGTTCGAAACCCCGGCTTAGCACATTGTGACGCTAGTAGGGCATGGCTCGCACACCGTGGCAGGTGCAGGATTGATTATTACTGGGGATGGAGACTTGGTCCATCCTGGATGTGAATAATATGTTATTAATGTCGGAAATACACTGTATTTGTTATACTTGTGGGCGGTAAGCCTTGTTTGGGGCCTTGTGCCGATCTGTAGAGTCCTTAGAGGACAATATTTATGTGATAGCTATATTTTCTTAAATCACTGATCTCAGTCCTGGAAATTGAAATCATATTATTGATATGCTAAGTCACCGGCTTTTGCAAATTTAATAAAATTAAAGTATTTTTCATAAATTATGAACTGGAAACTGGAATTAAGAAAAATGAACTATTTTGTGACTTATTTGCTTATTGTGGACTGAGCATGGATCGGGCTGCACGCCGCGGTGGTTGATATGAGGATCGGGATGCACGCCGCAGCAGTATTGCGCTTGGGCTGTAGGAGCCCCTCCGGAGTCTGTACACACCCCTAGTGAGCGCCGTCGACGTTAAATTGGATCGGGCTACATGCCGTAGCGGTTATTGGCATTGCATTGCATCTTTATTTGTTGAATTACTCTGTGGTAGCTGAATTGTACTATTGATGCTAGTTCGTAGGAGATTCGAACTGTAGTGTAGCTTCATATTGTGGTATTTTGTGGATTTCTTACTTTCAGCTACTTTTATATATTTATTACTCACTGAGTACTTAGTACTCACCCCTACTCCCTGCACCTTTTGTGTGCAGACTCAGGTACTCAGGAGCAGTAAACAGGCATTTCCAGCGTTTGCAGTGTCATATCGAGTTGCTGAGGTACTGCCTACGTTCGCAGAACCTAGCTTCTCCTCTCATTTCCAGTTGTTATTTTGTATTTTGTATTCAGATTTGAGTATTTCTATATAGTACTCTCTATTCCTGTTGGGTTTTGTTAGAGGCTCTAGACTTGTGACTCCGGATCTTTGGGAGTGTCAGTATTTTGTTCATTATTATTATTATTAGAGTTCTTAAACTCATATATTCATCTTGGGTTGTCCATTTGGGACTGGTATTCGATGTAATCAGAAATGGTTGGTCTGGCTGGCCTAGCTTGATTGTTGGGCGCCATCACGACCGGATTTGGGTCGTGACAAGTTGGTATCAAAGCCCAGGTTACTAGGACTCGTGAGTCATGAGCCGGTTTAGTAGGCTTTCGCGGATCGGTACGTAGACGTCCGTATCTATCCTCGGAGGGCTACAGAAACTTTAGGAAAAACCTCATTTTCTTGGATTCATATCGTGTGATTTGTGTTATCATGAAATTAAATTTTTCCATATACTATTCTCTCGCAAATGGCGAGAACATGAGCTAACGGATGTGGCGGACGACCACCATTGGCACCCAGAGGTCGTGGTCGTGGTAGAGGTAGGGCAGCAGTACCAGCACCTGCTGACCCGCTGACCAGACTCAAGGTCAGATTCCAACACCGGTGGCCTAGATTCAGGATCAGGTTCCAGCTGCAGACGCTCCAGCGGCTCAGGTTCAGGCACCGGCAGTTTCTATTGAGATACCGGGTCTTCAGGAGACTTTGGCCCAGATTCTATCAGTATGCACTGGCTTGGCTCGGGTAGTTGCAACCTATACTACAATGGCTTCTTCACATGTAGGGGAAGGGAATCATACCCCTGTGGCTCACACACCCGAGCCAGTTCAGCCAGTTGCACCCGTTGCACCGGCTCCTGCTTATATGGTTCCAGTTATGCCCGACGATGAGTAGCGTCGTTTGGAGAGATTTGAGAGGCTACAACCTCCGACATTCAGCGGTGCTGAGGGCGAGGACGCCCAGGGTTTTCTTGACAGATGTCAGCGCATGCTTCGCACCGCGGCTATTCTAGAGTCCAGCGGTGTTTCATTCACCACTTTTCAGTTTACAGGTGTAGCATTTCAGTGGTGGGAGGATTTCGAGAGGCGTAGGCCCGGTGGGGCAGCGTCCCTCACTTGGCAGCAGTTCTCCACGGTATTTCTGGAGAAGTACGTGCCTCAGTCTCAGAGAGAGGAGCTGCGACGTCAGTTTGAGTGGCTGAAGCAGGGAGATATGACGGTTACTCGGTACGAGATGAGATTCACACAGTTGGCCCGTCATGCCATGTGGATGGTTCCTACGGACAAAGAGAGGATTCGGAGATTTATTGATGGCCTTATTTATCCCATCCGCGTATTGATGACCAGGGAGAGAGCTTCGGCGGTTACCTTTGAGGAGGTGGTTGATGCTGCCGTCATATTGAGACAGATCGCCGGAGAGAGCGGGAGGAGAGAGACGCTAAAAGGCCTCGTGGTGCGGCGATTACGATGGAGATCGCGTCTGGGGCCGATCTCGGCATAGTAGAGGTCGTTCTTTCGGGTCTCATCAGTCAGGAATAGTAGAGTCCGGTGGGGTTTTATCGGATCGTGGTCATCGAGCCCTCGGGGTTATCGGGGTCGGCGGAGCCGTCGGCGAGTCGGCTACGCGCGAGTGCTCTTCCGGCTACGAGCTGCGTTCTGTTTCCTCGGCACGGGGTTCATCGCAGCGAGGGTCTGGCGGCCCCTTCTTCCGTCTTCGGGCCGTTGTTTTGAGTACGGTGACTTGGGCCATATCGGGAGAGAGTGTCCTCGGTGGCTTCGTAGCGGTCTCGGCGGAGGGATCATCCCTCGTCTTCTACTCTTGTTTCTTCGGTGCCGGCACGGTCGGCTAGGGCCGGTGGCCGGTGTCTAGAGGTCGCCACTAGGGGTGAGGATCGTGCTTGGTGGAGGCCGAGGCTCGTTTCTATGCTCTTCGGGATAGGAAGGATGCTAGTGCTTCGGATGCGGTCATTTCGGGTATTATCTCGGTCTGCCACAGGGATGCTTCTGTCTTATTTGATCCGGATCCACCTATTCTTATGTTTCTACTTATTTTGCACATCACTTGGGTATGACTCGTGGTATTCTTGCTTTGCCCATACATGTGTCTAGTCCAGTGGGGGATACTGTTGTTGTGGATCAGGTATATCGATCCTGTCTTATTACTATTGGGGGTCTGGAGACCCGAGTTGATCTATTACTACTAGGCATGGTAGATTTCGATCTAATTCTAGGCATGGATTGGCTATCTCCTTACCATGCGATTCTGGACTATCATGCCAAGACATTCACACTAGCTATTCCAGGTAATCCGAAGATCGAGTGGCGTGGCTTGACTGATTATGTGTCTGACAGGGTGATTTCTTATATAAAGGCCCAACGAATGATTGGCAAGGGTTATTTATCTTATTTGGCCTTCATTAGAAATGTTGAGGCTGAGACACCCAGTCTTGATTCGGTCCCCATTGTGAGGGAGTTTCTTGATGTATTTCCAGCAGACCTGCCGGGCATGCCGCCTGAGAGAGATATCGATTTTGGTATTGACTTGGTGCCGGGCACTCAGCCCATTTCTATTCCTCCCTATCGCATGGCACCAGCGGAGTTAAAAGAATTGAAGGAACAACTTCAGGAACTCTTAGATAAGGGTTTCATTCGTCCGAGTGTGTCACACTGGGGTGCACTGGTGTTGTTCGTTAAGAAGAAGGATGGCACAATGAGAATGTGCATTGATTACAGGCAGCTGAACAAGGTAACAGTGAAGAATAAGTACCCATTGCCTCGTATTGAGGACCTCTTTGATCAGCTCCAGAGAGCTAGTGTATTTTCTAAGATTGATCTTTGATCGGGCTACCATCAGTTGAAGACCAGGGACTCGGATATTATGAAGACAGCGTTCGGGACGCGATATGGGCACTACGAGTTCCTAGTGATGTCTTTCGGGCTGACTAATGCCCCAGCTGCATTCATGCACTTGATGAATAGTGTATTTCGGCCGTACCTTGATTCTTTTGTGATTGTGTTTATTGATGATATTCTGGTATATTCACACAGTCAGGAGGAGCATGCACAACACTTGAGGGTGGTATTGCAGAGGTTGAGAGAAGAGAAGCTTTATGCAAAATTCACTAAGTGTGAGTTCTAGCTTGATACTGTGGGTTTTCTGGGACATGTAGTGTCCAGTGATGGTATTCGGGTTGATCCACAGAAGGTCGAGGCAGTGCAGAATTGGCCCAAACCTTCCTCAGCTACCAAGATTCGGAGTTTTCTCGGCTTGGCAAGCTATTATCGCCGGTTTGTTCGGGGTTTCTCATCTATTGCTTCACCGTTGACTAAGTTGACACAGAAGAATGCTCCATTTGTGTGGTTTGATGAATGTGAGGAGAGCTTCCAGAAGCTCAAGGAGGCTTTGACCACCGCTCCAGTACCTATGTTACCATTAGCCTCAGGGTCTTATATGGTGTATTGTGATGCTTCGAGAGTTGGGATCAATTGTGTATTGATGTAGGAGGGTAAAGTTATTACATATGCTTCTCGTCAGTTAAAGCCCCATGAGAAGAACTACCCTATTCATGACTTAGAGTTGGTTGCTATTGTTCATGCCTTGAAGATTTGGAGGCATTACCTATATGGTGTATCTTGTGAGGTATACACGGACCATCGCGGTCTTCAGCACTTATTTAAGCAGAAAGATCTAAATTTGAGGCAGCGGAGATGGCTTGAATTGCTTAAAGACTATGATATTACTATCTTGTACCATCCGGGAAAGCCAATGTAGTGGCTGATGCATTGAGCCGGAAGGCTATTAGTATGGGCAGTTTGGCGTATATTCCAGTTGGGGAGAGACCCCTAGCAGTTGATGTTCAGGCGTTAGCTAATCGGATGGTGAGGCTGGATATTTCTGAGCCCAGTCGGGTGATGGCTTGTGTAGTAGCTCGTTCTTCTTTATATGATCGTATTCGAGAGCGCCAGTATGATGATCCACACTTACTTGTCCTTAAGGACGGAGTTCAGCATGATGATGCTAGAGATGTCACTATTGATAGTGATGGTGTATTGCGGATGCAGGGCCGGATATGCGTGCCCAATGTTGATGGCCTTCGTGAATTGATATTGGAGGAAGCCCACAGCTCGCGGTATTCTATTCATCCGGGAGCCGCGAAGATGTACCAGGATTTGAAGCAGCATTACTGGTGGAGAAAGATGAAGAAAGATATTGTGAGCCATGTGGCTCGGTGTCTAAACTGTCAGCAGGTCAAGTATGAGCATCAGAGACCTGGTGGTGTATTCCAGCGTATTGATATTCCTGAGTGGAAGTGGGAAAGGATTACTATGGACTTTGTTAGTGGACTCCCTCGGACGGCGAGGAAGTTTGATTCAGTTTGGGTGGTGGTGGATAGGTTGACCAAGTCAGCTCACTTCATCCCAGTGTGTACTACTTATTCCTCAGAGCGGTTGGAAAAGATATTCATCTGTGAGAAAATGAGATTGCATGGAGTTCCCATTTCTATTATATCAGATAGAGGTACCAGTTCACTTCCCAGTTCTGGAGGACATTTCAGCGAGAGTTGGGTTCACAGGTAGAGTTGAGCACAGCATTTCATCCACAGACGGATGGGCAGTCTGAGCGTACTATTCAGATATTAGAGGATATGTTGCGTGCTTGTGTCATTGATTTTGGTGGTTCATGGGCTGATTACTTGCCTCTTGCGGAGTTTGCTTATAATAATAGCTATCGGTCCAGCATTCAGATGGCACCGTATGAAGCTTTATATGGGAGGCGGTGTAGGTCTCCAGTCGGTTGGTTCGAGCCCGGCGAGGCTAGGTTGTTGGGGACAGAGTTAGTCCAAGATGCCTTAGACAAGGTGAAGGTGATTCAGGAGAGACTTCGCACAGCTCAGTCGCGTTAGAAGAGTTATGCGGACCGGAAGGTCCGAGATGTGTCTTATTCGGTAGGTGAGAAGGTGTTGCTGAAGGTTTCGCCTATGAAGGGTGTTATGAGGTTTGGAAAGAAAGGGAAGTTGAGCCCAAGGTTTATTGGACCTTTTGAGGTGCTTAGAAAAGTTGGGGAGGTGGCCTATATGCTTGCTTTGCCACCTAGTTTGTCGAGGGTTCACCCCGTGTTCCATGTATCTATGCTTCGGAAATATGTCGGAGACCCGTCTCATGTGTTAGACTTCAGCACGATACAGCTAGATGAGGATTTGACTTATGATGTGGAGCCGGTAGCCATTTTGGGTCGATAGGTTCGTAAGTTGAGATCCAATGACATAGCTTCAGTGAAAGTGCAGTGGAGAGGTCGTCCTGTGGAGGAAGCAACTTGGGAGACCGAGCAGGGAGATGCGGAGCAGATATCCTCACTTGTTTGATGCTCCAGGTATGTTTCTTAACCAGCTCGCGGACGAGCGTTTGTTTAAGTTGGGGAGAATGTAACGACCCGGCCCATCGTTATGGGAATTACTACCCCGTTACCCTGCATTTTACATATCTTATGCTTTTATATCAGTATTAGAGTATATCGGGTGAGTTAGGAGTGATTTGGGTTGAAAATGAAGTAAATAGTATATTTGAAGAAAACTTGAATATGGGAAGTCAACCTAGAGTTGACTATTGAGTTAGAATGCTCGGAACCGGATTCCGATGATTCGACTAGTTTTGGGGGATCATTTATGACTTAGGAGAGCAATCGGAATTGAATTCGGAGGTCCGGTGTAGTTTTAGGCTTGAATTGGCGAAGGTTGAATTTTGGCAAAAACCGGATGGTAGGTGATATTTTGATCCGGGGGTCGGAATGGAATTCCGACAATTTCTCTGTAGCTTCGTTATGTGATTTTGGATATGTCTGCAAATTTTCAGGTCATTCGGACATCGTTTGATCGGGGTTTGGATTGAATGTTAGTTTTGAAAGTTTTAGAGAAACTTAGGCTTGAATTCGGGTGTAAATGGTGATTTTGATGTTTAGGATGGTGTTTTTGTGATTGGAACAAGTCCGTATCATGTTTTGGAGTATGTTGGTGGTTTTTGTTGGGGTCCCGGGGGCCTCGGGATGAATTCGGACAATCAACCGGCCATTTTGGACTTGGCAAAACCTGCAGAAAATTGCAGGTCTGTGCCCAATCAATTAGACCTTCGCGTTCGCGTGGAATGGGCCGCGTTCGCGAAGGCCAGGCGGATCAATGCATCGCGTTCGCGATCAGGTCCGTCGCGTTCGCGTAGGCCAGGAGCCTCGTGCTTCGCGATCGCGTTCCTGAGGTCCCGTTCGCGTAGGTCAGTTGGAGTGGACCATCGCGTTCGCGTGACTGGGAGTCGCGAACGCGTAGAAGGAATTTGGGCGGCTGGGAGTTTGAACATCACGAACGCGTGGTTGGCGTCGCGTTCGCGAAGGGTAACTGGAAGCCGAGCATCGCGAACGCGTGAGGACTCACGCGAACGCGTAGAGAAAATTGCTCTAGCAGTGAATTAAATCACAGAACAGAGGGGTCGCGGGTTTAAACCCCCAAAACACAATTTTGAGCCCTAGAGAGAAGAAAACTCGAGGAAATCACTGAGAAATCATCGGGTATTCATCGGAGGTAAGATTTTTGACTCAAAAACATCATTTTATGGTAGAATTAACATCAATCTTCATGAAATTGGGTAGAAATCTTGAAGAATTGTGGCTTAGGTATTAAAAACGGGATTTTGAGTTTTGGAAGGCCATTTGAACTCCGATTTTGATAAATTTTATATGCACGGACTCGTGGCGAGATGAGGGTCGCGTTGGCACTAATTTCGGAATTTTCCGGGTAGTGGGCCGGGGGTCGGGTTTTACCAACTTAGTGTATTTATGCGAATTTCATGTAAATTGAAATAGGTTATGATTCTTTGACCCGTATTTGATAAAATTATTGTGATTTGACTAGATTCTACGCACGAGGCAGCGAATTTCAAAGGAAAAGGCATCGCGGACGAGTCTACGGCCGGCTAGATGTGAGTAGTTTGTGTATATGATAGCCTGAGGGTTCGAAACCCCGGCTTAGCACATTGTGACGCTAGTAGGGCGTAGCTCGCACACCGTGGCAGGTGCGGGATTGATTATGACTGGGGATTGAGACTTGGTCCATCCCGGATTTGAATAATATGTTATTAATGTCGGAAATACATTGTATTTGTTATACTTGTGGGCGGTAAGCCTTGTTTGGTGCCTTGTGCCGATCTATAGAGTCCTTAGAGGACAATATTTATGTGATAGCAATATTTGCTTAAATCACTGATCTCAATCCTGGAAATTGAAATCACATTATTGATATGCTAAGTCATTGGCTTTTTGCAAATTTCATAAAGTTAAAGTATTTTTCATAAATTATGAACTGGAAATTGGAATTAAGAAAAATGAACTATTTTGTGACTTATTTGCTTATTGTGGACTGAGCATGGATCGGGCTGCACGCCGCGGTGGTTGATATGAGGATCGGGATGCACGCCGCAGCAGTATTGCGCTTGGGCTGTAGGAGCCCCTCCGGAGTCTGTACACACCCCCAGTGAGCGTTGTCGACGTTAAATTGGATCGGGCTACACGCCGTAGCGGTTATGTACATTGCATTGCATCTTTATTTGTTGAATTACTCTGTGGTAGCTGAATTGTACTCTTGATGCTAGTTCGTAGGAGATTCGAACTGTAGTGTAGCTTCATATTGTGGTATTTTGTGAATTTCCTACTTTCAGCTGCCTTTATATATTTATTACTCACTGAGTACTTAGTACTCACCCTACTCCTGCACCTTTTGTGTGCAGACTCAGGTACTCATGAGCAGTAGACAGGCATTTCCGGTGGTTTGCAGTGTCATATCGAGTTGCTGAGGTACTGCCTACGTTCGCAGAACCTAGCTTCTCCTCTCATTTCCAGTTGTTATTTTGTATTTTGTATTCAGATTTGAGTATTTCTATATAGTACTCTCTATTCCTGTTGGGTTTTGTTAGAGGCTCTAGACTTGTGACTCCGGATCTTTGGGAGTGTCGGTATTTTGTTCATTATTATTATTATTGGAGTTCTTAAACTCATATATTCTTCTTGGGTTGTCCATTTGGGATTGGTATTCGATGTAATCAGAAATGGTTGGTCTGGCTGGCCTAGCTTGATTGTTGGGCGCCATCACGACCGGATTTGGGTCGTGACAAGTTGGTATCAGAGCGTAGGTTACTAGGACTCGCGAGACTCTATGCGATCGCATAGAGCAATCATTGTCTGCAATTTTTCTACAGCAACTTCATAATCAAAACTTGCCCGTTAGGCATCCGAAATGATCCCGAGACCCCCGGGACCTCAACCAAAGCCACCAATATATCACATTACCTCATTCAAACTTGCTCGTAACATAAAAACACCATCGTAAACATCAAAATCACCCATTACACACGGATTCAAGCCTAAGTTTCTTCAAAACTTCTGAAACTAACATTCGATCAAAAACCCGACCAAACGACGTCTGAATGACCTGAAATTTTGCAGACACATCCAAAATCACATAACAAAGCTATGGGAATTGTCAGAATTCAATTCCGACCCCCGGATCAAAATCTGACCTACCGCTCAGATTTTGCCAAAATTCAACCTTAGCCAATTCGAGCCTATTTCTACACAGGACCTCCAAATTCAATTCCGATTGCTCCCCTAACTCACAAATCACCTCCCGGAACTACTCGAATCATCAGAATCCGATTCCGAGCCCTCTAACTAAATAGTCAACTCCGGGTTGACTTTCCTTATTCAAGTTTCCTTCAAAAAGGCTATATGCCTCATTTTCATTCCAATTCACTCCTAACTCACCGGATAGACTCTAACACTGATATAAAAGCATAAAACATGTAATTACAACATAACGGGGTGGTAATTCCTGTGATGACGGGACGGGTCGTTACATTCTCCCCAACTTAAACAAACGCTCGTCCTCGAGCGGACTCAGAGTTGTACTAGAAGCAACCCAATAGCTGAATGACCTTACCAAGCATATATTCGGGCGATCACACATCACCCTATCTCTCATAAGTCTGAAAACACCATATAGCTGAAACCTCACAGACCATCTGAATCATAAAGCACATTGCACTCTCCGAAATCATATACTAAATGCTTATCCAATGCATATGCTCAGGATACACTAGAATCCAATGCAATAACCTATACTCACCACTCCAGGTCAGTTCATATGATGCCTCAAACAACCCAATCACTCGAGACGATAGTCTCTAATCACAACAATTTCCCACGATAACCAAATACCAACTGAAAAACCTTTTTTATTAGATAGAGTCTTGTTCCAACACCTTCATATCATGCCCACGGCAACCGAACACGCGATATATCGAACCCATCTCTCAGGTCAACCATTCATGAATCCATTTAACTGATACCACAACAGATTTCGGACCCACATCTCGGTATTACCTTTCAAACCCACTGAAATCACATATGCTCGCTCTCAATAATGACTTAAATGATCATTTCGATCATAACACACCGCACTGGTGATATGTCACCTCAACACCGGCCTAAGCCATGACGAGAACAACACAGGCTCCAATAGAGACATCTGAACACACTCGAATCATGACAGCTCAAATCATGACAACTGTCTCCAGCAAAAGAGCTACAATTCAATTCCTCTGTGCCATCATAACATAGAACTGAGATCGCGTCTCGTATTATAGAAATAGAGTACATGAATCCTCCTCGAGAGGTCATAACATCACGTGGCCTTGCCACGATTCGTGATTCTATCCAAACAATATTACTCATGAAGCACCTCAAGCTACCAAGCTCAAAACGGTTAGCCACGCACAGATCTAGGTCTTGAACCTAAGCAATCAACCTCACCCACGGTGAAACAATTAACGTATGCTATCAATTCCCGAAAGGACAAAACCGATGTGCCATTCGCCAAGCGATACTCAATACGGACTTTTCCTCAGAATCCAGGAAGTATTGTATACCAGGTAACATATAACTAACTCTATTTTTGCATTACACTGTTGCGGCGTGCAACCCGCTCCAATGGCATACCCGTGGCGGCGTGCCACCCGATCCAAATACCATACATGTGGCGGCGCGCCACCCGATCCAAATAACCCGTGGCGGCGTGCCACCCGATCCACGCATAAATCTCGCAAAAAGAAATGCATATCGAGTCGAATTTCTCATTACAGTAAACATATACAGCCTCAAGCTCGGCCACAAGAAACGCATCCGATAAAGTTCCCTAATACCGGAACTGAACCCATGGTAGAAACCTCTGCACTGATATCCGCCACTAAGGTCCAACTGACAAAGCAATGCCTACCGGCCGTCCGCTGGTCCTGGGTACAACTACTCTATTGGAGCATACTCTGATGCTCTCTGCTACGCAATTTGTGCCATTTTCCGACATAGTCCATATCACATTAGTCTAGACGACCTGACTTATGTCAACCAGTCTGAAATAAGGTGTCATAACCCAAATTCATCATATCAAGCTAAGAGAGAGCCACAAGGGCTTACGATTTCCAATAATTACAAAATGGTGCCGATACACACGATATACAACCACTGCATAGGCGGATTACGAGAACTTCTAGTCTCCAACACATATATAACACATGAATCGCTATACCTGGTTCCACACTCCACCGTACGAATACATAACGCACATCAAGCGCCCATTCATTCCACGAAAGCCATCCAAGAATTTCACTATGCCATCAACGACTCAATTATTACAGTCGATCCAACAAGAGAATACCACCATGCCATTAGATACTATCAGTTTACATTACCTTGCCCTTTTTGGACCATATTCCCTGCCAAGTTAATAGAATAGCAATACCATTTTCTTAAATCATCAGAAAGATCGATTCTTAATTCACCTGCAGCTGTCCGCGCTGCTCAATAACTTTTATTGACTTCCCATATATTATGAGCTGATCTCAAAACCTAGAATATACCATTATCAACTTTCCATAACACATCGTGTATACCATATCACACTAAGACAACATGGAAATTCATATCCCTTTTCTCCGCCTCAACATCGACGCACTCAACTAGTCAAGGACTTTCGTGATCTCATATAGAAGAAAACTCATTACACATTCCACGCTTCGCATACTGACAGGAATATACTCATCTTCAAACCATGATAAAACACATCACAAACTATTTCTTCCCATTCGCTGCATAAGTTTAACTGCCAAGACTGAGTCCTTATACCCATATCAAGTTACACAACTGCCAGCACTCAAGAGCTTTGCTGCAATGTCTACAAGACTCATTACTTCAACCACATACCAAGAATCAATCGTATTCCTTTTTATACCATTCTGGTTTATTAACCAGTTGCTCCATTTACCCAATTTCCTTTCTGGTTCATCTTAATTTAATATTTTCTTTACTCTATCACCACAATAGCTCAACTCATGTTACCCCACGAGACTCGTACATAAGACCACGTGGTCTAAGACCCATAGGCTACTGAATAATCTCTCTCAATGTTTCCCAGAAGTACTACCTTCTACCACACTTTATTTTGAATAACTTCCTGCGATTTTAAATTTGTTATCATTACTTCCCAGTGCGGATACATAGAATCCCATCATTCATATGATATAACGCAAGCCTTGATCTTTTCTAACGAAACCGCCGTCTTTAGCCACATACACAATTTTAAGGCACCTGACTGTTACAAGCAAAATTTTGAACACTGCAAAACCATTCTTGGGCATCATTCACCCTTATTCAGCTGTAATTCAACTGTCCTATTAAGTAGAACCACTCGTGTTTTGTTAGAACTCTGACATCGCAGAACATGATTACTTACAGATACAATCAGCTATCTTTCTTTTCTATATGGTGAATATTCTTTACCAACAGCAGTTCAAAACACCCTAGTACTTCATCGGATCTACGAAGCACCATAACCTTTACCAGAATTTCCCAACATACTTAGAGACAGAATCAACATAGCACACAATAGTGCAATCAGTTAATCAATAGCAACCTCCCCAACTTAGCTCGAAGCCATTCATCAAAGCACTTTCAACCACTCATATCATTATTACTCAAGTGATGCCGAAATGTTACAACGAGATTAAACTCAAGTCATTTACAAGCCTTGACAGAGACTCGAATCATCAGAGACCTTAGCTCTTCTGCAATTCTTGCAGGTATACACGCACCACCAATAAGCCCACTCTCTTTAGGAGACAGAAATCTTTCTAAGTCCTAAATTTTTGAAATTTCCACCCCGTTACCTTGCATTAACATATCTTATGCTTCTATATCAGTGTTAGAACCTATCGGGTGAGTTAGGAGTGAATTGAATTAAAAATGAAGCAAATAGCATGTTTGAAGGAAGTTTGAATATTGAAAGTCAACCTAGAGTTGACTATCAAGTTAGAGTGCTCGGAATTGGATTCTGATGATTCGACTAGTTTTGAGGGATCATTTATGACTTAGGAGAGCAATCGGAATTGAATTTGGAGATCCGGTGTAGAAATAGGCTTGAATTGGCTAAGGTTGAATTTTGGCGAAATCCGATCGATAGGTGAGATTTTGATCCGGGGGTCGAAATGGAATTCTGACAATTCCTGTAGCTTCATCATGTGATTTTGGATATGTCCGCAAATTTTCAGGTCATTCGGACGTCGTTTAGTCGGGTTTTTGATCGAATGTGAATTTTTGAAATTAAAGTTAAACTTAAGCTTGAATTTGTTGAAAAAGGACGATTTTGATGTTAACGATAGAGTTTTGATGATTGGAACAAGTTTGAATGATGTTATAAGAGGTGTTAGTACTTTTGGTTGAAGTCCCGGAGGCTTCGGGGTAAATTCGGATGCCCAACGGGTCATTTTTGAAAGATTTTTGCCGTTTTGAGCATAAATGTAATGATCCAAAGGTCTATTTTTAGTTCTAGAGATCCAAATTTGATTTCGAGACTTTGAGAATTTAAATAATGAATTATAGGACTGATCCGGAAATTTTGGTTTAATTTGATCAAGTCGCGATTGGGTTTTTGAGGCGAAACATGAGTTAATTGTTTAACGAGCAAAATTGATGTTGCACTTAGCAAATGAGATCCAAATTCAGTTTTGTTTGAACCACTGGATCTGTATCAAAATTACGGAGTCATAGGAAAAAGAATCGTCGAATTCCGAGTTCGTATTATTGAGTTATAGCATTTTTAGTGAAATAAAAAGTTGCTGCAATTTTCTGGGGCAAATCTGGTATTTTCGCTTCTGCGATGAACAGTACCCGCAGAAGCGGGTGAACAGTGATTTTCCGCTTCTGCGATGAACAGTTCCGCAGAAGCGATGAACAGTGAAATCGCACCTGCGGTGAACAGTAACCGCAGATGCGAAAATCGCTGGACATATAATTTGGGGCAGTCCGAGATGTTTCTTCATTTTTGGAGCTATGGAGCTCGGATTGAAGCGATTTTCGAAGCAATTTTCACCATATGGATGGGGGTAAGTGTTCTCTATCCAAAAGTGATTATATTTAATGATTCCATGGTTATTTTCATCAAGTATTAGTGAATCAAATGGAAGAAATCGGACAAAATTTATAAACTTTTCAAAAACGAAAATTTAGGATTTGAAGGGTCATTTGTGGTCCGATTTGGGAGTTCTTGGTATGTACGGACTCGTAGAGAGACGAGGATTCCGAAAATATGAGTTTCGAAATTTTTCGAGATGTGGGCCCGGGGCTCGGGTTTTGCAAATTTCGTGATTTTTGACATTTTTCGAATTCTTTCGATTGGGTTATGTTTCATTAGCCTATTTTGATATATTTGTACTAATTTTGACTAGTTTTGACATGCGTGGATGCCGGTTCGAGGAGCTAAGGCGTCGCGGGCATGAGTTTTTGCCGGTTCGAGGTGGGTAATTCATGTAAATGATGTCCTGAGGGTTAGTAAACCCCGGACTAGCACATCTTAGTGCTGTGTTGAGGTGACTTGCACGCCGGATAACGGGCGTGGGGTAGAGCACCATTGGGGATTGTGACTTGGTCCGTCCCGTGTAATAAATAATAACACCTAATTGTTGAAGTGAATTGGACTAATTATCATGTTTGGGCTTCGTGCCAATTATTTGAGTCCTTCGGGGATTGGTATCACTGTTTTGATAACACTGTGCATATTTTATTCTAAATTTAAGTTTTAAAATGGTATTTTTGTTATTCGGCATTTTTATAAGGTTATGAAAAACTTGAACAAGGTCTTAATAACATTTTAGCTGTGAGCTAATATGATATTGTTGCCGTAGGGCTTTCTTGATTATTTGTTAGACTGATTGGGGCCGAGGGCCATATGTTAGGGCATGACATTTTATGTGAGCATATGCATACACATGCATGGATCGGACTGCACGCCGCAGTGGTATATGGATCGGGCTGCGCGCCGCAGCAGGTGTGATATTAATATTGTGCTTGGGCTGTAGGAGCCCCTCCGGAGTCTGAACCCCCACAGTGAGCACGGGTACCCAAATTGGATCGGGCTACACGCCGTAGCGGTCATATGCGTTGCATGGCATACATACATTGGTTTACGTGTACTACGTGGCATAACATTCAGTACTCATACATTACTGGCACACATGCATTAGTTGCCTTATTGACCAGATCTCCTGGTGTAAATTGATAAGGAGTGTTGAGCCCGAGGGGCTGATTTGAGTGCGGACTTGCACTGCTTGAGATTGTATCCAGGTATTGGTATATTATTATGAAAGAAAGTAGTTAAAATTAAGATTTCTAAATAATCTACTCACGTATGCTTGAAAGGAATAAAAAGATAGTCCTGTATTGTGTAGCATGAGGTAGTGCCTATCGTGGTTTTCTTCCCTTCAGCATTATTTACTTTTATTACTGCTGAGTTGGAAGTACTCACACCGACTCCCTGCACCTTGTGTGCAGATCCAGGTACATCACAGTGGAGCTGATTCTATTGCGGCTCGGGAGTGCTTTTGGACAGTCGAGGTAGCTGCCAGCGTTCGCAGGACATGATTCTCCAGTTTGCCTGTATTTTTGTTCTGATTATCCCACACTTGTGCACAGTTATATTCACTATTTACACTTGGTATACTCTGTAGAGGCTCATGACTCTTGACCCTTCGGTCTATGGGAGTTGGCACGTGTTGGGACTTGGTTCCCTATTTTTAATATATCTATCTCTGTTATGCTTAAATTGGATAAAGTGAGCTTGTGGCTCCGTGGTTATTGTTGATTGGTCGGGCTGGCCTAGCAGTGCGCTGGGCGCCATCACGACCGGATTTGGGGTCGTGACAAGTTGGTATCAGAGCCTAGGTTTACTAGGCCTCATAAGTCTTGAGCCGGTTAGTAGAGTCTTGTGGATCGGTACGGGGATGCCTGTACTTATCCTCGGGAGGCTGCGAACCTTTAGGAAACACTTCACATTTCTTGGAATTCTTATCGTGCGCACTTGATTCGACTTGAGATATAATTTTTGAAATTCCTTCCACACGTCTGTGTACGCATCGAGCGCTCAGTAATATAATTGACTTATGGCTTGCAATCGAGTTCAAACTCAGGAAGACTAAAATGATTATGCTATGTGTGTCCTAGTGGAAGGTATTGTGCTGAAATGCTAAATTGAGGCGAGATAGGTGGATTGGTTCTCATGTGTAATTGAAAGGTAGTTGATATGTGTTATGATTCGAGTAGGTACAACGCATGTTCATGTACCAAATATGATAATATGATTCGTATAGTATTGAGATTTAATGTTGTTGAAATACATTGTGATATCTTGTTGAGTTGTGGATGTATTGTTAGAATGGTTTGGTGATTCTCTGGCAGGTGGATAGGCCAATTTACAAAGGAAACTCTGCCGAAGTTTTTGGAAAATTTGGGACTTAGAAAGATTTCTGTCACCTAAAGAGAGTGGGCTTATTGGTGGTGCATGTATATATGCAAGAATTGCAGAAGAGCTAAGGTCTCTGATGATTCGAGTCTCTGTCCAGGGCTTGCAAATGACTTGAGTTTAATCTCATATTAACATTTCGGCATCACTTGCGTAATAATGATATGAGTGGTTGAAAGTGCTTTGATGAATGGCTTCGAGCTAAGTTGGGGAGGTTGCTATTGATTAACTGATTGCACTATTGTGTGCTATGTTGATTCTGTCTCTAAGTATGTTGGGAAATTCTGGTAAGGGTTATGGTGCTTCGTAGATGTGAAGAAATACTAGGATGTTGTGAACTTATGTTGGTAAGGAATGTTCGGTGTATAGAAAAGAAAGATAGCTAATTGTATCCGTATGTAATCATGATCTGCAGTGTCAGAGTTCTAACAAGGCACGAGTGGTTCTGTTCAATAAGACAGTTGAATTATAGCTGAACAAGGATGACTGACGCCCGAGAATTGTTTACGGTGTTCAAGATTTTGCTTGTAACAGTCAGGTGTCTTAAGATTGTGCATGTGGCTAAAGATGGTGGTTTCGTTAGAAGAGATCGGTACTTGTGTTATATTATGTGAATAATGGGATTCTATGTAATCCGTATTGGAAGGTAATGATAACGAATTCAAATCGCAAGAGGTTCTTCAAAATAAAGTATTGTAGGATGTGATCCTTCTGGGAAATATTGAGAGAGTATTCAGTGGCCTATATGTCTTAGACTGTGTGGTCTTATGTACGAATCTCGTGTGGAATGAGTTGATGTATTATGGTGCTACAGTAATGGATAATATTAAATCATAGATGAATCAGAAAGGAAACTGGGTAAATGGAACAACTTGTTAATAAACCGAAGCGGTATGATAAAGAATACGACTAATTCCTGGTATGTGGTTGAAGTAAGGAGTCTTGCAGATATTGTGCAATAAAGCTTTTGAGTGCTGGCAGTCGTGTAACCCGATATGGGTATAAGGACTCAGTCCTGGCAGTTAAACTTATAACTTATGCAATGTGATTGGGAGAAAGAGTTTATGATGTGTTTTAATGTGGTTTGAAAAATGAGTGTATTTCTTGTTGGTATGCAAAGCTTGGAATGTGTAATGAGTTTTCTCTAAATGGGATCATAAAAGTCCTTGACTAGTTGAGTGCGTTGATGTTTGCGGCGTAGGAAAAGGATAAGAAATTCCATGTTATCTAAGTATGGTATTGTATATGCGATGTGTTATGAAAAAGTTGATAATGGTATATTCTAGGTTTTGAGATCAGTTCATTATATATGGGAAGTCAATAAAATTATTGAGCAGCGTGGACAGCTGCAGGTGAATTAAGAATCGATCTTTCTGATAATTTAAGAAAATGGTACTGCTATTCTATTAACTTGGCGGGGAATATGATCCAAAAAGGACAAGGTAATGTAAACTGATGATATCCAGTGGTATGGTGGTATTCTCTTGTTGGATCGACTATTATAACTTAGTCGTTGATGGCATAGTGAAATTTCTGAATGGCCGCCGTGGTATGAATGGGCGCTTGATGTGCGTTATGTATTCGTACGGTGGAGTGTGGAACCAGGTATAGCGATTCATGTGTTATATATGTGTTGGAGACTAGAAGTTCTCGTAATCCGCCTATGCAGTGGTTGTATATCGCGTGTATCGGCACCGTTTTGTGATTATTGGAAATCGGAAGCCCTAGTGGCTCTCTCTTAACTTGATAAGACGAATTCGAATTATGATCTTGATTGCTGACTGGTTGTCATGGGTCTGATCTAGACTAATGTGATATGGACTATGTCGGAAAATGGCACAAATTGTGTAGCAGAGAGCATCAGAGTATGCTCCAACAGAGTAGTTGTACCCAGGACCAACGGACGGCTGGTAGGCATTGCTTTGTCAGTTGGACCTTAGTGGCGGATGTCAGTGTAGAGGTATCTACCATTGGTTCAGTTCCAGTATTGAGAAACGTTGTCAGATGCGTTTCATGTGGCCGAGCTTGAGGCTATATATATATATATATGTGTTTGCTATAATGAGAAAATTCGACTCGATATGCATTTTCTTTTGCGAGATTTATGCGTGAATCGGGTGGAAAGCCGCCACGGGTTATTTGGATCGGGTGGCACGCCGCCACAGGTATGGTATCTGGATCAGGTGGAACGCCGCCACGGGTATGTCATTGGAACGGGTTGCACGCCGCAACAGAATATTGTGAAAATATAGTTAGTTATATGCTACCTGGTATACAATACTTCCTCGCTTCTGAGGAAAAGTCCATTTTGAGTATCGCTTGGCGAATGGCACATCGGTTGTGTCCTTTCGGGATTTAATAGCATACGTTAATTGTTTCACCGTGGGTGAGGTTGATTGCTTGGGTTCAAGACCTAGATCCTGTGTGTGGCTAACCATTTGAGCTTAGTGGCTTGAGGTGCTTCATGAGTAATAATGTTGGGATAGAATCACGAGTCTTGGCAAGGCCACGTGATGTTATGACCTCTCGAGAAGGATTCGGGTACTCTAATTCTATAATGCGAGACGCGATCTCAGTTCTATGTTATGATGTCATAGAGGAATTGAATTGCAGCTCTTTTGCTGGAGACAATTATCATGATTTGAGCTGTCATGATTCGAGTGTGTTCAGGCGTTTCTATTGGAGCCTATGTTGTGCTCGTCATGGCTTAGGCCGGTGTTGAGGTGTCATATCACCAGTGCGGTGTGTTATAATCGAAATGATCGTTGGAGCCAATAATGAGTGTGAGTATATGTGATTCCGGCTAGTATTTGGTTATTGTGGCCAGTTGTTGTGATTACAGACTATCGTCTCGAGTGATGGGGTTGTCGATACATCATATGATCTCACCGGAGTAGTGAATGTGGGTTATTGCAGTGGATTCGAGTGTATCCTGAGTATAGGCATGGGATTTGCATTTGGCATATGATTTCGGAAAGTACAATGTGATTTATGGTTCAGATGGTCTGTGAAATTTTGACTACATGGTGTTTTCGGACTTATGTGAGATAGGGTGACGTATGATTGCCTGAAATTATACTTGGTAAGGTCATTCAGCTATTGGGTGGCTTCTAGTACAACTCTGAGTCCGCTCGAGGACGAGCGTTTGTTTAAGTTGGGGAGAATGTAATGACCCGGCCCGTCGTTACGGAAATTTCCACCCCGTTACCTTGCATTAACATATCTTATGCTTCTATATCGGTGTTAGAACCTATCGGGTGAGTTAGGAGTGAATTGAATTAAAAATGAAGCAAATAGCATGTTTGAAGGAAGTTTGAATATGGAATGTCAACCTAGAGTTGACTATCGAGTTAGAGTGCTCGGAATCGGATTCTGATGATTCGACTAGTTTCGAGGGATCATTTATGACTTAGGAGAGCAATCGGAATTGAATTTGGAGATCCGGTGTAGAAATAGGCTTGAATTGGCTAAGGTTGAATTTTGACGAAATCCGATCGATAGGTGAGATTTTGATCCGAGGGTCGGAATGGAATTCTGACAATTCCTGTAGCTTCATCATGTGATTTTGGATATGTCCGCAAATTTTCAGGTCATTCGGACGTCGTTTAGTCGGGTTTTTGATCGAATGTGAATTTTTGAAATTAAAGTTAAACTTAAGCTTGAATTTGTTGAAAAAGGACGATTTTGATGTTAACGATAGAGTTTTGATGATTGGAACAAGTTTGAATGATGTTATAAGAGGTGTTAGTACTTTTGGTTGAAGTCCCGGAGGCTTGGGGGTAAATTCGGATGCCCAACGGGTCATTTTTGGAAGATTTTTGCCGTTTTGAGCATAAATGTAATGATCCAAAGGTCTATTTTTAGTTCTAGAGATCCAAATTTGATTTCGAGACTTTGAGAATTTAAATAAAGAATTATAGGACTGATCCGGAAATTTTGGTTTAATTTCATCAAGTCGCGATTGGGTTTTTGAGGCGAAACATGAGTTAATTGTTTAACGAGCAAAATTGATGTTGCACTTAGCAAATTAGATCCAAATTCAGTTTTGTTTGAACCACTGGATCTGTATCAAAATTATGGAGTCATAGGAAAAAGAATCGTCGAATTCCGAGTTCGTATGATGGAGTTATAGCATTTTTAGTGAAATAAAAAGCTGCTGCAATTTTCTGGGGCAAATCTGGTATTTTCGCTTCTGCGATGAACAGTACCCGCAGAAGCGGGTGAACAGTGATTTTCCGCTTCTGCGATGAACGGTACCGCAGAAGCGATGAACAGTGAAATCGCACCTGCGGTGAACAGTAACCGCAGATGCGAAAATCGCTGGGACATTTAATTTGGGGCAATCAGAGATGTTTCTTCATTTTTGGAGCTATGGAGCTCGGATTGAAGCGATTTTCGAAGCGATTTTCACCATATGGATGGGGGTAAGTGTTCTCTATCCAAAAGTGATTATATTTAATGATTCCATGGTTATTTTCATCAAGTATTAGTGAATCAAATGGAAGAAATCGGAGAAAATTTATAAACTTTTTAAAAACGAAAGTTAGGATTTGAAGGGACATTTGTAGTCCGATTTGGGAGTTCTTGGTATGTACGGACTCGTAGAGAGACGAGGATTCCGAAAATATGAGTTTCGAAATTTTTCGAGATGTGGGCCCGGGGCTCGGGTTTTGCAAATATCGTGATTTTTGACATTTTTCGAATTCTTTCGATTGGGTTATGTTTCATTAGCCTATTTTGATATATTTGTACTGATTTTAACTAGTTTTGACGTGTGTGGATGCCGGTTCGAGGAGCTAAGGCGTCGCGGGCATGAGTTTTTGCCGGTTCGAGGTGGGTAATTCATGTAAATGATGTCCTGAGGGTTAGTAAACCCCGGACTTGCACATCTTAGTTCTGTGTTGAGGTGACTTGCATGCCGGATAACGGGCGTGGGGTAGAGCACCATTGAGGATTGTGACTTGGTCCGTCCCGCGTAATAAATAATAACACCTAATTGTTGAAGTGAATTGGACTAATTAACATGTTTGGGCTTCGTGCCAATTATTTGAGTCCTTCAGGGATTGGTATCACTGTTTTGATAACACTGTGCATATTTTATTCTAAATTTAAGTTTTAAAATGGTATTTTTGCTATTCGGCATTTTTATAAGGTTATGAAAAACTTGAACAAGGTCTTAATAACATTTTTAGCTGTGAGCTAATATGATATTGTTGCCGTAGGGCTTTCTTGATTATTTGTTAGACTGATTGGGGCCGAGGGCCATATGTTAGGGCATGACATTTTATATGAGCATATGCATACACGTGCATGGATCGGACTGCACGCCGCGGTGGTATACGGATCGGGCTGCGCTTCGCAGCAGGTGTGATATCAATATTGTGCTTGGGCTGTAGGAGCCCCTCCGTAGTCTGAACCCCCACAGTGAGCACGGGTACCCAAATTGGATCGGGCTACACGCCGTAGCGGTCATATGCGTTGCATGGCATACATACATTGGTTTACGTGTACTACGTGGCATAACATTCAGCACTCATACATTACTGGCACACATGCATTAGTTGCCTTATTGACCAGATCTCCTGGTGTAAATTGATAAGGAGTGCTGAGCCCGAGGGGTTGATTTGAGTGCGGACTTGCACTGCTTGAGATTGTATCCAGGTATTGGTATATTATTATGAAAGAAAGTAGTTAAAATTAAGATTTCTAAATAATCTACTCACGTATGCTTGAAAGGAATAAAAAGATAGTCCTGTATTGTGTAGCATGAGGTAGTGCCTATCGTGATTTTCTTCCCTTCAGCATTATTTACTTTTATTACTGCTGAGTTGGAAGTACTCACACCCGACTCCCTGCACCTTGTGTGCAGATCCAGGTACATCATAGTGGAGCTGATTCAATTGCGGCTCGGGAGTGCTTTTGGACGGTCGAGGTAGCTGCCAGCGTTCGCAGGACCTGATTCTCCAGTTTGCCTGTATTTTTGTTCTGATTATCCCACACTTGTGCACAGTTATATTCACTATTTACACTTTGTATACTCTATAGAGGCTCATGACTCTTGACCCTTCGGTCTATGGGAGTTGGCACGTGTTGGGACTTGGTTCCCTGTTTTTAATATATCTATCATTGTTATGCTTAAATTGGATAAAGTGAGCTTGTGGCTCCATGGTTATTGTTGATTGGTCGGGCTGGCCTAGCAGTGTGCTGGGCGCCATCACGATCGGATTTGGGGTCGTGACAGAAATCTTTCTAAGTCCCAAATTTTTCAGAAATTTTGGCAGAGTTTCCTTTGTAATTTGGCCTATCCACCTGCCAGAGAATCACCAAACCATTCTAACAATACATCCATAACTCAACAAGACATCACAATGTATATCAACAACATTAATCTCAACACTATACAAGTTATATTATCAAAATTGATATATGGACATGCGTTGCACCTGCTCGAATCATAACATATGTCAAATTCCTTTCACCGCAATACTCATAGCACAACCAATTCAATTTTCTTGAGTCTAAACTCATACTACCACACATAGTGCACTTTACATTTCCGGTAAGAGGCAATGAACATATTTCTCACGCCCATAACTAGGGTTACATATCAAATCACAACAAGAACTGAATACCTTACAGCTCTCCCATTATCAAACTGCCATTTGCACAATAAAGATCAATATCGATCGTATGAACTTCATAATACCGGCTCGCTAAATTAGTATATTGGTGCTCAAGCCATGGACAAAGATCTGGGCACAATACCTTCCACCAGGATACACATAGCATAATCATTTTAGTCTTCCTGAGATTGAACTCGTTCCACTACACATAAGGCACTTATATTACTGAGCGCTCGATACGTACACAGACGTGCGGAAGGAATTTCAAAAGCATATCTCAAGCTGAATCAAGTACGCACGATAAGAATTCCAAGAAATGTGAAGTGTTTCCTAAAGGTTCGCGGCCTCCCGAGGATAAGTACAGGCGTCCCCGTACCGATCCACAAGACTCTACTAACCGGCTCAAGACTCATGAGGCCTAGTAAACCTAGGCTCTGATACCAACTTGTCACGACCCCAAATCCGGTCGTGATAGCGCCCAGCACACTGCTAGGCCAGCCTGACCAATTAACAACAACCACGGAGCTATAAGCTCAATTTATCCAATTTAAGCATAACAGAATAATTCAACAGTGATAGATATATAAAAAAATAGGGAACCAAGTCCCAACATGTGGCAACTCCCATAGACCGAAGGGTCAAGAGTCATGAGCCTCTACAGAGTATACAAAGTGTAAATAGTGAATATAACTGTGCACAAGTGTGGGATGATCAGAACAGAAATACAGACAAACTGGAGAATCAGGTCCTGCGAACGCTGGCAGCTACCTCGACTGTCCAAAGGCACTCCCGAGCCGCAATAGAATCAGCTCTACTGTGATGTACCTGGATCTGCACACAAGGTGCAGGGAGTCGGGTGTGAGTACTTCCAACTCAGCATTTATAAAAGTAAATAATGCTGAAGGGAAGAAAATCTCGCAAGGCACTATCTCATGCTACACAATACAGAACTATCTTTATTCCTTACCAGCATATGTGCGTAGATTATTAGAAATCTAAATTTTTAGCTTCTTTCTTTCATGAAACATATCAATACCTGGAACAATCTCAAACAGTGCAAGTCCGCACTCAAATCAGCCCCTCGGGCTCAGCACTCCTTATCAATTTGCACCAGGAGATCTGGTCAATAAGGCAACTAATGCATGTGTGCCATTAATGTATGAGTGCTAAATGTTATGCCACGTAGTACACGTAAACCAATGTATGTACGCCATGCAATGCATATGACCACTACGGCGCGTAGCCCGATCCAATTTGGGTACCCGTGCTCACTGTGGGGGTTCAGACTCCGGAGGGGCTCCTACAGCCCAAGCACAATAATAATACCACACCTGCTGCGGCGCGCAACCCGATCCGTATGCCACTGCGGCGTGCAGTCCGATCCATGCATGTGTATGCATATGCTCACATAAATTGTCATGCCCTAACATCTGGCCCTCGGCCCCAATCAGTCTAACAAATAATCAAGAAAACCCTACGGGCAACAATATCATATTAGCTCACAACTAAAAATGTTATTAAGACCTTGTTCAAGTTTTTCATAACCTTATAAAAATGCTTAATAGCAAAATACCATTTTAAACCTTAAATTTAGAATAAAATATGCACAATGTTATCAAGACAGTGATACCAATCCCTGAAGGATTCAAATAATTGGCACGAAGCCCAAACATGATAATTAGTCCAATTTATTTCAACAATTAGGTGTTATTATTTAATACGCGGGACGGACCAAGTCACGATCCCCAATGGTGCTCTACCCCACGCCCGTTATCCGGCGTGCAAGTCACCTCGACACAGCACTAAGATGTGCAAGTCCGGGGTTTACTAACCCTCAGGACATCATTTACAAGTATTACCCACCTCGAACCGACGAAAACTCATGCCCGCGACGCCTTAGCTCCTTGAACTGGCATCCACGCACATCAAAACTAGCCAAAATCAATACAAACATATCAACATAGGCTAATGGAACATAACCCAATCGAAGGAACTCGAAAAATATCAAAAATCACGAATTTTGCAAAACTCGAACCCCGGGCCCACATCTCGAAAAATTTTGAAACTCATATTTCCAGAATCCGTGTCTCGCCATGAGTCCATACATATAAAATTTACCAAAATCGGACTCCATTTGCCCACTCAAATTAGTGTTTTTCTTCAATTTAGGCCTAGAGCTCAACCCACCTTTAATCTTCCATTTATAGGGAATTAACCAAGGTTTCATGTTAAAAAGATGTAATTAAGCCACAAAACTTACCTCTGACAAACACCCGATGATTTCCCAGCAATCTCCCGTGAGTCTCGCTCTCTAGAACTCAAAATTTATGTTTTGGGGTGTGAAACCCGTGACTGGTTCTTAATTAATCTGTTTCTGCACAGACGTCCCTTCTATGCGATCGCAATGGCCCTATGCAATTGCATAGAGTTAAATTTTCCTGCCCATTTCCCCTTCTATGTGATCGCAATGCACCTCCGCGATCGCATAGCACAATCTTCCAGGCCTCATCTTTTCTTCTCTACGATCGCAGCACTGGTTATGCGATCGCAATGTGCAGTCTGATAAGCCTATGCGATCGCACCCCTTGCTATGCGATCGCATAGCACATATTTCTCACCCCTCCAGGCTCTTCTATGCGATCGCAATGACTCTATGCGATCGCATAGAGCAATCACTGTCTGCAATTTTTCTGCAGCAACTTCATGATCAAAACTTGCCCGTTAGGCATCCGAAATGATCCTGAGACCCCCGGGACCTCAACCAAAGCCACCAATATATCACATTACCTCATTCAAACTTGCTCATAACAGAAAACACCATCCTAAACATCAAAATCACCAATTACACACGGATTCCAGCCTAAGTTTCTTCAAAACTTCCGAAACTAACATTCGATCAAAAACCCGATCAAACGACTTCTGAATGACCTGAAATTTTGCGTACACATCCAAAATCACATAACGAAGCTACAGGAATTGTCGGAATTCAATTCCGACCGCCGGATTAAAATCTCACCTACCGCTCGGATTTTGCCAAAATTCAACCGTAGCCAATTCGAGCTTATTTCTACACCGGACCTCCAAATTCAATTCTGATTGCTCCCCTAACTTACAAATCACCTCCCGGAAATACCCGAATCATCAAAATCCGATTTCGAGCCCTCTAACTAAATAGTCAACTCCGGGTTGACTTTCCTTATTCAAGTTTCATTCAAAAAGGCTATATGCCTCATTTTCAATCGAATTCACTCCTAACTCACCCGATAGACTCTAACACTGATATAAAAGCAAAAAACATGTAATTACAACATAACGGGGTCGTAATTCCCGTGACGACGGGCCGGGTCGTTACAACTTAGTGCCCTCCCAGCCCAGAGTGCATCACCTACTTCTTCGGCCCAGGGTTCTTCTGCGGCGAGGGGTTCCTTTCAGGTTCATTCTCCAGGACCACGTGCTTGTTATGAGTGTGGTGAGTTTGGCCACATGAGGAGTCAATGCCCTCGACTCCGTAGGGACAGGGCTTAGCAGAGGGATCAGCCCTCCTCTTCAGCACCATCTCCGGCTAGTAGAGGTAGAGGTCAGTCTTCTTGTGGTCGCCCCAGAGGCGAGGAGAGATCCGGTGGAGACCAAGAACGATTCTATGCACTCCCTGACAGGCGTGATGCAGTTGCCTCCGATGCAGTGATTACAGGTATCATTTCTATCTATCACAGAGATGCCTCTGTTCTATTTGATCCAGGGTCCACATATTCATACGTTGTTTCTTATTTTGCACATCATTTGGGTGCGACTCGTGGTAGTCTTGATTTACTATTCATGTATCCACCCCGTGGGTGATACGATTGTTGTGGATCATGTCTATAGATCCTGTATTATTTCTATTGGGGGTTTGGAGACCTAGGCATATCTGTTATTGTTGGGGATGGTGGACTTTGATGTTATATTGGGTATGGACCGGTTGTCGCCGTATCATGCTATATTGGACTGTCATGCTAAGACAGTTACGTTGGCTATTCCTGGTATTTCTCAGATAGAGTGGCGGGGTTCGACTGATTTCGTCCCTGTTAAGACAGTTCCGGCTACGGGCCATTTCAACTATAAGGCTTCTATTTGGGGACTAAGTGTCCCCAAACACTCCGAATTCTAGAACCGACCCTCCCGGCAAACCACAATAGCAAAATGAACTTGGGGAAATAGTTAAATAGGGGATCGGGCATAGTTTTCTAAAACGACCGGCCGGATCGTTACAATAAACCGTCATAATTTGTATATAATATATATAAATTACCCATCATTTGTCAAAGAGGTGGTTTACCATTCACCATCTCTCTAACACGTCCTGACCCGTGTAATGCCTATATCCTGCCATGTGCTGTGACATCCTGACACGTCTTGTGGCCATGTTATACAATATCCTGACACGTCCTAACATGTGCCATAGACAAGCATTAGCCATTGAAGGTGAATGAATAACATTAGAAATTGTCATTAAGCTATCCATATCAAAAGATATTCCGTTTATTTTGATATTGAGGTTACAATTTAGTATAAATTATAGTAAATTACCGCATATTAATTATAAGGGTTAACCCAAAGAGGTTGATAAAATTTATCAAGCAACTCAATTTTCATCTACAATTATGAGACTAGGTCATACGTTCATCTTGCCTCGATTGTTTTAATAAAACGATGAATTAACCTTCATCTTGCCTCGATTATACTAACTGAGTTATCCCTCAAAATGAATGATAATCTAGAGTACTATCAGTTAGTACAACTCCAATTCCAACTCCTTTATCCATACGATTGATAAAGTCAGTCTAGGAGTTAAAATTTCACAACTAGAATATGTCTACTAATTGCACATCTGTTTTGGAGACTACATATGATGACATGGTATCTCCTTGATTATGAAAAATATCATATTAAAAAAGATATGATATTCTGCTTATAAACTTGAGGTACGTAACGTTGACTTAAAAGAGATATTACATCCACGATTTTTGAGTCATAAGTTAGGTAACCAATTTATGATTTGCAGGAAACTTTTGCCGGAGGGTTGTTACCTATATTATTGGTTCTTGGAAATAATATTAATAATATATCGTGGTTTTTAGAGGATTCTGAAAATGTCACACTCTAAGTTGATATCGGTAATGGACAATACTATAATCGTATTAAGGTGAACGGAAATGGACTAACAATATTCCATGATGGAGGATTCACTTACCAAAAACTAGAAAAGCAAGATATAATATTTCGAACGGGAGTGTTTAATACGATTTGAATCATAAATTGGTTATACATATTACGATTAGGACTTTATATAATTTATATATTAATTTAAATGAGAACTCCCATTTTAAGAAAAATAGGCATTAGCTTCCGATAAGTTAATCTTAGGTTTTGCTATATTCATAAGGTCCATTTGTATATATTAATGTAGACACGTAATTTTTGACCATCCCCGAAATTTAACCCGTTTTAGCGTAGAATAATTAATTTAGGTCTCATATAGTTATTTACACTAATTTTAACTCTTTTACATTATTTTTATCATAAAATTGAAAAATACAAAAATAGTTTCATATTATATATATATATATATAATTTAGTTTAATTAGTTAAATTAATTTTTGCATTACGTAATATATTTATCTTATATTAAAAGTAATTTAATTAAGGTTTGGATATTTGTTTTTAACCCAATGTTAAAGCCCAAATCTGAGGCCCAAACACCTTATCCATGCCCACAAGTCAGATTTTTTAACCTAAAACCCTACCCTTCTTCTAGATATAATAACAACAAGACACACAATAGAAAAAACCCTAGCACAAAAAATTAAGACAGCCGCCAGCCCCTCCATCTTCTCCAAGCCGCCGCCCATCCCTCATCCCCAAGCCCTCCGGCCGACCACCACCTGAAGCCACCCAAATCACCACCCTAAGGCCGCTGACTCCTTTCTTCTTCTTCAATCAAAATACCAGCAGCCTCCATTAGCGCCGCCGACCAAGCAAAACCATAAGAAGGAGCTACCTTAGTCAACAATGGAGAAAATCTAAGCCCTAACCTACTACCACCATCGCACTTCGCCAGCCATCGCCACAACCAACGTCCAGCCGTGACATGCTTCCTCACCTTACGAAAACGACTGTGACTGCCATCTCCGCTAGACTCCAGTGACAAAACCCACCCCAAACCAACGAGAATGTAACAGTAACAGAGAAATAGAGGAAAGCTTTAAAGTCCAAGGAGTGTCCTTCATTCTTATTTTTATTTTTGATTCAAGTCTTTGTCTCTTCTTAAGATCTCAGAATATGTAAAAAGCAAAAATGATATCTTTGATTCTTCATTACAATTTTTGGATTTTGACTTGAAACATGGAGTTCGAATGAGTATTTAGAGGCCGTGTCCGATTTCGAGTCCTCCGGTGCCGTGCGGTCTGTTAGTGTGGTGGATTTGAATTCGTGGATTCTCGTTGAATGCCGTCGAGGTTCGAAGTGCACGTATCGGTTCTTGATTGGTAGATTTTGCCTCTGCCGTCGAGCTTGGTTATTAACTTTAGGTGTATTATTTTCAAACACCAAATTGGTTGAAACTTTATCTTCTAGGTCCGATTCTTCAGTTCTATGTTCAATTTATCTCCTTCAAAACTTATGTGTTGTTTGTGGTGAAATGTTTGTTTGATCCATGTTAATCATATATTGTTCGGCTAATTCTGCTCATATCAATTGGTTTGGATTCATATGAACTAGCTGATGCTGAAATTTGGGATCGGGTTATGCTAAAAAAGAAGATAGATTTAGTTCTCTTTTAATATTTGAAACTAGGAAATCTCACTCGATGAACCTGTTATTATGTATAGCTCCAATGGTTACGATGATTTTGTTTTCTTTACATTTTACACTGTACATAGAGGGAAATGTAGCAGCATTTACATTGGGGAAAGCTAAGGGTTACATATGAACCTACCGAATGTTTTGAGATTAGGTTTGATATAATTTTGTCGTTCTTTATACTTACTCTCGTTAATTGGATTGCTAGGAGCATGACTAGGCCGACCACACTTGGGTAGGCAAGCTTTAGGATTTTGTTTGTTCCGAGGCGAGAGGTCGTTCCTTTAGTCAAATTTATCCGGGGAATGCCCCGAGGGATTTGTACATACTATTATCCGGGGTATGCCCCGAAGTATTTGTATTTGGAGGCCCTGACGAGCATGGTGGAAAAGTACATAATAGCTTAGGATTTTTCTTTTTTTTCCTTTTCATTTTCTTTTATTAGGTGGGGACGATCTCGAGCCTCTTGTATGTTTATTCTATTTTTTATGTGTTTTACCTCAATTTGAATGTTTTGAAAGCCAACATGATCAAGTACGCAACCGTACTAGTTACGGGATTTGGGGAGTGCCTAACACCTTCTCCCCGAGTCAAATGAACCCCCTTACCCGAATCTCTGGTGCGAACTTATGTTTTGGAGTCCAAAGTGTTTTAAAAGGAAAATCATTTTAAAAACGGTGGCCTAGCACACCGAAACCAATGTCAGGTGGCGACTCTGAGTTAATCCTTTTGAATATAATTTTTTGGTGACTTTCAAAATTGAAAAATCCTTTTCAAGCTTTTTACTAAATCTTTTTATTAATTTAAGAGGGTTTAGTGGAAGGTTTGGTAAAAAAAGGGGTGTGACATCTCTAGCGACTCTGCTGGGGACATTGCGGGTTCGAGCTAATACTTGATTTTGTTGGCTTTTAGAATATTTGGTTGAGGTTTTTATGATTTTTCGTTAGCTTTACTTGATGTTATTATATTTTTATATTTTGTTAGTTGCTAGTTGCGTACTTGTTTACAGTTTTTGCTTTATGTGATTATTGCTTCATAACTGTCATCATGTGCATAACCGTGAGTCTTCTTTCTGCAACAAGTCTTCCGTAGTACGTTTGAGGGTACACGGCCCTTTTGTGAGTCACTCGTGTCTTTAGGGGGGTGGCATGGGAGCGTGGAGTGGGCGGATAGCTAGAGCAGCCGCCATCGACCACGTGCCACCCCGAATTGCCTTGTTACTGAACCCCAACCGTAGGTTAGCCTTTAGGTCAGTCTTATTTGCATCATGTCATTTAGACCTACCAGGGTCCGGTCCCAGGCACCGTGTCCCGTTGTAGGAGGCCTATCCAAATTATGTCAAAATGGGCTTATGGCCCAAAAAGGGATTCAATCATCCCAATATGTTATATGTTGCATCTTTGAGGGTAAAAAGGTCATTTGGCGGACCGATGCTTAGGAAAGGCAGTGAAAAAAATTAAGCAAGTACAGACAACTCTCATTTTTCTTTCATAGTTTTGCAAAAAATCCAAAAAAAAAAAAGAAAAAGAAAATCCAAAAAGATTTTACACTTTTCCATTATTTTCAAAATATCCAAAAAAAAAAAACCCAAAAAGATTTTACACTTTTCCATTATTTTCTAAAAAAATCAAAAAAATTGAAAATCGAAAATCCAAAAAGATTTTACACTTTTCCATTATTTTTCAAAAATTCAAAAAAATTGAAAACGAAAAATCCAAAATTTTTTACACTTTTCCATTAGTTTCCAAAAAATCAAAAAAAATTTGATTGAAAATGAAAAATCCAAAAAGATTTTACAGTTTTTCATTTTTTTTCAAAAAGATAAAATATAGCTTTTTTCAAATTAATTGCATCTTCCCGAACTACGCGAACCTTATTCTCTTCTATAGGGGCGAGATACGTAGGCAACCCATATAGGGTCCGGTCATCCTAGTAAGTCCTAGGTTCTTGGCTTTGCGGGGTCTTAGCCAAATCTTGCATGTCTAGCCAGTTTTGACCACATCGGTCATTTTTGCAAAATGGGGCCATATTTGCAAAAGTGGTTCAATAAACCCTTGTCTTATGATTTTGAGTCCACAATTAGGTATCATATCAATTTAAGGTCTTTCCTTTTCGAGTTTGCATGTTTAGCCACTTTTGGCCACATCGGCCATTCTTGCAAAATGGGGTCATTTTTGCAAAAGTGGCTCAATAAACCTATGACTTAGGATTTTGAGTCCACAATTAGGTATCATATCAATTTAAGGTCTTTCCTTTTCGAGTTTGCATGTTTAGTCGCTTTTGGCCACATCGGCCATTCTTGCAAAATGGGGTCATTTTCGCAAAAGTGGTTCAATTACTCATATTAGAATTTTGAGTCTGTAACTAGGGGTCATATTAATTTAAGGTCATTCCTTTTTGAGTTTGCATCTTTAGCCACTTCTAGCCATATCGGCTGTTTTTTTGAAAAATGGGTCATTTTTGTCGTTTGGTCTTGGGCCATGATTATTGAGAGTTTGAATTCATATAAACCTTAATGAGGTGTATTTCCATGTCTTAGAGGTCACCGTTGTTGAGTTTGCATTAATAGCCACTCTTGTCCATGTGGTTAATTTTCAAAAAAAGCCCAATTTTTCTTGCATGTGTCTTCAGTCACTAACTCTATTTAATCTTATTTTTCCCATTCAGGTATGAAGCGATTTGCTAGAGTTTGAGCATGATAAATACCCCTGGACCATTCTAGTCAAAGACCATTGCATGCACGAGCTGCTTGAAGAAACTTTTTAATTATTTAGTCTATTTTATGATTGTCTTTTAATTTTTAGTCCTGTACAGTCATATCGAGTCTGTCAGTCTAGTTAAGATTGTCGAGTCTTTTGTCATAGTACTTCCTGTTTTGTATTTGAAAAACCAAAAAAATTTATAAATGAAAAATTCCAAAAAAGATTTTTGTTTATTAGTTTATTTTATCCATTACTTTTCAAGAACTACGCTTGATCTGATTCATGAAGGGCATGATACGTAAGCAACCTACATAGGGTTCGATCGAGTCATTTTTTCTGAAAAAAAAAAGAGAATGAATTGTTGATGCGAGAAATGAGAGGAAAGAAAAGAGTGACAAATTAAAGAGAAAATGAGGGGAAGGAAAACGGGAAAGCCAAGAAGTGCTAGAAATGAAAGAAAGAGAAGGTTGAAATGAACAAAGTGGGGATGATGCCAAATGACCTTCTGACCATCGAAGCCGTTCTAGAACCGTTAATTGTTGCTAGGGGCATTGCACGTAATGTGATATTTCTATATGATAAATGTCCTAACGCTAACGTGTTGGCTTTGTTTTGCTCATCACTGTTACTTTCATTATAACAGAGGGTGCTTAGTTTGTGGTACTTGGTGATTTGTTCACACAACACTAGGTCAAAAGAGCCGGGTACCCATGGCTAGCAAAGACTTGGACACGAGAGTTGTTAACCCATCGAGGGAGGTTAAGATGTCGGAGTCTGAATTGAAAGAAGAGGTCCAGAGGTTGAAGTAGCAAATGGCAGAAATGTATCAGTCTTGGATCAAGGGGAATCCTCCACCTTTATTCCCCACTAACCACATTGAAAACCTTACAACTATCCCATCACTATCACATGCCCAGGTTCCCACTACCGTTGATCTTTCTCCTCAACATGCACTGGGCTTTACCCCTTACCACAATTACCTTGGAGCTTCCTCCCAAACTTTCCATGCTCCACCAGTCAAAACAACTGCATTCCCAGCTTAAGACACCCAAGACCTTGCACAAAATCCTTTACTTGCACATAATGATGCAAGTTTTGTGGGAAAGATGCATGGTGACATGGAGTATGAGAATCCTCTTGGGAAGTTGCTGGCTGAAGTTCATGATGTTGAAATTGGTGAAGGTCCCGGTAATTTTGATGTGCAATATAGTGGTTAATATGTTGAGCTTGGTAATTGGAAAGACACTCCTTTCTTGGTTGGCCGGGAGGAGTTTTGGTGGTTTATTTTACTGTCATTTCTTCTTGTCCGGGTTATTTTAGGGTTATAATCTAGATATTATCTTGTGGCTCAAACTCTTCTTCTTCTCATTTTGTCTAGTTTGTTTAGCTGTTGTAACTCGTCTAATGTTCTTTAGGATTGTTCCAGGGTTGCAACCCATGTCTGTTTTTCTTGTTCTGTTCAAACCATTTTCACCATCTGTCTATTGCAATCTCATGTTTTCTATTAGTTTTGGTCAGTTTTTGTTTAGGTTTCTTTTTCTCTTATAGTTCTCTTCATCCCAACTCAAGTGATATGACATGCACGCATAATTCTCAGCCTGATCTTGAAAGCTAGTCTCATCGTGAAGCAATGGCACATTTTTGAACATGACAAAAGAGGCGTTTGAGAAAATAAGTAAAGATTCACGCATTCTGAGATAAACTTAAGCTTAAATGTAGTGAAACTAAGGCAGTAAGTCTGGAAATCAAGAGGTTGATAAGAGCATACAACAAGGAAATGTTTCTCAAGCAGTTTGAGGTAAATGGGTCAGTGCTAAAATGCATTCTTCCACATCAAGGTAAGGTTGAATCAAGTTTGCTCTGAGTTGGCAAGGATTATTCATTGGGACAAAGGTATTGCCTGTCGGCACTTTCTATTTGTGATGATGCCATCAATAGATATTGTGCATGATTTCTTTGCTTATCTTTAATTGCACGCTTGTACTTGGCATTCTCAAAGTTTGGTACGACGAAGGCTTTTTATTCTGCTACCCAAACACTTTTATCCTTTGCTACCCATTTTGAGCCCTAATTTTTTGTTTTGTACCCCTCTTTTGGAATCAGAAATAGAGTTAGGACCTAGAAAATAAAAAGAAAAAGAGAAAAAGAAGAAAAAAAAGGAAATGAGAAAAAGAAAAAAAAGACAAAAAAATAGAAAAAGAAATAGTAACAAAAAGTAGTCTTTTGAACTACGTTCGACCTGATTCTTGTCACCACAAGATACGTAGGCAGCCTTACGGTTCGGTCACACCAAATAAAATATTTCATAATCCCCGAAATCAATACTGGGGCTGATTTTCTAAGAAATCCCATAAAAAAATTAAATAAATAAATTCCCCAAACTTCATGAAACCGGGGCAAAAGTTTTAATTTTGCCAAAATACCTGATTCCAAAAGTTGTAATTTTGAACCCTTTCATCTTGAATTGTTTTGAGCCATCATGCTACCCTTTCTTTCTAACCCTCTCCAAAAGCCTACATTACGGTCCAAAGAAAGACCTTCCGACCAATCATTGAGGATGCCATATCAAGTGTTGGTGGAAGTATGATCTCCCTATATCATGGGTTATACCTTCATTCTCAGAACAATGAGAGAAAATAATAAGATGAGAGAGTCTTATCGGTGAAAACCCTCAGGGGCACCGTAAGGCGACCGTGAGTTGAGAAAACGAGCAAAATGAGAGAGGCTTGATGGTGAAAACCCTTCAGGGCACTACAAATCGACTGAGGATTGTGGATTAAATGGGACAATTGAAGAGCTGAAGCCCACTTTTACAGCGAAGAGGTACAACAGAGTCGAATATTAGACTTTCTTGAGAGATTAGGCCACTTAGTCCAAAGGTGCATGTCATGGTCATTAGAGTTGGTATCCACATCTGATAAGTTTCTACTTCGTAATTTTCTTGTTAAGTATCATCTCTTTCCCTTGTCCCTTATTTTGTTCCTCTTGTTTTGTTCAAGTTCCTTCTTGAGTCTGTTTGGTCAGAACAAGTGATAAATGACTTTAAAATTTTCCACCAGCTTTCCAATTGCACAAAGCGGAGTTCGGCCATGCACATCATAATTGACATGATTTAGAATAAGAAGTATGGTGATAACTGAGGTTTAGGCAGTTGAGTGGATCTTAAATTTTGAGAAAATACAAAGATTCAGCAACTCTCAAAATAAAAACACAATGTAACAAGTGAATGTGAGAGACTCAAGTCAGAGGTTTTGTGGTGTAATTCCAATCGAAAGGTCAAAAAGCTCTTTGCTAGCCTGATGCAGCTAATCAAGATGAAGCATAGTAGTGGCGGAAGTAGACGCTCAGCAATGATGCCACAAACTAACCATTACATTTTCAAACTAACCAGATTTTATTTGTCTGAAGCAGGGGAAAGAAATTTTGAAGTCCACAGGGACCTCCCATGAAAAAGCATGGCTCGGTGAGCAAAATTCTATTCATAATCCTCTAAGGTGGGAGCGTAGCTCAGGTAAGTTTATTCCCAGTTCTCAAGACCCTCCTGGATAATGGGATTTTAGTTTAAAGTTCTCAGGATCCTCCTGGATAATGGGATTTAATTTAAGAGTTCTCAGGACCCTCCTGGATAATGGGATTTAATTTTAGAATTTTCAAGACCCTCCTCGATAATGGGATTTAATTTTAGAATTTTCAGGACCTCCTGGATAATGGGATTTAGTTTAGAGTTCTCAGGACCCTCCTGGATAATGGGATTTAATTTAAGAATTCTCAGGACCCTCCTGGATAATGGGATTTAATTTAAAGTTCTCAGGACCCTCCTGGATAATAGGATCTAGTTTAAAGTTCTCACGACGCTCCTGGATAATTGGATTTAATTTTAGAGTTCTCAGGACCCTCCTAGATAATGGGATTTAATTTTAGAATTCTCAGGACCTTCCTGGATAATGGGATTTAATTTTAGAATTCTCACGAGCCTCCTGGATAATGGGATTTAGTTTAGAGTTCTCAGGACCCTCCTGGATAATGGGATTTAGCTTAAAGTTCTCAGGAGCCTCCTGGATAATGGGATTTAATTTTAGACTTCTTAGGACGCTCCTGGATAATGTGATTTAATTTTAGAGTTCTCAGGACCCTCCTGGATAATGGGACTTAATTTTAGAATTTTCAGGACCCTCCTGGATAATGGGATTAATTTCAAGTTCTCAGGACCCTCCTGGATAATGGGATTTAATTTTAGAATTTTCAGGACCTTCCTGGATAATGTGATTTAATTTAGAGTTCTCAGGACCCTCATGGATAATGAGATTTAATTTTAGAATTTTCAGGACCCTCCTGGATAATGGGATTTAATTCTCAAGACTCTCCTGGATAATGGGATTTAATTTTAGAATTTTCAGGACCCTCCTGGATAATGGGATTTAGTTTTAGAATTCTCAGGACCTTCCTCGATAATGGGATTTAGTTTTAGAATTTTCAGGACGCTCCTGGATAATGGGATTTAATTTTAGAATTTTCAGGACCCTCCTAGATAATGGGAGTAACTTTAAAAGTTTTCAGGACCCTCCTAGATAATGGGATTTAATTCTCAAGACCCTCTTGGATAATGGGATTTAGTTTTAGAATTCTCAGGACCCTGCTGGATAATGGGATTTTGTTTTAGAATTCTCAGGACCCTCCTGGATAATGGGATTTAATTTTAGAATGTTCAGGACCCTCCTGGATAATGGGATTTAGTTTTAGAATTCTCAGGACCCTCCTGGATAATGGGATTTAATTTTAGAATTTTCAAGACCCTCCTAGATAATGGGATTTAGTTTTAGAATTCTGAGGACCCTCCTGGATAATGGGATTAAATTTTAGAATTTTCAGTACCCTCCTAGATAATGGGATTTAATTTTAGAATTCTCAGGACCCTCATGGATAATGGAATTTAGTATTAGAATTCTCAGGACCATCCTCGATAATGGGATTTAATTTTAGATTTTTCAGGACCCTCATGGATAATGAGATTTAATTTTAGAATTTTCAGGACCCTCCTGGATAATGGGATTTAATTTATAGTACTCAGGACCCTCCTGGATAATGGGATTTAGTTTAGAGTTTTCAGGACCCTCCTGGATAATGGGATTTAATTTTCGAATTCTCAGGACCCTCATGGATAATGGGATCTAACTTTCAAACTCTGAGAGCTCCGTAGGTAGCATGATCCAATTAACACTCACATTTCTGCCCGAATCCCTAACCGGGGCAGAAAAATTTCTTTTGTTTTGTTTATTTTGTTGTAATGTCAGGCGCCCACCTGGATAGCGAGGGAAATCATTTCAGAAATCAGTTCATGCTAGAAGTAGCAGAAGCTCGCGGCAAGAATGCGAGTCAACAATCCGAGGTGATCAACATAAGTAATTTTAATCCAGAATAGAAAAGAAAAACAATAAAAGAGAAAAAAAGAGAAGGGAGGTGAGTCCAAAATGCAAAGGTCGAGTCAAGAGGTGGATCGCTCAAGACATGACTAAAGTAACAAGCATTGTTGTCCGGTTTTGATCCGAAAAGCAGAAGAGAATGAACTAACACCTGCATCTAGTGAGCGTCAAGGTTCAGATCTGAAGTCTACATGAAGAACCATTCAAGACTCATGATCAAGATTCAGAAGACTTAGAGATAGGAAGCTTGTAACTCATAGTTAACAGGTTTAGTTAGTCTTTTTCATTTTCTAATTTTGATGTAATAACAGGACCGTGAACCGGAGCCTCGACGACACTCGACTCGACTCTCCACCTCGGTGCCATCATCTCATTCACTTTTGAACTACACGTGGCCTGATTCCTCTATTGCCGAGGATATGTAGGCAGCTCAGATACCAGAGCTTGGTCACATTCTCTTTTCTTCTAGTTGGTCTTTTAAATAAGGGTCGGGTCAAAAATCCTGTCTAGTCGTTCTTTGTCTGAAAATACTTTGTATTTTCAGTCAAAGAGGGGCAGCTGTAGGGCACGTAATTTTTGACCATCCCCGAAATTTCACCCGTTTTAGTGTAGAATAATTAATTTAGGTCTCATATAGTTATTTACACTAATTTTAACTCTTTTACATTATTTTTATCATAAAATTGAAAAAATACAAAAATAGTTTCATATTATATATATAATTTAGTTTAATTAATTAAATTAATTTTTGCTTTACGTAATATCTTTATCTTATATTAAAAGTAATTTAATTAAGGTTTGGATATTTATTTTTAACCCAATGTTAAGGCCCAAATCTGAGGCCCAAACACCTTATCCATGCCCACAAGTCAGATTTTTAACCTAAAACCCTACCCTTCTTCTAGATATAATAACAACAAGACACACACTAGAAAAAACCCTAGCCCAAAAAACTAAGACAGCCGCTAGCCCCTCCATCTTCTCCAAGCCGCCGCCCACCCCTCATCCCCAAGCCCTCCGGCCGACCACCACCTGAAGCCACCCAAATCACCACCCTAAGGCCACTGACTCTTTTCTTCTTCTTCAATCAAAATACTAGCAGCCTCCATTAGCGCCGCCGACCAAGCAAAACCATAAGAAGGTGCTACCTTTAGACAACAATGGAGAAAATCTGAACCCTAACCTACTGCCACCGTTGCACTTCGCCAGCAATCGCCACAACCAACGTCCAGCCTTGACCTGCTTCCTCACCTCACGAAAATGACTGTGACTGCCATCTCCGCTAGACTCCAGTGACAAAACCCACCCCAAACCAACGAGAATGTAACAATAACAGAGAAATAGAGGAAAGCTTTAAAGTCCAAGGAGTGTCCTTCATTCTTATTTTTATTTTTTATTCAAGTCTTTGTTTCTGCTTAAGATCTCAGAATATGTAAAAAGCAAAAATGATATCTTTGATTCTTCATTACAATTTTTGGATTTTGACTTGAAACATGGAGTTCGAATGAGTATTTAGAGGTCGTGTTCGATTTCGAGTCCTCCGGTGCCGTGCAGTCTGTTAGTTTGGTGGATTCGAATTTGTGGATTCTCGTTGAATGCCGTCGAGGTTCGAAGTGCACGTATTGGTTCTCGTTTGGCAGATTTCGCCTCTGTCGTCGAGCTTGGTTATTGCCTTTAGGTGTATTATTTTCAAACACCAAATTGGTTGAAACTTTATCTTCCAGGTCCGATTCTTCAGTTCTATGTTCAATTTATCTCCTTCAAAACTTATGTGTTGTTTGTGGTGAAATGTTTGTTTGATCCATGTAATCATATATTGTTCGGCTAATTCTGCTCATATCAATTGGTTTGGATTTATATGAACTAGCTGATGCTGAAATTTGTCGTGAAATTTGGGATCAGGTTATGCTAAAAAAGGAGATAGATTTAGTTTTTTTTTAATATTTGAAACTAGGAAATCTCACTCGATGAATCTATTAGTATATATAGCTCCAATGGCTACAATGATTTTGTTTTCTTTACATTTTACACTGTACATAGAGGGAAATGTAGCATCATTTACATTGGGGAAAGCTAAGGGTTACATATGAACCTACCGAATGTTTTGAGATTAGGTTTGATATAATTTTGTCGTTCTTGATACTTACTCTCGTAATTGGATCGCTAGGAGCATGACTAGGCCGACCACACTTGGGTAGGCTAGCTTTATGATTTTGTTTGTTCCGAGGCGAGAGGTCGTTCCCTTATTCAAATTTATCTGGGGAATGCCCCGAGGGATTTGTACATATTATTATCCGGGGTACGCCCAAAAGTATTTGTATTTGGAGGCCTTGACGAGCATGGTGGAAAAGTACGTAATAGTTTAGGATTTTTCTTTTCTTTTCCTTTTCATTTTCTTTTATTAGGTGGGGACGACCTCGAGCCTCTTGTATGTTTATTCTATTTTTTGTGTGTTTTACCTCAATTTGAATGTTTTGAAATCCAACCTGATGAAGTACACAACCGTACTTGTTACGGGATTTGGGGAGTGCCTAACACCTTCTCCCCGAGTCAAATGAACCCCCTTACCCGAATCTCTGGTGCAAACTTATGTTTTGGAGTCCAAAGTGTTTTAAAAGGAAAATTATTTTAAAAACGGTGGCCTGGCACACTGAAACCATGTCAGGTGGCGACTCTGAGTTAATCCTTTTGAACATAATTTTTTGGTCACTTTCAAAATTGAAAAATCCTTTTCAAGCTTTTTACTAAATCTTTTTATTAATTTAAGAGGGTTTAGTGGAAGGTTTGGTAAAAAAGGGGTGTGACAATTAACATTTATAGGCTCGCGTTCCCCTCCCTCTTTCTGAGTGGAGAGTTAGTATAAATATGTTAGAAGATAAAATCACTCCATTCAAGATAAGTGCTCCCTATTGATTCCCATTTAATTTTTGGGCCTACAAACCAGATATCTCACTTGTAAAACTACAGACATTTACGAGATCTAATTTTATGAAATCGTCATTTTTATTAGAGTCCAATGCATCTTACTACAATAGTATTATATATATAAATCGTATTAGTATATGAATGTATTATATAGTTATGAGTCATTGATGAAAGAATTGAGGCTCCTGATTTTACCTTTGAGAAGTAAAATTGTATATAATTACTTAAGTTTACTCTTAAGTAATTGCTATATTAATTATAGAACCTTATTAGTCAATGCATTTTGACTAATACAATCATTATAGATAGTTGGATAATCGTAGGGTATAATATCTAAGTTTAGTCCATTTTACCTGTTATGAGATTCTTAGTAATTATTAGTATCATGATGGATTTGTCATAATCGTATAAAAGCTGAATTCTTTGATAGTAATTACTTTTAAGGTAATGTACTCCTAGCTGATATTAAAAAAATCTTTACCCTAGGTCTGTATCCTCATAATATTTCGTATCAATCTGAATATTAATATGATCATATACAATAATTATAATACCCGTCATCATATTAAAAGAGGTAAAGATTCTATAGTATTTAATCTTACTAATAGTATGATAACGAACATTTACAGATAATCTTTCAGATCACTTTAAACGTTGATGATATTATTTTATTGTCCTATTAACCTGATGGACGGGTATTTAGTGACGGAAGTTACCACATGATTATATTTAATATCGTGTGGATATTATAAATAACCGTATTAACCTTATTGTTCACTTATATAACGGTCCACTAAGGGGTTTAATATATAGGCTTCATATACTAAATATATATTACTATATATTTTTCCTCAATGTAATATAGTAATGTCAGAAATAGTTGTCAAGTTTATCTTGTTTAGTCATACAATTATCACTCTAGGTGACATTGGCCACTCTTATTTCTACAAAATTATGTCACAAAAACCTTGTGGACCAGATTTTGTGACATCTTGGGGATTTACTTCATAATTTGACTCCATTTATGACATGTTCATGTCAATTTTAAGTGAGCTCATGGAAAAGAGATCCGAAATTCGTTGACGATGATATAATACTATCATAGGCATGATATACGTTCATCGTAGGACCTCGAGTAAATTTATGAAGTTCTCCAAGTCTTATGGTGTATTATGTAATTCACGTTCCAAGAATTTCTCCAAGTCTTATTAACATAATAACAGAAATAATCAGATAAATACACACCATAAGACTTGGAGAACTTACATATTCCCTTTGTCACGACCCTAGTTCACCAATCGTGAACATATCATGACAGCACCCAGTCCCCACGACTAGGTAAGCCTAACACGTTGCGAAATATACAAGTTTATGAACATTAAATAATAAATAGCAGAAAAATAATATAAAAAGGAAATGTAATTTGTGACGCTTAGCACATACACCCGTCAAACACACTGTATAAAACACCACCAAGACCCGAAATCCCACGGGCAACACAGACTAAAAGAGAGTATACAACTGTGGCTCTATGTGTAAAGAGTATCTAACAACGAAATGAAGGAAAACATCTACTAATACTATCAGAATAGAAGGAGGGCCTCCGGATCCGCGGACGTAGCAGATCATACCTCGAGGTCTCCAAATGTATTGCTGAATCACCTAGTACGGGCCTATCCTGATGTACATGGATCTGCACAACAAAAGTGTGCGCAGAAGAGTAGCATGAGTACACCACGGCGGTACTCGGTAAGTGCCAAGCCTAACCTCGATGGAGTAGTGACGAGGAAGGTCGGGGCCCTGCGAGAGAAATCAATAATGAAATGACAATAATAATAATGAGCGAGTTTAAATGACAATAATCTTTAAATAACAACAATAAAGTGATTACGGAACAATCTACAATTAAACCAACAACAAGTAGCAACTCGATTAACAAGTCCAGAGACTGTGGAAATTGAACCCACGGTCCGATTGACGGTACCCCTGGGTCTCGGGAATCGAACCCGCGGCCCGTGTCTCAGTAAATCTCGGGATCTCCGGGAATCGAACCCGCGGTCCACATCTCAATAAATCTCAGGATCTCCGGGAATCGAACCCGCGGTCCACATTTCAATAAATCTCAGGATCTCGGGAATCGAACCCGCGGTCCACATTTCAATAAATCTCGAGATCTGCGGGAATCGAACCCGCGGTCCACATTTTAATAAATCTCGGGATCTCGGGAATTGAACCCCAGTCCACGTTTCAATAAATCTCGGGATCTCGGGAATCGAACCCGCGGTCCTACCAATAACTCGGGATCTCAGGGAATCGAACCCGCGGTCCTACCAATAACTCGGGATCTCGAGGAATCGAACCCGCGGTCCATATCTCAATAATATATCAATAAACTTCGGGTCTCGAGGAATCGAACTCACAGGCCCTTGGATCTCGGGAATTGAACCCGCGATCCACTGACACAACAAATAAAGAAAACACACAGAGAAAACATAATATGCTTAACTACAACTTCAACGAAAACTAGTGCCAACAATTATCAAGAAGTTCAAGTAAGACAATTTGGCAATAAGACAGATAAATCATATCTAATCATGCTTCCCTAACGAATGCCAGGTAAATATCATAAATTAATCAACTAAGGACGGGAATATCACGAATTTGACGATTCAAGTAAAGTGTGTGTTACAACAACCAGCGCATGTACACGCCCGTCACCTCGCGTACAAGGCATTTAAATTATCACATAATATCCTAGGGGTGAAAGTTCCCCCACACGAGGTTAGACAAGCCACTTACCTCGACTCCGGTACAAAACCACTAAGAGACAACTCTCTTGCCACGAATATCGACCTCCACGGGTGTAGTATCTGATAAAAATCAATAGAATTACATCAAAATAAGCCAATTGGGCATTACCCAATCGAAACTAGGCCATAAAACTTACCTCCTTGTTGAGACGAGAACAACCCCGCGAAAATCACCTCAATTGGAGCTCTAGAACTCAAGATATGGCTAAAATACCAAATTTTTCTTTTTTTCCCGATTACTGTTCATGCGTCCAGCACTGTTCACACGTGCAGGACACTGTTCACGCGTGTCCGGTACTGTTCACGCTGCTAAATAAATGCAGCAGCTATCCAAAATAATTACAGCAACTTTTATTTTCACTAAAATAGCTTTAACTCCGTCATACGAACTCGGAATTTAATGATTCTTTTTCCTATGGCTCCGTAATTTCGATACGGATACATTGGTTCAAACAAAACTGAATTTGGATCTCATTTGCTCAGTGCAACATCAATTTCGCTCGTTAAACAATTAAATCATATTTCGCGTCAAAAACCCAATCGGAACTTGATGAAATTAAACCAAAATTTCCGGATCAGTTCTATAATTCATTATTTAAATTCTCGAACTCTCGAAATCAAATTTGGATCTCTAGAACTAAAAATAGACCTTTGGATCATTACATTTATGTTCAAAACGGCAAAAATCTTCCAAAAATGACCCGTTCGGCATCCGAAACACACCCGAGACCCTCGAGACCACAACCAAAAACTCAAACTCAACCTAATACTTCATTCAAACTTGCTCGGATCATAAAAACGCTGCCTTAACCATCAAAAATCACCAAAATCCTAGAATTCGATTCAAACTTAAACTTAAAATTTCAAAATTCACATTCGATCAAAAACCCGACCAAACGATGTCCGAATGACCTGAAAATTTGCAAACATATCCAAAATCTCCTAAGGAAGCTACTGCAACTGTCGGAATTCCATTCCGACTCCCGAATCAAAATATCACCTATCGATCGGATTCGGCCAAAATTCCAAGTTCGCCAAAATAGGCTAACTTCTTCACCGGACCTCCAAAATTACATCCGATTGCGCTCCTAAGTCTTAAATCATCCCCCGAAACTAACTGAATCATCGGAATTCAGTTCCGAGCCCTCTAACTCATAATTCAACGTTGGGTTGACTTTTCCAACTTAAGCTTTCCTTAAAGAGATTAATTGTCCCATTTCCTACCAAAATCGATCCGAATTGACTCAAAGTTAGTACACAAGTCAAATTCGACATTACGGACTTGCACCAACTTTCAGAATCGCATTCCGACCCGGATATCAAAATTTTCACTTCCGGTCGAATTTTCTCATAAACCTTCAAATTCCTATATTTAGCCAAATCACTTCAAAATGACATCCGGACGTCCGAATTCACTTTCGATCGCGTTCCTAACTCCAAAATCACCGTACGGATCTATTCCCAGTCTCGGAATCCCAAATGGACATCTATAACTGTAAACTGCCTTCCAACCCAAATATATGAAATTCTTCTAAAATACTAACTTCCACCATATACGCCGAAATGCTCACGGGTTATCAAAAACCAAATCTGGACATACGCCCAAGTTCAAAATCATCATACGAGCATCCTGGAACTTTCAGATCCCAATTCCAAGGTCATTTACTCAAAATTCCAATCCTAGTTCATTTTTCAACTTTAAGCTTTCAAAAGGAGAATTTCCATTTAGATTTGACTCCAAACTTCTTGAATTTTAATTATGACCATACACACAAGTCAATATACCTGAGATGAAGCTGCTCATGGCCTCAAACTGTTGAATGACGCGCCGTAGCTCAAAACGACCGGTTGGGTCGTTACAATCTCCCCCACTTAAACATACGTTCGTCCTCGAACGTGCTGAGAACTACACTGAAGTAGTCTGAAATCACTGGTTTAACATCTCATGCAACTTCCTGTGCTTCCACAACTCATTTGAGCACATTAGCTCGATAACTCTATAGATATACTCCTTTATTCGAGTAAATAAGCCATTAGACCCAATTCCAACATCCGGAATTTTCTGCCTAGCATGTTTCCATCATACGACCACCATATCATTCTTCACACGTTGTACCCATACATGACTTGCATAACTTTGCTGAAGTCACACTTTGCATCACTTTACTCATGGGACCACAATAATATTCTTTAAATATACTAGTCGAAATTCCACAAATCTGATGCTCTCATTGCATCTCATGGCCTACATAGGTCTTGCTCTAGCTTTTACAACACCGATACGACGGAAGAGATGTGCTGGAATTCATATTTAGTTGCCAAGTCAACAAATCATTCGGTCTATACTTTTGACAAGAACCATTACCTCATTCTGAACTAAACAATGGTCTTAGCACCTTAATTTATTTCATATGCTCAGATTACACTGATCTCGAATTCAATGATCTCACCTCAACCATTACGAACTGCTCAGGCGATAAGCCACCTCAGACATAATCAAAAGTCCTGCAAGATGACACAATGTGCCAATAGGCTACTAATTCGTACGTGATACAAAAGGAAGGCAAACACTAGAGAGAACTATTCAACTCTCACACTAACATGGACTTCCTCAGAAAAATAGGAAACAGAACACATAAAAGCAATTATGGACACTGAAATAAACATCACACTATTGCGGCGTGCAACCCGATCCCAACAATATACCCATGGCGGCGTGCCACCCGATCCAAACAATATAACCATGGTGGCATGCCACCCGATCCAAACAATATAACCATGGCGGCGTGCCACCCGATCCAAATAATATAACCATGGCGGCGTGCCACCCGATCCCTGTATAAAACTCACACAAGTAGCCATACGTCGAGCTAAATATCTCATCACATCAAAATGCTGAATATCGATCATAAGCACACTAAGGTGCATGATATCAGACACAAGGAAACATATAGCGCTATACGCTACAAACTCAAGCACAACTGATGTGCGGTATATTATCTGAGTCTCGAGAGCCATCATGCTCATATAACATCACCGCTGAGCGGAACCTCAACACATAAGGAAGTTACCAAGCCATCTCACACTCATACGGCGCAATATATCTTTACATGAATTGACTAACCGCGAAAATAAGACCGCGACTATCCCTCCATAAAGGGCGCATTGCTGGAAGAAACATAAACGGCATGATGCAAGGCTCACTTCCACATTTAAATCTATCCACCGACCTTAAGTCTATCCTGGTCGTGCCAAGCTAAGTCAATAGTATTTCACGGGTCTATAACCCAATAAGCAGAGTGCCCTCCAGGCATAAGTTCTCAAATGGATGATATCACCAAAATCCTCATTCTTGGTTTAAATTTCTAACCAATCAAGTGACTACAAGTCATACCTATACAATCTTCTTGTGGGTCAAGCTCCCACCATCTTCCGAATAATTAAACGGGCTGCACATTCAACCCACCGGCTGCACTAGCACTGAAAAGCGATCAGGAGTCCCTAACAGGGATGCAAAGCCTTTCTCACAGGACACCGACCTCAAATGATACTGATGTTAATACCCATCTTACTCAAAACACTGAAACTCCTTTCCTACTCATCCGAGCTCTTTATATCACATTTATTGACCAAATTGTGACCTTGGTCCTTACTTCAAATTTCATACTACTCATTGCACCCCATGTGCCGATATACGATACACACAATTTCCATCATAGCTCTAGAACTGACGATAGGCTAATACTTCATCACATAATACTTCCCATTTAACTCACTTCAGGAGAACTATAGCAACACACAGACGAGTTCTCATTACCGTTGTATATGCCAATCTCTAAGTAGTGGTCCAAGTCACCATCACCCTTTCCGAGATCTGCCTACTCATAACAGGCCCTAACGGAAGAATACTTCAGAATACCATCAAACACTGCGGCCGACAAGCCTCAAATGCACAGCCACAAATCACATGCATAATTCGATCACATTACATGAACCGATCATTGGTACCAATATGCCAACTCAACTTTGGCTAATCAATCTACTTTCTTCCGGTTTATCCTGGATTGCCCTATAATGTAAATATCTCCCTTCAATACCTAACTTATTTCAACCACGCTCACCCCGAATGACCTGAAATCATGAGGCCGTGTTATCTCAAGAACGACGACCATTTCACGCCTCTCAAATGCTACACCACAAGTCAAAACATCATAGATTGTTTTTGTACTTTCTTCTTAAGTTGCTTTAAAGGCTTGAGCCTCAACTGTAGTTATATGATTGAAAATTATCAGGCACTACACTTTACCTCTTGAATTCACTAGGACCGCTATTGAGAACCATCCGGTTCTAACATGATCCAGTACGCAACCAACTCTACTGAATTTCTTTATAACATCTGAATACCCTCTCGATAAAGCACCCAGCGGAATCACTTCCCGCGAAGCCTGCACCTATACGAGGCATAAATCATAAATTTTCTCTCAAGTTTGAACATGAACCAGCAAGGCTAACCATAATATGCATTCAACAATTCATATACTTAAATTACCACTCATGGTCTTTTTTCGTAGCTGTAAATAACCCATTAATACGCTAATATCCATAATTCACACAGGTAATTAAACATGCAACCCAATCTTAAGCGGTGGGACTCTCCCACTTAGCCCAAAGCCACTATTACATGACTCTCGAACATATTAGAACCATTCTCTCGAGTCATTTACTATTATTCAACTGCAACTCACTTGATCCAACGAATATAACCACCTGTGCTCTATTAGCACTCTAACACCATAGTGTATGACCTCATCCCAATACAACCAAACATCTTCTCGCTCCATGCATCGAGCATTATTTACCGCGACAACTTAAGACATATTGTGATTCTCACACCTACGAAGCACCATGTAGCCTTCACCGAAATCTTCCCTGCTGATAATGAAAGGTAGAATTTATTAGGGATACAGGAACATCAAAAGTCCCAATATCATACCATACAAGCCTCAACTCTTGCCTATGCGCCAGTTTCAAAGAACTTTCGAATAGCACTTAAATATGGCGCAGGCCAAATCTGATATGATACATGACCCATAATTTGGTCGTTGATAGTGAAATCCTTTCGCTTGGCACGAAGCCATAAGACACATCTTGCTAATCCATAACAATAGCCTTTATCATTTGTACGTCTTCATCATAAGACATCCCAAGGCATTCGTTTGGCACATGTCCTTCTTAAGACAGTTAAACTCATATCCCCCCAGTATCTATGCTGGCTGAATCCTTCGCTAAATAGATATCTCATATGAACCATATAGTCTTTATTACCACAAACTATCTTTAGATATACATCCACCTTGTGATTCTACCATTGTTGTGACGATTAGGCAGTTAAGTAAACCTTCTCAAGACCGTACTTATCAATCAAATGTCAGAACCTAGTGCACCCCCATGTGCACAATTGAAGATCTCTCAATACTCTTGCATTATCGATATGGATGACACGCGGTAACAATAGTTGAGTAAATTCTTGACTCCCTTGAGATCTCTCTGCAGCGTCACGAACCGTCGGCGCATACTTGATACTGAGTGCGCAATTTCAATACACGAGTGGATGCAAAAGAACATATGATATAGGATTCAAATGAATAAATGGCGCACGATAAGGAGTTCAAAGAATTGAAGAGTTTCCTAAATAATTACATAGCCTCTCGTAGATAACTACAAACATCTCCATATCGATCAGCGAGACTCTAAGTAACTGGTTTGTGTCCCGTGACTCCTATGAACCTAGAGCTACGATACCAACTTGTCACGACCCTAGTTCACTAATCGTGAACCTGTCATGACGGCACCCAGTCCCCACGACTAGGTAAGCCTAACACGTAGCGAAATATACAAGTTTATGAACATTAAATAATAAATAGCGGAAAAATAATATAAAAAGGAAATGTAATTTGTGCCACTTGGCACATACACCCGTCAAACACACTGTATAAAATACCACCAAGATCCGGAATCCCACGGGCAACACAGACTAAAAGAGAGTATACAACCGTGGCTCTATGTGTAAAGAGTATCTAACAACGAAATGAAGGAAAACATCTACTAATACTATCAGAATAGAAGGAGGGCCTCCGGATCCGCGGACGTAGCAGATCATACCTCGAGGTCTCCAAATGTACTGCTGAATCACTAAGTGCCAAGCCTAACCTCGATGGAGTAGTGACGAGGAAGGTCAGGGCCCTACTGAGAGAAAACCATTACAAGATGATAATAATAATAATAAGTAGTTTAAATGACAATAATTCCGAAATAACAACAATAAAACGATTACTACAGCCATCTACCATTAAGCTAACAACAAGTAACAAAACTCAATTAACAAGTCCAGCACCTGTGGGAATTGAACCCACAGTCCCACTCTATAATCAACAGTCCAGGAGCTACGAGAATTTAACCCGTAGTCCCGATAACGGTGTCTCTGGGTCTCAGGGAATCGAACCCGCAACCCGTGTCTCAATACCTCAGGGTGTATCTCAATGATCTCAGGATCCCCGGGAATCGAACCCGCAGTCCGTATCTCAATAATATATATCAATAAACTCCGGGTCTCCGGGAATCGAACCCGCAACCCTTGGATCTCCGGGAATTGAACCTGCAGTCCACAAACAATAGCAATCCGGGTCTCTGGGAATCGAACCCACAGCCCTGGCAATAACTCAGGATCTCCGGGAATCGAACCCGCAGTCCCTACCAATAACTCAGGATCTCCGGGAATCGAACCCGCAGTCCCTACCAATAACTCAGGATCTCCGGGAATCGAACCCACAGTCCATATCTCAATAATATATCAATAAACTCTGGGTCTCCGAGAATCGAACCCGCTGCCCTTGGATCTCCGGGAATTGAACCCGCAGTCCACCAAGACGACAAATAAAGAAAACGCACAGAGAAAACATAATATGCTTAACTACAACTTCACCGAAAACTAGTGCCAACAAATCAAGAAGTTCAAGTAAGACAATTTGGCAATTAGACAGATAAATCATATCTAATCATGCTTCCCTAACGAATGCCAGGTAAATATCATAAATTAATCAACTAAGGACAGGAATATCACAAATTTGACGATTCAGGTAAAGTGTGTGTTGCAACAACTAGCGCATGTACACGCCCGTCACGTCGCGTACAAGGCATTTAAATTATCACATAATATCCTAGGGGTGAAAGTTCCCCCACACGAGGTTAGACAAGCCACTTACCTCGACTTCGGTACAAAACCACTAAGAGACAACTCTCTTGCCACGAATATCGACCTCCATAGGTGTAGTATCTGATAAAAATCAATAGAATTACATCAAAATAGGCCAATTGGGCATTACCCAATCGAAACAATTCAAAATACACCAAAACCCACAAGTTGCCAAAACCCGACTTTCAGTACGCTTCTCGAAAAATTACGAAAGTTATATATTCGGGTTCCTTATCTCAACACGAGTCCGTGCATATAAAATTTATCAAAATCGGACTCCGTTTGCCCATTCAAATCAATGATATTCTATAATTTAGGCCTAGGGCTAAAATCCCCCTTTAATCTTCCATTAACAGTGAAATACTCAAGGATTCCATGATAAAATAACGTAATTAGGCCATAAAACTTACCTCCTTGTTGAGACGAGAACAACCCCGCAAAAATCACCTCAATTGGAGCTCTAGAACTCACGATGTGGCTAAAATACCAAATTTTTCTTTTTTTCCCGATTACTGTTCATGCGTCCAGCACTGTTCATACGTGCGGGACACTGTTCACGCATGCCCGGTACTGTTCACGCTGCTAAATAAATGCAGCAGCTATCCAAAATAATTGCAGTAACTTTTATTTTCACTAAAATAGCTTTAACTCCGACATACGAACTCGGAATTTGATGATTCTTTTTCCTATGGCTCCGTAATTTCGATACGGATCCAGTGGCTCAAACAAAACTGAATTTGGATCTCATTTGCTCAGTGCAACATCAATTTCGCTCGTTAAACAATTAAATCATATTTCGCGTCAAAAACCCAATCACGACTTGATGAAATTAAACCAAAATTTCCGGATCAGTTCTATAATTCATTATTTAAATTCTCGAACTCTCGAAATCAAATTTGGATCTCTAGAACTAAAAATAGACCTTTGGATCATTACATTTATGTTCAAAACGGCAAAAATCTTCCAAAAATGACCCGTTGGGCATCCGAAACACACCCGAGACCCTCGGGACCACAACCAAAAACTCAAATTCAACCTAATACTTCATTCAAACTTTCTCGGATCATAAAAACGCTGCCTTAAACATCAAAAATCACCAAAATCCTAGAATTCGATTCAAACTTAAACTTAAACTTTCAAAATTCACATTCGATCAAAAACCCGACCAAATGATGTCCGAATGACCTGAAAATTTGCAAACATATCCAAAATCCCCTAAGGAAGCTACCGCAACTGTCGGAATTCCATTCCGACTCCCGGATCAAAATATCATCTATCGATCGGATTCCGCCAAAATTCCAACTTCGCCAAAATAGGCTAACTTCTTCACCGGACCTCCAAAATTACATCCGATTGCGCTCCTAAGTCTTAAATCATACCCTGAAACTAACCGAATCATCGGAATTCAGTTCCGAGCCCTGTAACTCATAAGTCAACGTTGGGTTGACTTTTCCAACTTAAGCTTTCCTTAAAGAGATTAATTGTCCCATTTCCTACCAAAATCGATCCGAATTGACTCAAAGTTTGCACACAAGTCAAATTCGACATTACGGACTTGCACCAACTTTCAGAATCGCATTCCGACCCCGATATCAAAATTTTCACTTCCGGTCGAATTTTCTCATAAACCTTCAAATTCCTATATTTAGCCAAATCACTTCAAAATGACCTCCGGACATCTGAATTCACTTCCGATCGCGTTCCCAACTCCAAAATCACCGTACGGATCTATTCCCAGTCTCGGAATCCCAAATGGACATCTATAACTCTAAAATGCCTTCCAACCCAAATTTATGAAATTCTTCTAAAATACTAACTTCTACCATATACGCCGAAATGCTCACGGGTTATCAAAAACCAAATCTGGACATACGCCCAAGTTCAAAATCATCATACGAGCATGCTGGAACTTTCAGATCCCAATTCCAAGGTCATTTACTCAAAATTCCAATCCTAGTTCATTTCTTCAACTTTAAGCTTTCAAAAGGAAAATTTTCATTTAGATTTGACTCCAAACTTCTTGAATTTTAATTCTGACCATACACACAAGTCAATATACGTGAGATGAAGCTGCTCATAGCCTCAAACTACTGAATGACGCGCCGTAGCTCAAAACGACTGGTTGGGTCGTTACACCCTTGTAAGAATATGAAACAATTAAATATTTGATCATTCTAGTTATAAATAATTATAGTTGGACAAATATCAAGATTTGTAAATAATCAGTTTCTTACAAGGGTATTGAATAGATTTCCATTAATATCATCAACCAATTTTAACAGAAATAATCAGTTTCTTACAAGGAAATATCCACTTATGATCGTAGACTGGTGGGATTTTTGACCCAAATATAATTTTCTTTGCTAGGTTATATTAGTTAACACAAATCGTATAAGTGCATTGGTTATATAAATTAATGTGGTAAGAATAATCGTAGCTAAACGTCTTCTTAGACAAATCTTTCATTTTCTCCCTATAAGAATGATTACTGTGGTAATTATCACTAACGTGTCTGTATTTTAAACCATGATTAGCCTAGGTTTTTATAACCTAGCTAAAGGGGGGATTTCCTGGACTGTGTAGTATTAGACAACCTACGGATATGAAATCTCCGTGATATGTTTTTGAGTATGCAATCTTTTTTCTCCTTTGTTTTTTCAGTCCATATATGGTTATCGATATATAAACGGAAGTTCCTATGACTACAATCGTATTAGTCCAAGAAATAGGGCGCATTTGCCACTTCGATGCTTGTCCATTTGGAAAAGAAGATCCTTACACATCCTTAGGAATTCCAGATAATCAAATAAAAGTGCAAACTTGGTGCTATTCACCACAATTGACTATACAATCATATTCATAGTGAATTTTCTATATAAGCACACACTTCCATTAGTGACTAGGACCCTATATTCTATATAAGCACACACTTCCATTAGTGACTAGAACCCTATATTAAGTCAATCAGGTATTAATATATTAAAGTATTTAAGTATGACTATATTACAATTAGTGGACGCATATAATAGGTATGTCCATACGATTATTAATATACTAGAATCATGGATTTGTACACTTAATCGTAATATTAACCAGTTGACTCGGAGCGTTATGTAATCTCTAAAAGAAGTCAAAATAATACTTAGTTTAAAGGAATTTGATTCAGTATGATATTTGAATAACCGTGTGACGACCCGGCCCATCGTCACGCGAATTACCACCCCGTTATGTTGTAATTACATATTTTATACTTTTATATCAGTGTTAGAGTCTATCAGATGAGTTAGTAGTGAATTGGATTGAAAATGAGGCATATAGCCTTTTTGAAGGAAACTTAAATATGAAAAGTCAACCCGGAGTTGACTATTTAGTTAGAGGGCTCGGATTCGGATTCTGATGATTCAGTTAGTCCCGGGGGGTGATTTGTGACTTAGGGGAGCAATCTGAATTCAATTTGGAGGTCCGGTGTAGAAATGTGCTTGAATTGGCTAAGGTTGAATTTTGACGAAATCTGAACGGTAGGTGAGATTTTGATCCGGGGGTCGGAGTGGAATTCCGACAATTCATGTAGCTTTTTTATGTGATTTTAGATATGTCCGCAAAATTTCAGGTCATTCGGACGTCGTTTGGTCGGGTTTTTGATCGAATTTTAGTTTCAGAAGTTTTGAAGAAACTTAGGCCTGAATCCGTGTGTAATTGGTGATTTTGATGTTTAAGATGGTATTTTTATGCTTGAAACAAGTTCGTATCGTGTTTTGGAGTATGTTGGTGGTTTTTGTTGGTGTCCCGGGGGCCTCGGGGTGAATCCGGACCATCATCCGACATTTTTGGAACATGAAAAGTCTGCTGTAAATTGCAAATCACTGAGCACAATTTAAGCCTTCGCGTTCGCGAGGTGTGACGACCCGGCCCGTCGTCACGGGAATTACCACCCCGTTATGTTGTAATTACATGTTTTATGCTTTTATATCAGTGTTAGAGTCTATCGGGTGAGTTAGGAGTGAATTGGATTGAAAATGAGGCATGTAGCCTTTTTGAAGGAAACTTGAACATGGAAAGTCAACCTGGAGTTGACTATTTTGTTAGAGGGCTCGGAATCGGATTCTGATGATTCGGTTAGTTCCGGGAGGTGATTTTTGACTTAGGGGAGCAATCGGAATTGAATTTGGAGGTCCAGTGTAGAAATAGGCTTGAATTGGCTAAGGTTGAATTTTGGCGAAATCCGAACGGTAGGTGAGATTTTGATCGGGGTCGGAATGGAATTCCGACAATTCCTGTAGCTTCGTTATGTGATTTTGGTTATGTTCGCAAAATTTCAGGTCATTCGGACGTCGTTTGGTCGGGTTTTTGATTGAATGTGTAATTCGGAATGTTTTAAGGAATTTAGGCTTGAATTCGATGTGAATTATGGATTTTGATGTTGTTAGACGTGTTTTGAGGATTTGAAACAAGTTCGAATAAGGTATTAGGGTGTGTTGGTGTGTTTGGATGAGGTCCCGGGGGCCTCGGGGTGTTTTCGGGTGGTTAAACGGAAGAAAAATATGGAAATTTCAGGTTGGAGTATTCTGGTTCTGTCATTTTCGCCCCTGCGGAAATGTGGGCGCGGAGGCGAGTCCGCAGGAGCGGACTGAGGAGCGCAGAAGCGCTAATGTTCGCTGAAGCGGGTCTTGTTCCGCTGAGGCAGTGCCGCTGGTGCGAACCGTGTGCCGCAGAAGCGGTCTAGAGGCAGATTAGGGAGATCCGCAGGAGCGGAGGAGTGATCGCCTAGGCGAGTACGCAGAAGCGGACTCTGGTGCGCAGAAGCGGGAGTTTTCGTAGAAACGGGTGTTCAATCGCGGAAGCGGACGCGCGAAAGCGGTCCTTTTCTCGCAGAAGCGGGATTGGCCAGCCAGGCCTGGAATCGCAGGAGCGACCAGTTGGTCGCGGATACGGCCTCGTAGGAGCGGAATTTTATCCGCAGAAGCGAAAATTGCAGTGAGTTAATTGCATCAGAAGTTAGAAAATTTCAGAAACATTTCACACATTTGGGTCTCGGCTTAAGAAGGCTATTTGGGCGATTTTGAAGAGAAGCTCAAGGGAAATCATCAGGTAATCAACTATGGACTTAAACTATGATTAGTAATGATAATATTATGCAATTATATCATGAAAATGGAGGAATTTGGGATGATTCATGAAAGATTTAACCCTAGGCTTGAACTTTAGAAAATCAAGGTTTTGAATGGGCAAATGGAGTCCGATTTTGGTAAATGTTATATGCCTAGACTCGTATCGAGATGAGGATTCCGAATATGTAACTTTTGTAATTTTCCGAGAAGCGTACCGAAAGTCGGGTTTTGGCAACTTTGCCATTTTTGGTGGAAATCGAATTGTATTGATTGGGTGTCGTCCCATTGGCCTAAATTGTTGTATTTCTACTGTATTTGATCATATTCTACGCGTGCGGAGCTTGATTCTCGTGGCAAGGGCATTGCGGAGTAGTCTTCGCGCTGTATTGAGGTGAGTAATAGGTGTGGGTGATGACCAGCGGGTTCGAAACCCCGGTATACCACTTTGTGACGCTGTATAGCGGCGAGACACGTACTCACTTGTGAGTGCGGGGTCGATTGTGATTGGGAACTATGGCTTAGTCCGACTTGTTGACATTGTGTTATGATATTAGGCTATTCTTGAGCCGTCGAACCTCCTTCTCGGATGGTTGCATACTATATTGTGATATTGGCTACTCTTGAGCCGTTGAACCTCCTTATTGGACGGTTGAGTATACTTGTGGGCTGTGAGCCAGTTATTGGATCCCGCGAGGATCGTTATCATAGTCTTGTGATATTGACATGCTAGTAGTACTACCAGTCCGCAACTATTTCTTTTATCATGTTATTTCCAATCTCTGGAACTGGATATTACTGTTTTCAACTGAAAAATGATAAAAGATATTTTCAAAACTACTTTTGAGCTTGCGAGGCTGTATTTGCATATTAGCTGACTGGTAGTGGATCGGGCTGCGCGCCGCAGCTGTATATATGTTGGATCGGACTGCACGCCGCAGTAATATTGTGCTTGGGCTGCAGGAGCCCCTCCGGAGTCTGAACCCCCATAGTGAGCACGGGTACCCAAATTGGATCGGGCTACGCGCCGTAGCGGTCATATCATGCATTGTATTGCATTTAGCTACATCTGCTAGCTGTTATACTGTTTTGCTGGTACTTGTTGGTACATGTACAATTGATATTGATTCTGTGACAGGGTATTTGATTACAGCTTTACATAGTGCTTTATTGCGGATTTCTTATCTGCACTGTCTTACCCCTGTTTATTACCACTGAGTCTGGCAGTACTCATTTTACTCCCTACACCTTGTGTGCAGATCCAGGTACCTCTCAGCAGTGATCCGGTAGCTGTTCGAGGTGACATCTGTAGGATATTCGAGGTAGCTACAGAGTCCGCAGGACCGGATATTCCTTCTTACTGTCTTTTGATTCTGTATTGATATTTCTTTCCGCACTGGTATCTTGTAAACCATTATACACTTATGTTCATTAGAGGCTCATGACTCTTGACCCTACGGTCTATGGGAGTTGGTATATTTTGGGACTTATTCCCCGTTTTCGATATATGTATCACTGTGGTTTCATATTTTGATATGCTTAAATGGGATAAAGCAAGCTTCTAGCTTCGTCGTTGTTATTGATTGGTCAGGCTGGCCTGGCAATGTGCTGGGCGCCATCACGACCGGATTTGGAGTCGTGTCAAGTTGGTATCAGAGCCTAGGTTTACTAGGCCTCATGAGTCTTGAGCCGGTTGGTAGAGTCTTGTGGATCGGTACGGGGAAGCCTGTACTTATCCTCGGGAGGCTGCGAACCTTTAGGAAACACTTCACACTTCTTGGAATTCTTATCGTGCGTACTTGATTCAGCTTGAGATATACTTTTGAAAATTCCTTCCGCACGTCTGTGTACGCATCGAGCGCTCAGTAATATAATTGCTTTATGGCTTGTGATTTCCCCGATCGAGAGGCGAGACATAATCTCTGCGAGTTCATGTTGGGCCAGTCGGAAAGACTTGAGGCTGGACCTGTCTATGACTTGAGCATCGAGATGCTAATTTTTTGAGTGGTGGCAATAAATAATGTACTGGGGGTTTGAAACCCTGTATTTGCACTATACAGTGCCATGCTGAGATGATACACGCGTCATGTGACGAGTGTGGTGGTATTATGATGCGTCATGGACTTGGTCCTTCCCGATTGATAGATTACTGTGTATAATGACTGAGACTGGGCTTATATATATGTATTTGGGCTAGTAGCCATGTTTGGGGCCTTGTGCCGATCTGTAGAGTATTAGGGAGGCTTACTAAAGGATGAGTTGTTAATTGTTCGACTCTTATCTAATCTGTTGTGTAGCCCCGAGCTATGGGCGTGGTGAATATTTACCATATCTCTTAATTGAAAGGTAAAGTGCCTTATGTGTAGTGGAACGAGTTCAAACTCAGGAAGACTAAAGTGATTATGCTATGTGTATCATGGTGGAAGGTATTGTGCTGAAATGCTAAATTGAGAAGAAGTAGGTGGGTTGATCCTCATGTGTAATTGAAAGGTATTTGATATGTGTTATGATTCGAGCAGGTACAACACATGTTCATGTACCAATTATGATAATATGATTTGTGTAGCAATGAGACTAATGTTGTCGATATGCATTGTGATGTCTTGTCGAGTTGTGAATGTATTGCTATGATGGTTTTGGTGATTCTCTGGCAGGTGGATAGGCCAATTTACAAAGGAAACTTTGCCAAAAGTTTTAGAAAATTTGGGACTTAGAAAAGATTTTTGTCACCTAAAGAGTGGGCTTAACTGTTGTGTGTGAATGAATACAAGAACTACAAAAGAGTTAATATTTTTGATAATTCGAATCTCCGCCGAAGCTTGCAAATGACTTGAGTTTAATCTAACTAGAACATTGCGACATCATTTGAGTAAGAATGTTATGAGTGGCTAAAAATGCTTAGATGTATGGCTCCAAGCCAAGTTGGGGAGGTTGTTATTGATTAACTGATGGCATTATTGTGTGCTATGTTGGTTCTGTCTCTAGGTATGATGGGAAATCTTGATAAAGGTTATGGTGCTTCGTAGATGTGAAGAAATACTAGGATGTTTTGAACTAATGTTGGTAAGGAATGTTGGGTATATAGAAAAGAAAGATTGCTAATTGTATCTGTATGTAATCATGTTCTGCGGTGTCAGAGTTCTAGCGAAGGTCGAGTGGTTCTGTCCAATAAGACAGTTGAATTACAGCTGAATAAGGGTGATTAATGCCCGAGAATTGTTTTACAGTGTTCAAGATTTTGCTTATAACAGTCAGGTGTCTTAAGATTGTGCATGTGTCTAAAGACGGTGGTTTCGTTAGAAGAGATCAAGATTTGAGTTATATTATGTGAATGATGGGATTCTATGTAATCGTATTGGAAGGTAATGATAACGAATTCAAATCGCAGAAAGTTCTTCAAAATAAAGTGTTGTAGAATGTGATATTCCTGAGAACATTGAGAGATGATTAAGTGGCCTATGGGTCTTCTGTACGAGTCTCGTGTGGTAACATGAGTTGATGTATTATGGTGCTACAGTAAAGGCTAATATTAAATTAAAGATGAATCAGAAAGAAAACTGGATAAATGGAACAACTTGTTAATAAACCGAAACGATATGATAAGGAATACGATTAATTCCTGGTATATGTTTGAAGTAATGAGTCTTGCAGATATTGTGCAACAAAGCTCTTGAGCGCTGGCAGTTGTGTAACTTGATATGGGTATAAGGACTCAGTCCTGGCAGTTTAACTTATGCAAGGTAATTGGGAGAAAGAGTTTATGCTGTGTTTTACCGTGGTTTGAAAATGAGTGTATTTTTCCTGTTGGTATGCAAGGCTTGGAATGTGTAATGAGTTTTCTCTATATGGGATCATGGAAGCCCTTGACTAGTTGAGTGTGCCGATGTTTGCGGCGTAGGAAAGGAATATGAATTTCCATGTTATCTTAGTGTGGTATGGTATATGCGATGTGTTATGGAAAGTTGATAATGGCATATTCAAGGTTTTGTGATCAGTTCATAATATATGGGGAGTCATTAAAATTATTTAGCAAAGCGGGCAGATGCATGTGATTTAAAGAATCGATCTTTCTGGTGATTAAAGAAAATGGTATTGCTATTCTAGTAATTTGGCAGGGAATATGGTCCAAAAGGACAAGGTAAAATGATAAAATCTAATGGTATGGTGGTATTCTCTTGTTGGATCGACTATAATAATTGAGTCGTTGATGGCATAGTGAACTTCTTGAATGGCTTTCGTGGTACGAATGGGCACTTGATGTGCGTTATGTATTCGTACGGTAGGGTGTGGAACCAAGTATAGTGATTCATGTGTTATATATGTGTTGGAGACTGGAAGTTCTCTTAATCCGCCTACGCAGTGGTGGTATGACGTGTGTATCGACACCTTTTAGCGGTTATTGGATATTGGAAGCCCTAATGGCTCTCTTATTGCTTGATACGATGAATTTGAATAATGATACTTGATTGCAGACTGGTTGTCATAAGCCAGGTTGTCTAGACTTATGCGATATGGACTATGTTAGAAAAATGTCACAAACTGCGTGGAAGAGTGCATCAGATCATGCTCCCGCAGGGTAGATGTACCCTAGGATCAGCGGACGACTAGCAGGTATTGCTTTGTCAGTTGGGCCTTCGTGGTGGATATCAGTGTCTTGGTTTCTACCATTGATTCAGTTCCAGTATTGAGGGACTTTGTTGGATGCGTTTCTGGTGGCCGAACGTGAGGCTATATATATGTTTACTATAATGAGCAACTTGACTCGACGCACATTTCTTTGGCGAGGGTTCTATATGGATCGGGTGGCGCGCCGCCACAGGTATGGTTATTTGGATCGGGTGGCACGCCGCCACGGGTATGGTATCTGGATCGGGTGGCACGCCACCACGGGTATGTCATTGGAGCAAGTTGCACGCCGCAATAGTGTAATGTGAAAATGGAGTTGGTTATATGTTACCTGGTATACAATACTCCTGTCTTCTGAGGAAACGTCCGTATTGAGTATCGCTCGGCGAATGGAATATCGGTTGTGTCCTTTCAGGATTTGATAACATACATTAATTATTTCACCGTGGGTGAGGTTGATTGCTTGGGTTCAAAACCTAGATCTGTGCGTGGCTAACCGTTTTGAGCTTGGTAGCTTGAGGTGCTTCATGAGTAATAGTGTTTGGATAGAATCACGAATCGTGGAAATGCCACCTGATGTTATGACCTCTCGAGGAGGATTCAGGTACTCTATTTCTATAATGCGAGACGCGATCTCAGTTCTATGTTATGATGGCACAGAGGAATTGAATTGCAGCTCTTTTGCTGGAGACAGTTGTCATGATTTGATCTGTCATGATTCGAGTGTGTTCAGACGTTTCTATTAGAGCCTATGTTGTGCTCATCGTGGCTTAGGTCGGTGTTTGAGGTGTCATGTCACCAGTGCGGTGTGTTATGATCGAAATGACCGTTGGAGTCATTATTGAGAGCGAGCATATGTGATTTCAGTTGGTTAGAAAGGTAATGTCGAGGTTTGGTTGCGAAATCTATTGTAGCATCAATTAAAAGGGAAAAAGGATTGTGAATCGGTAACCTGAGAGATGGATTCGATATATCGCGTGTTCGGTTAACGTGGCCAGTATATGAAGGCGTTGGACTAAGGCTTTAGCTAATGAGAAGGGTTCTTTCTCCTAGTGTTTGGTTATTGTGGCCAGTTGTTGTGGTGAGAGACTATTGTCTCGAGTGATTGGGTTGTTTGATACATCATATGATCTCACCCGGAGTGGCGAGCATGGCTATTACAGATGGATCGTGTGTACTCTGAGTATAGATGGGGGATTCAGATTTGGTATATGATTTCAGAAAGTGCAATGTGGATTATGGTTCAGTTGGAGCGTGAAATTTCAGCCATAAAGTGTTGTCGGACTTATGTGAGATAGGGTGACGTATGATAGCCCGAATATATGCTTGGTAAGGTCATTCAGCTATTGGGTTGCTTCTAGTACCACTCTGGTACGCTCGAGGACGAGCGTTTGTTTAAGTTGGGGAGCATGTGACGACCCGGCCCGTCGTCACGGTAATTACCACCTTGTTATATTGTAATTATATGTTTTATGCTTTTATATCAGTGTTAGAGTCTATCGGGTGAGTTAGGAGTGAATTGGATTGAAAATGAGGCATGTAGCCTTTTTGAAGGAAACTTGAACATGGAAAGTCAACTTGGAGTTGACTATTTAGTTAGAGGGCTCGGAATCGGATTCTGATGATTCGGTTAGTTCCGGGAGGTGATTTGTGACTTAGGGGAGCAATCGAAATTGAATTTGGAGGTCCGGTGTAGAAATAGGCTTGAATTGGCTAAGCTTGAATTTTGGCGAAATCCGAGCGGTAGTGAGATTTTGATCCGGGGGTCGGAATGGAATTCTGACAATTCCTGTAGCTTCGTTATGTAATTTTTGTTATGTCCGCAAAATTTCAGGTCATTCGGACGTCGTTTGGTCGGGTTTTTTATTGAATGTGTAATTCGGAAAGTTTTAAGGAATTTAGGCTTGAATTCGATGTGAATTATGGATTTTGATGTTGTTAGACGTGTTTTGAGGATTTGAAACAAGTTCGAATAAGGTATTAAGGTGTGTTGGTGTGTTTGGATGAGGTCCCGGGGGGGGGGGGGGGGGGGGGCCTCGGGGTGTTTTCTGGTGGTTAAACGGAAGAAAAACATGGAAATTTCAGGTTGGAGTATTCTGGTTCTATCATTTTCGCCCCTGCGGAAATGTGGGCGCGGAGGCGAGTCCGCAGGAGCGGACTGAGGAGCGTAGAAGCGCTTATGTTCGCTGAAGCGGGTCTTGTTCTGCTGAGGCGGTGTCGCTGGTGCGAACGGTGTGCCGCAGAAGCGGTCTAGAGGCGGATTAGGGAGATCCGCAAGAGCGGAGGAGTGATCGCCTTGGCGAGTCCGCAGAAGCAGACTCTGGTGCGCAGAAGCGGGAGTTTTCGCAGAAGCGGACGCGCGAAAGCGGTCCTTTTCTCGCAGAAGCGGGATTTTCCAGCCAGGCCTGGAATCGCAGGAACGACCAGTTGGTCGCGGATACGGGCTCGTAGGAGCGGAATTTTATCCGCAGAAGCGAAAATCGCAGTGAGTTAATTGCATCAGAAGTTAGAAAATTTCAGACACATTTCACACATTTGGGTCTCGGCTTAAGGAGGCGATTTGGTCGATTTTGAAGAGAAACTCAAGGGAAATAATCAGGTAATCAACTATGGACTTAAACTATGATTAGTAATGATAATATTATGCAATTATATCACGAAAATGGAGGAATTTGGGGTGATTCATGGAAGATTTAACCCTAGGCTTGAACTTTAGAAAATCAAGGTTTTGAATGGGAAAATGGAGTCCGATTTTGGAAAATTTTATATGCCTAGACTCGTATCGAGATGAGGATTCCGAATATGTGACTTTTGTAATTTTCCGAGAAGCGTACCGAAAGTCGGGTTTTGGCAACTTTGCCATTTTTGGTGTAAATCGAATTGTATTGATTGGGTAATGTCCCTTTAGCCTATTTTGATGTATTTCTATTGATTTTGATCAGATTCTACACCCGTGCAGGCCGATTCTCGTGGCAAGGGCATTGCAGACTAGTCTTCGAGCCGACTCGAGGTGAGTAATAGGTGTGGGTGATGACCGGCGGGTTCGAAACCCCGGTATATCACTATGTGATGCTGTATTGAGGTGAGACACGTACTCTCCTGTAAGTGCGAGGTCGATTGTGATTGGGGACTATGGCTTAGTCCGACTTGTTGATACTGTGTTATGCTATTAGGCTATTCTTGAGCCGTCGAACCTCCTTCTCGGATGGTTGCATACTATATTGTGATATTGGCTACTCTTGAGCCGTTAAACCTCCTTCTTGGACGGTTGAGTATACTTGTGGGCTGTGAGCCAGTTATTGGATCCCGCGAGGATCGTTATCATAGTCTTGTGATATTGACATGCTAGTTTACTACCAGTCCGCAGCTATTTCTGTTATCATGTTATTTCCAATCTCTGGAACTTGATATTACTGTTTTCAACTGAAAAATGATAAAAGATGTTTTCGAAACTACTTTTGAGCCTGCGAGGCTGTATTTGCATATTATCTGACTGGTAGTGGATCGGGCTGCGAGCCGCAGCGGTATATATGTTGGATCGGACTGCACGCCGCAGTAATATTATGCTTGGGCTGTAGGAGCCCCTCCGGAGTCTGAACCCCCCACAGTGAGCACGGGTACCCAAATTGGATCGGGCTACGCGCCGTAGCGGTCATATCATGCATTGCATTACATTTAGCTACATATGCTAGCTGTTATACTGTTTTGCTGGTACTTGCTGGTACATGGACAGTTGATACTGATTCTGTGACAGGGTATTTGATTACAGCTTTACATAGTGCTTTATTGCGGATTTCTTATCTGCGCTGTCTTACCCCTGTTTATTTCCACTAAGCCTGGCAGTACTCATTTTACTCCATGCACCTTGTGTGCAGATCCAGGTACCTCTCAGCAGTGATCCGGTAGCTGTTCGAGGCGACATCTGTAGGATATTCGAGGTAGGTACAGAGTCTGCAGGACACGATATTCCTTCTAACTGTCTTTTGATTCTGTATTGATATTTCTTTCCGCACTGGTATCTTGTAAACCATTATACACTTATGTTCATTAGAGGCTCATGACTCTTGACCCTACGGTCTATGGGAGTTGGCATATTTTGGGACTTGATTCCCCGTTTTTGATATATGTATCATTGTGGTTTCATATTTTGATATGCTTAAATGGGATAAAGCGAGCTTCTAGCTCCGTCGTTGTTATTGATTGGTCAGGCTGGCCTGGCAATGTGCTGGGTGCCATCACGACCGGATTCGGGGTCATGTCATGAGGGCTATGCCGCGTTTGCGTAGGCTGGGGCCAGGTGACCATCGAGTTTGCGAAGGGAGGCACAGCGTTCGCGTAAGATAATGAAGTGAAGCATCGCGTTCGCGATGGTTTGGGTCTCGTTCGCTTAAGAGGAAAAGGCAAGGCATCGCGTTCGCGTGGATTGGGACGCATTCGCGTAGAGTAAAAATCCGGAGATTGGAAAGTTGGCCTTCGAGGTCGCGTGACTTCACGTCGCGTTCGCGATGAAGAAAAGGAATAAGGCATCGCGTTCATAGGAGAGGCGTCGCGAACGCGATGAAGGAATTGACCAGGCAGTGAGTTTAATTACAGAACAGAACCAGTAGCGGGTTTCATACCCCAAAATACCATTTTTGAGTTCTAGAGAGAGAGACTCACGGGAATTGCTGGGAATTCATCGGGGATTCGTTGGAGGTAAGTTTTGTGGCTTAATTACATCATTTTATCATTAAATCCTTGGTTAATTCTCTGTAAATGGAAGATTAAAGGTGGGTTTTAACCCTAGGCCTAAAATTGTAGAAAAATAAGGATTTGAGTGGGCAAATGGAGTCCGAATTCGGTAAATTTTATATGCCTAGACTCGTATTGAGATGAGGGTTCCCAATACGTGACTTTTGTAATTTTTCGAGAAGTTTATCGAAAGTCGGGTTTTGACAACTTTGGGAATTTTGATGTAAATTGAGTTGTATTGATTGGGTGTCGTCCCATTGGCCTAATTTGTTGCGTTTCTATTGTATTTGATCAGATTCTACGCGTGTGGAGCTCGATTCTCGTGGCAAGGGCATCGCGGAGTAGTCGTCACACTATATTGAGGTGAGTAATTGTCACGACCCCAAATCCGGTCGTGATGGCGCCAAGCACACTACTAGGCCAGCCTCACCACTCAATAACAATTACGGAGCTAGGAGCTCGCTTTATCCCAATTTAACATATCAAATCATGAAACAACAGTGATATATATATATATATATATATATATATATCGAAAACGGGGAATCAAGTCCCAACACATACCAACTCCCATAGACCGAAGGGTCAATAATCATGAGCCTCTAGAAAGAACATAAATGTAATAATGGTTTTGTAACAACCCGGCCCGTCGTTACGGGAACTACCAACCCCTCACTTTGCATTTACATATCTTATGCTTTTATATCAGTATTAGAGTATATCGGGTGAGTTAGGAGTGATTCAGGTTGAAAATGAAGCAAATAGCATGTTTGAAGGAACCTTGAATTTGGGAAGTCAACCTAGAGTTGACTATTGAGTTAGAGTGCTCGGAAGCGGAATTTCGATGATTCGACTAGTTTCGGGGGATCATTTATGACTTAGGAGAGCAATCAGAATTGAATTCGGAGGTCCGGTGTAGTTTTAGGCTTGAATTGGCAAAGGTTGAATTTTGGCGAAAATCGGATGGTAGGTGAGATTTTGATCTGGGCGTCGGAATGGAATTCTGACAATTTCTGTAGCTTCGTTATGTGATTTTGGATATGTCTGCAAATTTTGAGGTCTTTCGGATATCGTTTGATCGGGTTTTGGATTGAATGTTAGCTTTGAAAGTTTTGAAGAAACTTAGGCTTGAATTCGTGTGTAAATGGTGATTTCGATGTTTAGTATAGTGTTTTTGTGATTGGAAGAAGTCCGTATCATATTTTGGAGTATGTTGGTGGTTTTCGTTGGGGTCCCGGGGGCCTCGGGATGGATTCGGACCATCAACCGGGGCATTTGGAACTTGGAAAAAAATTCTGCAGAAAATTGCAGGCAGCAGTTGCTCTATGCGATCGCAGAGAGATGATTGCGATCGCATAGAAGAGTGGAAGGGGGCGCGAAGTTAACTCTATGTAATCGCGTGAAGGGAATTGCGATCGCATAGGGTCCGGAATTTTGTGCAGTGCGATCGCGGAGGCTCGATTGCGATCGCGTAGGGTATAAATGTGAAGCTATGCGATCGCATGGCTAGGCCTGCGATCGCAGAAAACGAATAGGAGGCCTGAGAAAACTTGCTCTATGCGATCGCAATAAGGGGCCTGCGATCGCATAGAAGGAAATGGTCTGGCAGTGAAATTAAATTGCAGAACAGAGGGATCGCGGGTTCATTCACCCAAAACCCAATTTTGAGCCCTAGAGAGAAGAAAACACGAGGAAATCACTGAGAAATCATCGGGTATTCATCGGAGGTAAGATTCTTGACTCCAAAACATAATTTTATGGTAGGATTAACATCAATCTTCATGAAATTGGGTAGACAATTTGAAGAATTGTGGCCTAGGTATTGAAAACGGGATTTTTAGTTTTGAAAGGCCATTTGAACTCCGATTTCGATAAATTTTATACGTACGGACTCATGGCGCGACGAGGATCGCGTTGGTACTAATTTCACAATTTTCCAAGCAGTGGGGCCCGGAGTCGGGTTTTACCAACTTAGTGTATTTATGCGAATTTCATGTAAATTGAAATGGGTTATGATTCTTTGACCCGTATTAGATATAATTATTGTGGTTTGACTAGATTCTACACACGAGGGAGCGAATTTCAAAGGAAAAGGCATCGCGGACGAATCTACGACCGGCTAGAGGTGAGTAGTTTGTGTATATGGTAGCCTGAGGGTTCGAAACCCCGGCTTAGCACATTGTGACGCTAGTAGAGCGTGGCTCGCACACCGTGGCAGGTGCGGGATTGATTGTGACTGGGGATTGAGACTTGGTCCATCCCGGAAATGAATAATATGTTATTAGTGTTGGAAATACACTGTATTTGATATATTTGTGGGCGGTAAGCCTTGTTTGGGGCCTTGTGCCGACCTGTAGCGTCCTTAGAGGACAATATTTATGTGATAGCTATATTTTCTTAATCACTGATCTCAGTCCTGGAAATTGAAATCACATTATTGATATGCTAAGTCACCGGTTTTTGCAAAATTAATTAAGTTAAAGTATTTTTCATTAATTATGAACTGGAAACTGGAATTAAGATAAATAAACTATTTTGTGACTTATTTGATTATTGTGGACTGAGGATGGATCGGGCTGCACGCCGCAGCGGTTATTATGATATGAGGATCGGGCTGCACGCCGCAGCGATATTTGCGCTTGGGCTGTAGGAGCCCCTCCGGAGTGTGTACACACCCCCAGTGAGCGTCGTCGACGTTAAATGGATCGGGCTACACGCCGTAGCGGTTATGTGCATTGCAATTGCATCGGTATTTGTTGAGTTATTCTGTAGTAGCTGTACTGTACTGTTGATGCTAGTTCGTAGGAGATTCGGACTGTAGTGTAGCTTCGTATTGTGGTATGTTGTGGATTTCCTACTTTCAGCTGCTGTTATATATTTACTATTCATTGAGTACTTAGTACTCACCCCTACTCCCTGAACCTTTTGTGTGCAGACTCAGGTACTCAGGAGCAGTAGACGAGCTTATCCAGCGTTGCAGTGTCATACTGAGTTGCTGAGGTAGCTGCCTACGTTCGCAGAACCTAGCTTCTCCTCTCTTTCCAGTTGTTATTTTATATTCAAACTTGAGTATTTCTATACAGTATTCTCCATTTTGTTGGGTTTTGTTAGAGGCTCTAGACTTGTGACTCTAGATCTTTGGGAGTGTTAGTTATTTTTGCATTTCTCCGTATTTTGTTCATTATTATTATTATTGGAGTTCTTTAACTCATATATTCTTCTTGGGAAGTCCATTTGGGATTGGTATTCGATGTGATAAATAATTGTTGGTCTGGCTGGCCTAGCTTGATTGTTGGGCGCCATCACGACCGGATTTGGGTCGTGACAAGTTTGTGTCAGAGCGTAGGTTACTAGGACTCGCGAGTCATGAGCCGGTTTAGTAGGCTTTCGCGGATCGGTACGTAGACGTCCGTATCTATCCTCGGAGGGCTACAAAAACTTTAGGAAAAACCTCATTTTTCTTGGATTCATATCGTGCGGTTTGTGTTATTGTGAAACTAGACTTTTCCCTATTATATTCTCTCGCAGATGGCGAGAACACGTGCTAGCGGACGTGGCGGACGACCACCATTGGCAACCAGAGGCCATGGTCGTGGTAGAGGTAGGGCAGCAGTACCAGCCCCTGCTGACCCACCAGCTGACCAGACTCAGGGTCAGATTCCTGCATCAGTGGCCCAGGTTCAGGACCAGATTCCAGCTGCAGATACTCCGGCAACTCAGGTTCAGGCACCGGCAGTGCCTATTGTGATACCGGGTCTTCAGGAGACCTTGGCCCAGATCTTATCAGTATGCACAGGATTGGCTCAGGTCGTTGCAGCCTCTACTGCAGCGTCTTCTTCACAGGCAGGGGGAGGGAATCAGACCCCCGTGGCTCGCACACCCGAGCCGGTGATACAGGGTATTCAGGCGCCTGGGGCAACTCCAGTTCAACCAGTTATGCCTGTTGCACCAGCTCCTGCTCATGTGGTTCCAGTTATGCCCGACGATGAGCAGCGTCGTTTGGAGAGGTTTGAGAGGCTACAGCCTCCGGCATTCAGTGGTGCTGAGGGCGAGGATGCCCAGGGTTTTCTTGACAAGTGCCAGCGCATGCTTCGCACCACGGGTATTCTAGAGTCCAGCGTTGTTTCATTCACCACCTTTCGGTTCACAGGTGCAGCATTTCGATGGTGGGAGGATTTTGAGAGGCGTAGGCCCGCTAGGGCAGCGCCCCTCACTTGGCAGCAATTCTCCATGGTATTTTTGGAGAAATATGTGCCTCAGTCTCAGAGAGAGGAGCTGCGTCGTCTGTTTGAGTGGCTGAAGCGGGGAGATATGACGGTTACTCAGTACGAGATGAGATTCACACAACTGGCCCGTCATGCCATGTGGATGGTTCCTACGGACAGAGAGAGGATCCGGAGATTTATTGATGGCCTTATTTATCCCATCCGCATATTGATGACCAGGGAGAGAGTTTCGGCAGTTACCTTTGAGGAGGTGGTCGATGCTGCCCGTCATATTGAGACAGATCGCCGGAGAGAGCGGGAGGAGAGAGAGGCTAAGAGGCCTCGTGGTACTGGCAGTTACAGTGGTGCTCCATCTAGGGGCCAATCTCAGCATAGCAGAGGTCGTTCTTTCAGGTCTCATCAGTCTGGACGTGCAGAGTCCAGTGGGGTTTCATCAGATCGTGGTCGTCAGGTCCATCAGGGTTATCAGGGTCAGCAGAGCCATCAGCAGAGTCAGCCGGCACTGAGTGCTCTTCCATCTCAGAGCTCTGCTCCTGCTTCCTTGGCACAGGGTTCATCTGTAGTGAGGGTTCCTCAGCAGCCCCTTCTTCCATCTTCAGGTCGTTGTTTTGAGTGCGGTGACTTGGGCCATATCAGGAGAGAGTGTCCTCAGTGGCTTCGTAAACGGTCTCAACAGAGGGATCATCCCTCGTCTTCTACTCCTGTTTCTTCAGTGCCAGCACAATCGGCTAGGGCTAGTGGCCAGGTATCAAGAGGTCGCCCTAGGGGCGAGGATCGTACTGGTGGAGGCCAGGCTCGTTTCTATGCTCTTCCGGATAGGAAGGATGCTAGTGCTTCAGATGCAGTCATTTCAGGTATTATCTCAGTCTGCCACAGGGATGCTTCTGTCTTATTTGATCCCGGATCCACCTATTCTTATGTTTCTACTTATTTTGCACATCACTTGGGTATGACCCGTGGTATTCTTGCTTTGCCCGTACATGTGTCTACCCTAGTGGGGGATACTGTTGTTGTGGATCAGGTATATCGATCCTGTCTTATTACTATTGGGGGTCTGGAGACCCAAGTTGATTTATTACTATTGGGCATGGTAGATTTCGATGTGATACTAGGCATGGATTGGCTATCTCCTTACCATGCGATTCTGGACTATCATGCCAAGATAGTCACACTAGCTATTCCAGGTAATCCGAGGACCGAGTGGCGAGGCCTGACTGATTATGTGTCCGACATTGTGATTTCTTATATAAAGGCCCAACGAATGATTGGCAAGGGTTGTTTATCTTATTTGGCCTTCATTAGAAATGTTGAGGCTGAGACACCCAGGTCTTGATTCGGTCCCCATTGTGAGGGAGTTTCCGGATGTATTTCCAGCAGACCTGCCGGGCATGCCGCCTGACAGAGATATTGATTTTGGTATTGACTTGGTGCTGGGCACTCGGCCCATTTCTATTCCTCCCTATCGCATGGCACCAGCAGAGTTAAAAGAATTGAAAGAACAGCTTCAGGAACTCTTAGATAAGGGTTTCATTCGTCCGAGTGTGTCACCTTGGGGTGCGCCGGTGTTGTTCGTGAAGAAGAAAGATGGCACAATGAGAATGTGCATTGATTACAGGCAGCTGAACAAGGTAACAGTGAAAGAATAAGTACCCATTGCCTCGTATTGAGGACCTATTTGATCAGCTCCGGGGAGCTAGTGTATTTTCTAAGATTGATCTTCGATCGGGCTATCATCAGTTGAAGATCAGGGACTCAGATATTATGAAGACAGCGTTCAGGACGCGATATGGGCACTACGAGTTCTTGGTGATGTCTTTCGGAATGACTAATGCCCCAGCTGCATTCATGCACTTGATGAATAGCGTATTTCGGCCGTATCTTGATTATTTTGTGATTGTGTTTATTTGGTGTATTCACGCAGCCAGGAGGAGCATGCACAGCACTTGAGGGTGGTATTGCAGAGGTTGAGAGAAGATAAGCTTTATGCAAAATTCACTAAGTGTGAGTTCTGGCTCGATACTGTGACTTTTCTGGGACATGTAGTGTCCAGTGATGGTATTCGGGTTGATCCACAGAAGGTCGAGGCAGTGCAGAATTGGCCCAGACCTTCCTCAGCTACCGAGATTCGGAGTTTTCTCGGCTTGGCAGGATATTATCGTAGGTTTGTTTAGGGTTTCTCATCTATTGCTTCACCGTTGACTAAGTTGACACAGAAGAATGCTCCATTTGTGTGGTCTGAAGAATGTGAGGAGAGATTCCAGAAGCTCAAGGAGGCGTTGACCACAGCTCCAGTACTGGTGTTGCCATCAGCCTCGGGGTCATATACGGTCTATTGTGATGCTTCTAGAGTTGGGCTCGGTTGTGTGTTGACGCAGGAGTGTAGAGTTATTGCATATGCTTCTCGTCAGCTAAAGCCCCACGAGAAGAACTACCCTGTTCATGATCTGGAGTTAGCTGCTATTGTTCATGCCTTGAAGATTTGGAGGCATTACCTAGATGGTGTATCTTGTGATGTGTATACAGACCACCGTAGCCTTCAGCATTTGTTTAAGCAGAAAGATCTAAATTCGAGGCAGCGGAGATGGCTTGAATTGCTTAAAGACAATGATATTACTATCTTGTACCATCCCGGGAAAGCCAATGTAGTGGCTGATGCATTGAGCCGGAAGGCTATTAGTATGGGCAGTATGGCGTATATTCCAGTTGGGGAGAGACCCCTTGCAGTTGATGTTCAGGCGTTAGCTAATCAGATGGTGAGACTGGATATTTCTGAGCCCAGTCGGGTGATGGCTTGTGTAATGGCTCGTTCTTCTTTATATGATCGTATTCGAGAGCACAAGTATGATGATCCACATTTACTTGCCCTTAAGAACAGAGTTCAGCATGATGATGCCAGAGATGTCACTATTGATAGTGATGGCTTATTGTGGATGCAGGGCCGGATATGCGTGCCCAATGTTGATGACCTTCGTGAGTTGATATTGGAGGAGGCCCACTGCTCGTGGTATTCCATTCATCCAGGAGCCGCGAAGATGTATCAAGACTTGAAGCAGCATTACTGGTGGAGAAAGATGAAGAAAGATATTGTGAGCCATGTGGCTCGGTGTCTAAGCTGTCAGCAGGTCAAGTATGAGCATCAGAGACCTGGTGGTGTATTCCAGCGTATTGATATTCCGGAGTGGAAGTGGGAAAGAATAACTATGGACTTTGTTAGTGGACTCCCTCGGACAGCGAGGAAGTTCGATTCAGTTTGGGTGGTGGTGGATAGGTTGACCAAGTCAGCTCACTTCATCCCAGTGTGTACTACCTATACCTCAGAGCGGTTGGCAGAGATATTCATCCGTGAGATAGTGAGATTGCATGGAGTTCCCATTTCTATTATATCGGATAGAGGTACCCAGTTCACTTCTCAGTTCTGGAGGACATTTCAGCGAGAGTTGGGTTCACAGGTAGAGCTGAGCACAACATTTCATCCACAGACGGATGGACAGTCTGAGCGTACTATTCAGATATTGGAAGACATGTTGCGTGCTTGTGTCATTGATTTCGGTGGTTCGTGGGCTGATTATTTGCCTCTTGCGGAGTTTGCTTATAATAATAGCTATCAGTCCAGCATTCAGATGGCACCGTATGAAGCTTTATATGGGAGGCGGGGTAGGTCTCCAATCGGTTGGTTCGAGCCCGGCGAGGCTAGGTCGCTGGGGACAGAGTTAGTCCAAGATGCCTTAGACAAGGTGAAGGTGATTCAGGAGAGACTTCGCACAGCTCAGTCACGTCAGAAGAGTTATACGGACCGGAAGGCCCGAGATGTGTCCTATTTAGTGGGTGAGAAGGTGTTGCTGAAGGTTTCGCCTATGAAGGGCGTTATGAGGTTTGGGAAGAAAGGGAAGTTGAGTCCAAGGTTCATTGGATGAGGTGCTTAGGAAAGTTGGGGAGGTGGCTTATATGCTTGCTTTGCCACCCAGTTTGTCGGGAGTTCACCCAGTGTTCCATGTATCCATGCTCCGGAAGTATGTCGGAGACCCGTCTCATGTGTTAGACTTCAGCATGATACAGCTAGATGAGGTCTTGACTTATGATGTGGAGCCAGTAGCCATCTTGGGTCGACAGGTTCGTGCTGAGATCCAAGGATATAGCTTTAGTGAAAGTGCAGTGGAGAGATCGTCCCGTGGAGGAAGCAACTTGGGAAACCGAGCAGGAGATGCGGAGCAGATATCCTCACTTATTTGATGCTCCAGGCCCGTCGTTACGGTAACTACCACCCAGGTTACTTTGCATTTACATATCTTATGCTTTTATATAGTATTAGAGTATATCGGGTGAGTTAGGAGTGATTCGGGTTGAAATTGAAGCAAATAGCATGTTTGAAGGAAGCTTGAATTTGGAAAGTCAACATAGAGTTGACTATTGAGTTAGAGTGCTCGGAACTGGATTTCGATGATTCGACTAGTTTCGGGGGATCATTTATGACTTAGGAGAGCAATCGTAATTGAATTCGGAGGTCCGGTGTAGTTTTAGGCTTGAATTGGCAAAGATTGAATTTTGGTAAAAACCATATGGTAGGTGAGATTTTGATCCGGGGGTCGGAATGGAATTCCGACAATTTTTGTAGCTTCGTTATGTGATTTTGGATATGTCTGCAAATTTTCAGGTCTTTCGGACATCGTTTGATCGGGTTTTGGATTGAATGTTAGTTTTGAAAGTTTTGAAGAAACTTAGGCTTGAATTCGTGTGTATATGGTGATTTTGATGCTTAGGATAGTGTTTTTGTGATTGGAACAAGTCCGTATTTTTTTTTGGAGTATGTTGGTGGTTTTCGTTGGGGTCCCGGGGGCCTCGGGATGGATTCGGACCATCAATCGGGCATTTGGAACTTGGAAAAACATTATGTAGAAAATTGCAGGCAGCAGTTGCTCTATGCGATCGCATAGAAGAGTGGAAGGGGGCGCGAAGTTAACTCTATGCGATCGCGTGAAGAGCATTGCGATCGCATAGGGTCCGGAATTTTGTGCAGTGCGATCGCGGAGGGTATAAATGCGAAGCTATGCGATCGCATGGCTAGGCCTGCTTTCGCAGAGAACGAATAGGAGGCCTGAGAAAACTTGCTCTATGCGATCGCAGGCCCCTTAAATGTTCTGGCAGTGAATTAAATCACAGAACAGAGGGGTCGCGGGTTCATTCACCCAAAACCCAATTTTGAGCCCTAGAGAGAAGAAAACACCAGGAAATCACTGAGAAATCATCGGGTATTCATCGGAGGTAAGATTCTTGACTCAAAAACATAATTTTATGATAGGATTAACATCAATCTTCATAAAATTGGGTAGAAATTTTGAAGAATTGTGGCCTAGGTATTGAAAACGGGATTTTTAGTTTTGAAAGGCCATTTGTACTCCGATTTCGATAAATTTTATATGTACGGACTCGTGGCGAGACGAGGATCGCGTTGGTACTAATTTCGGAATTTTCCGAGCAGTGGGGCCCGAAGTCGGGTTTTACCAACTTAGTGTATTTATGCGAATTTCATGTAAATTGAAATGGGTTATGATTCTTTGACCCGTATTTGATATAATTATTGTGGTTTGACTAGATTCAACACACGAGGGAGCGAATTTCAAAGTAAAAGGCATCGCGGACGAATCTACGACCGGCTAGAGGTGAGTAGTTTGTGTATATGGTAGCCTGATGGTTCGAAACCCCAACTTAGCACATTGCGACGCTAGTAGGGCGTGGCTCGCACACCGTGGCAGGTGGGGGATTGATTATGACTGGGGATTGAGACTTGGTCCTTCCCGGATGTGAATAATATGCTATTAGTGTTGGAAATACACTGTATTTGATATATTTGTGGGCGGTAAGCCTTGTTTGGGGCCTTGTGTCGGCCTGTAGCGTCCTTAGAGGACAATATTTATGTGATAGCTACATTTTCTTGATCACTAATTTCGGTCCTCGAAATTGAAATCACATTATTGATATGCTAAGTCACCGGTTTTTGCAAAATTAATTAAGTTAAAGTATTTTTCATAAATTATGAACTGGAAACTGGAATTAAGATAAATGAACTATTTTGTGACTTATTTGATTATTGTGGATTGAGGATGGATCGGGCTGCACGCCGCAGCGGTTATTATGATATGAGGATCGGGCTGCACGCCACAGCGGTATTTGCGCTTGGGCTGTAGGAGCCCCTCAGGAGTCTGTACACACCCCCGTGAGCGCCGTCGACGTTAAATGGATCGGGCTACACGTCGTAGCTGTTATGTGCATTGCATTGCATCGGTATTTGTTGAGTTATTCTGTGGTAGCTGTACTGTACTGTTGATGTTAGTTCGTAGGAGATTTGGACTGTAGTGTAGCTTCATATTGTGGTATGTTGTGGATTTCCTATTTTCAGCTGCTTTTATATATTTATTACTCACTGAGTACTTAGTACTCACCCCTACTCCCTGCACCTTTTGTGTGCAGACTCAGGTACTCAGGAGCAGTAGACAGGCATTTCCAGCGTTTGCAGTGTCATACTGAGTTGCTGAGGTAGCTGCCTACGTTCGCAGAATCTAGCTTCTCCTCTTTTTCCAGTTGTTATTTTATATTCAGACTTGAGTATTTCTATACAGTATTCTCTATTATGTTGGATTTTGTTAGAGGGTCTAGACTTGTGACTCCAGATCTTTGGGAGTGTTAGTTATTTTTGCATTTCTCCGTATTTTGTTCATTATTATTATTATTGGAGTTCTTTAACTCATATATTCTTCTTGGGAAGTCCATTTGGGATTGGTATTCGATGTGATAAATAATTATTGGTCTGGCTGGCCTAGCTTGATTGTTGGGCGCCATCACGACCGGATTTGGGTCGTGACAAGTTTACAAGATACCAAGTGCGGAAAGAAATAGCAATAAAGAATCACAAGACAGTAGGAAGGAATATCGGGTCCTACGGACTCTGCAGCTACCTCGAATATCTTACAGAAGTCGCCTCGAAATAGCAATTGAGAGGTACCTGGATCTGCACACAAGGTGCAGGGAGTAAATTGAGTACTTGCCAGACTCAGTGGTAATAAACAGGGGTAAGACAGCGCAGATAAGAAATCCGCAATAAAGTACTATGTAAAGCTGTAACTAAATACCCTGTCACCGAATCAATATCAACTGTACATGTACCAACAAGTACCAATAAACAGCATAACAGCTATCAGATGTAGTTAATGCAATGCAATGCATGATATGACCGCTACGGCACGTAGCCCGATCCAATTTGGGTACCCGTGCTCACTGTGGGGGTTCAGACACCGGAGGGGCTCCTATAGCCCAAGCACAATATCATGAAGATACAGTGCGGCGCGCAGCCCGATCCACTATATATACCGCTGCGGCGCGCAGCCCGATCCACTACCAGTCAGCTAATATGCAATACAGCCTCGCAGGCTCAAAAGTAGTTTTGAAAACCCTTTTTATCATTTTCAGTTGGAAAACAGAAATATCAAGTTCCAGAGATTGGAAATAGCAGGATAACAGAAATAGCTACGGACTGGTAGTAAACTAGCATGTCAATATCACAAGACAATGATGACGATCCTCGCGGGATCCAATAACTGGCGCATAGCCCACAAGTATACTCAACCGTCCAAGAAGGAGGTTCAACGGCTCAAGAGTAGCCAATATCATAATACAGTAACAACAGGTCGGACTAAGCTGTATTTCCCCAATTCATAATCAACCCCGCACTCACAAGAGAGTACGTGTCTCGCCGCTATACAGCGTCACAAAGTGGTATACCGGGGTTTCGAACCCGCTGGTCATCACCCACATCTATTACTCACCTCAATACAGCTCGACGACTAGCCCGCGATTCCCTTGCCACGAAAATCAAGCTCCGTATGCGTAGAATCTGATCAAATATAGTAAATACACATCAATTTAGACCAATGGGACGACACCCAATCAAAACAACTCAATTTATATCAAAATTCCCAAAGTTGTCAAAACCCGACTTTCGGTACACTTCTCGAAAAATTACAAAAGTTACATATTCGGAACCCTCATCTCAGTACGAGTCTAGGCATATAAAATTTACCAAATTCGAACTCCATTTGCCCACTCAAATCCTTGTTTTTCTACAATTTAGGCCTAGGGCTAAATCCTCCATAAATTACCGCAAATTCCTCCATTTTCATGATATAATTGCATAATATTATCAATACTAATCATAATATGAGTCCATAGTTGATTACCTGATGATTCCCCTTGAATTTCTCCTCAAAATCGCCCAAATCGCCTCTTAAAATGTTGAAATGTTTTCTGAAATTTTCAAACTTCTGATACAATTAACTCGCTTCAATTTTCGCTTCTGCGCATAAAATTCCGCTCCTGCAAGCCCGTATCCGCGACCAGAGGATCGCTTCTACGATTCCAGGCCAAGCCGGCCAATTTCGCTTCTGCGGGCCAGGGACCGCTCCTGCACGTCCGCCCCTGCGGAAATTCTTCCGCTCCTGCGGGTTTTTCCCGCTTCTGCGACTAGGCGTCCGCTTTTGTGGACTCGCTTAAGCGGCTACCTTTCCGCTTCTGCGATCCTTCACTTCATGGCCCTGGACCGCTTCTGCGGCTCACTTTCCGCACCTGCGGTGCCGCTCCTGCGGGCGAAACTCCGCTTCCGTGATCAACAGCGCTTCTGCGCTCCTATGTCCTCTTCTGCGGACTCGCTCCGGCGCCCCCATTTCCGTAGGAGCGAAAACAACAGAACAAGAACACAAGTCTGCAATTTTCCATGTTCTCCTCCCGTTTAGCCATCCGAAAACACCCCGAGGCCCCCTGGACCTCATCCAAACACACCAACACATCCTAATACCTTATTCGAACTTGTTCCGATCCTCAAAACACGTCTAACAACATCAAAACCCATAATTCACATCGAATTCAAGCCTAAATTCCTTAAAACTTTCAGAATTACACAATCAATCAAAAACCCGACCAAACGACGTCTGAATGACCTGAAACATTGCGGACATATCCAAAATCACATTACGAAGCTACAGAAATTGTCGGAATTCCATTACGACCCCCGGATCAAAATCTCACCTACCGTTCGGACTTCGCTTAAACTCAACCTTAGCTAATTCAAGCCTATTTCTACACCGGACCTCCAAATTCAACTCCGATTGCTCCCCTAAGTCACAAATCACCTCCCAGAACTAACCGAATCATCAGAATCCGATTCCAAGCCCTCTAACTACATAGTCAACTCCGGATTGACTTTCCATATTCAAGTTTCCTTCTAAAAGGCTATATGCCTCATTTTCAAACCAATTTACTCCTGACTCGCCCAATAGACTCTAACACTGATATGAAAGCATACAACACCTAAATGCAAGGTAACGGGGTGGTAATTCCCGTGACGACGGGCCGGGTCGTCACATTCTCCCCAACTTAAGCAAACGCTCGTCCTCGAGCGGACTCAGAGTTGTACTAGAAGCAACCCCAATAGTTGAATGACCTTACCAAGCATATATTCAGGGTGATACCACTTCACCCTAGCTATCATGAGTCCGATAACACGATATAGCTGAAATTTCACAGACCATCTGAACCATAAACCACATTGCTCTTTCCGAAATCATATGCTAATTGCTAATCCCATGCCTATACTCAGGATACACTAGAATCCAATGCAATAAGGGATACTCACCACTCCGGGTGAGATCGTATGATGTATCAAACAACCCAATCACTCGAGACAATAGTCTCTAATCACAACAATTTCCCACGATAACCAAATATCAACTGACAAACCTTTTTCATTAGATAGATTCTTAGTCCAACACCTTCATATACTGCCCATGGCAACCGAACACGCGATATATCGAATCCATCTCTCAGGTCAACTATTCATGAATCCATTTCCCTTTTAACTGATACCACAATAGATTTCAGAGCCGAACCTCGATATTACCTTTCTAACCAGCTGAAATCACATATACTCACACTCATTATTGGCTCCAACGATCATTTCGATTATAATAGACCGCACTAGTGATATGACACCTCAACACCGGCCTAAGCCGCGACAAGCACAACATAGGCTCCAATAGAAACGTCTGAACACACTCGAATCATGACAGCTCAAATCATGACAACTGTCTCCGGCAAAAAAAAGCTGCAATTCAATTCCTCTGTTCCATCATAACATAGAACTGAGATTGCGTCTCGCATTATAGAAATAGAGTACCTGAATCTTCCTCGAGAGGTCATAACATCACATGGCCTCTTGTTTTGTCACGATTCGTGATTCTATCCAAACACTATTACTCATGAAGCACCTCAAGCTACAGAGCTCACAACGGTTAGCCACGCACAGATCTAGGTCTTGAACCCAATCAATCAACCTCACCCACGGTGAAATAATTAATGTATGCTATCAAATCCTGAAAGGACACTATTGATGCGCCATTCGCCAAACGATACTCAATACGGACTTCCCCTCAGAAGCGAGGAAGTATTGTATACCAGGTAGCATATAACTAACTATATTTTCATAATATTCTGTTGCGGCATGCAACTCGCTCCAATGACATACCCGTGGCGGCGTACCACCCGATCCAAATAACTCGTGGCGGCGTGCCACCCGGTCCACGCATAAATCTTGCAAAAAGGAATTGCACATCGAGTCAAATTGCTCATTACAGTGAACATATATATCCTCAAGTTCGGCCACAAGAAACACATCTTACAAAGTTCCTCAATACCGGAATCGAATCCATGGTAGAAACCTCTACACTGATGTCTGCCACGAAGGCCCAACTGACAAAGAAATACCCGCCAGCCATCCGCTGGTCCTGAGGTACAACTACCCCGCTGGAGCATACTCTGATACACTCTGCTACACAATTTATGTTATTCCATCATAGTCCATATCACATTAGTCTAGACGACCTGACTTATGACAACCAGTCTACCATCATATATCATTATTCAAATTCGTCATATCCAGTAACGAGAGAGCCACTAAGGCTTTCAATTTCCAATAATCAACAAACGGTGTCGATACACACGACATACCACCACTGTATAGGCGGACTAACGAGAACCTCTAGTCTCCAACACATATATAACACATGAATCACCATGCCTGATTCCGTACTTCACCGTACAAATACATAACGCACATCATGCATCCATTCATACCATAAAAGCCATTCAGATATTTCCTTATGCCATTTACAACTCAATCATCAATGTCAATCTAACAAGAGGATACCACCACACCACTAAATATTATCCGTTTATATTACCTGGCCCTTTTGGACCATATACCCTGCCAAATTACTAGAATAGTAGTACCATTTTCCTTAATCGCCAGAAAGATCGATTCTTTAAATCACCTGCAGCTGCCCGTGCTACTCAATAATTTTAATGTCTTCCCATATATTATGAACTGATCTCAAAAACTTTGAATATGCCATTATCAACTTTCCATCACACATCGCATATGCCACACCACACTAAGATAGCATGGAAATTCATATTCCTTTACTACGCCGCAAACATCGGCGCACTCAGTAGCCAAGGACTTTCATAATCCCATATAGAGAAAACTCATTACACATTCCAAGCTTTACATACCGACAGGAAATACACTCATTTTTAAACCACTTTAAAACACATCATAAACTCTTTCTTCCAATTACATTGCATAAGTTAAACTGTCATGACTGATTCCTTATACCCATATCGAGTTACACAACTGCCAATACTCAAGAGCTTTGTTGCACAATATTTGCAAGACTCATTACTTCAACCACATACCAGGAATTAATCGTATTCCTTATCATACTGCTTCGGTTTATTAACAAGTTGTTCCATGTACCCAGTTTCCTTTCTGATTCATCTTTAATTTAATATTAGCCATTACTGTAACACCATAATACATCAACTCATGTTACCACACAAGACTCGTACATAAGACCACACGGTCTAAGGCACATAGGCCACAAAATACTCTCTCAATGTTTCCCAGAAGTACACATTCTACAATACATTATTTTGAAGAACTTCCTGCGATTTTTGAATTCGTTATCATTAACTTCCAATACGGATTACATAGAATCCCATCATTCACATAATATAACACAAGTCAACTTGTCACAAGCAAGATCTTGAACACCGTAAAACAATTCTCGGGCGTCATTCACCCTTATTCCGCTGTAATTCAATTGTCTTATTGTACAGAACCACTCGTGCCTTGCTAGAACTCCGACACCGCGGAACATGATTACATACAGATACAATTAGCAATCTCCCTTTTCTATACACCAAACATTCCTTACCATCATCAGTTCAAAACATCCTAATATTTCTTCACATCTACGAAGCACCATAACCTTTATCAGAATTTTCCCAACATACTTAGAGACATAACCAACATAGCACACAATAATGCCATCAGTTAATCAATAATAACCCCCCAACTTGGTTTGGAGCCATACATCTAAGCATTTTTAGCCACTCATAGCATTCTACTCAAATGATGTCACAATGTTCTAGTTAGGTTAAACTCAAGTCATTTACAAGCTTCGGCGGAGATTCGAATCATCAGAAATACTAACCCTTTTTGCAATTCTTGCATTCATTCACACACAATGGTTACGCCCACTCTTTAGGTGACAAAAATCTTTTCTAAGTCCCAAATTTTTCCAAAATTTCGGTAGAGTTTCCTTTGTAAATTGGCCTATCCACCTGCAAGAGAATCACCAAAACCATCCTAGCAATACATTCACAACTCGACGAGACATCACAATGCATATCGACAACATTAGTCTCAATACTACACAAATCATATTATCATAATTGGTAAAGAATCAATGCTAGGAGACTCAACTCCCACATTTCTCACAATTGCTAAGTATGGCAAACACCCTTTTTCAACAATTTTCTGAGCCTTTAAAATGAAATAACACGCCTAGGGACGAAATCAGTCGAACCCCGCCACTCAATCTGAGAAATACCAGGAATAGCCAACGTAACTGTCTTAGCATGATAGTCCAATATAGCATGGTACGGAGACAACCAGTCCATACCCAATATAACATCAAAGTCCACCATTCCCAACAATAACAAATCTGCCTGGGTCTCCAGACCCCCAATAGATATAACACAGGATCTATAGACATGATCCACAACAATCGTATCACCCACGGGGGTGGATACATGAACGGGTAAATCAAGACTACCACGAGTCGCACCCAAATGATGTGCAAAATAAGAAGACACGTAAGAATATGTGGACCCTAGATCAAATAGAATAGAGGCATCTCTGTGACAGACAGAAATGATACCTGTAATCACTGCATTGAAGGCAACTGCATCACGCCTATCAGGGAGTGCATAGAATCGTGCTTGGCCTCCACCGGATCTCTCCTCGCCTCTGGGGCGGCCACGAGAAGACTGACTTCCACCTCTACTAGCCTGAGATGGTGATGAAGAGGAGGGCTGATCCCTCTGCTGAGCCCTGTCCCTACGGAGTCGAGGGCTATGCCTCCTCATGTGGCCAAACTCACCACACGCATAACAAGCACCTGGTGCTGGAGAAGTAGGTGCAGCACTCTGGGCTGGGAGGGCACTAAGTGAAGACTGACCCTGCTGAAATCCATGACGACCACGACCATAAGAACTTCGCTCTACTCAAGGCGACCTGAATGAGAAGGTCTAGATGATCGACCTCTGCCCTACTGGAAATGCCTTCTAGATGGAGCACCACTGAAACTATCGGAACCACGAGGCCTTTTGGCCTTCCGCTCCTCTCTCTCTCAGCGACGATCCGCCTCAATAGAGCGTGCCATATCCACAACCTGCTCAAATGATGACGATAAACTCTCTCTCTGGTCATAATAATACGGATGGAGTAGTTGAGGCCATCGATGAACCTCCTAATCCTCTCCCTATCAGTAGGGATCATCCATGTGGCATGCCTAGACAATTGTGTGAATTTGAGCTCATACTGGTTCACAGACATGTCTCCCTGAACCAACCACTCAAACTGGCGACGTAGCTCCTTGCGACGAGACTGCGGTACATATTTCTCTAGGAAGAGAGTAGAAAACTACTGCCAGGTAAGAGGCGCTGCTCCTATAGGCCTACGCCTCTCAAACTCCTCCCACCAATCAAATGCGGGACCAGTAAACTGAAAGGTAGTAAATGAAACTCCGCTGGACTCAAGAATACCAGCTGTACGCAGCATCCTCTGACACTTATCCAAGAAACCCTGGGCATCCTCGCCCTCGGCGCCACTAAAATGGGGTGGCTGAAGTCTACCAAATCTCTCAAGACGACGCTGCTCGTCGTCGGGCATAACCTGAACCATATGCTCTGGAGCTGGAGCTGGTGCAGCTGGAGGAATAACCGGTGCAACCACCTGAGCGGGGAACGCCTCTGGCGTCTGAAGTCCTTGAACAACCTGCTCAGGTGTGCGAGCTGCAGGGGTCTGCTGACCACCCCCTGTCTGAGATGTCGCTACAGTAGCGGTAGCTGAAACTACCTGAGCCAAGCCGGAACACACCGATAATATCTGAGCAAGAGTCTCCTGAAGACCAGGAATAGCAATATATACAGTCTGGGCCTGAACTGTGGCTACTGGAGCATCAACCACTAGGGGTTGCTCCTGAACAGGTATAACGGGCGGGTCAGCTGGCACTGCCTCAGCTGCCCTACCTCTACCTCTAGCACGACCACGCCCACGGCCTCTAGTAGGTGGCAATGGAGGTCGTCCACTTCGTCCTAATGTTCGTGTTCTCGCCATCTGCGAGAGAATAGAATATAGAAGTTCAGTTCTCAGGACAACAAGATCGCACGATAGAGTTCAAGAAATGTGAAGTGTTTCCTAAAGATTTGCAGCCTCCCGAGGATAAGTACAGGTGTTCCCGTACCTTATGTTCAGTAGAGGCTCATGAAACACTTCACTATTCTTGGGATCGGTACGGGGACACCTGTACTTATCCTCGGGAGGCTGCGAACCTGTAGATGCGTGATTTTGCCCCTACCCGAGATTTTTTATATTTTTGGCGTAAAATATTTAGTTTAGGCATAATATAGCTATCTTAGCTAATTTTGACTCTTTTACTTTATCTTTTCCTTAAAATGAAAAATAACAAAAATATAGTTTTATTAATGTTTCGTAGTCATTTTAAACTTGAAAAATACAAAAATAGTATTTTTATATTTTTAGCTTATTTAAAAAACGAAAATTATGAAATAAATAAATAAATAGTTTCATTAACATTTTGGGGTTACTTTAATTTTAAAAAAAAAGAATATAAAAAATAATTTTGTTTTAATTATTAGTCTTATAGTTATTTTGCTTACGTAAGATAAATTAATAACACCATGTTCTCATTCTCGGTTCCGGACAAAGAATAATATTCGGGTTCAAATTACCCGATTTTATAATTTTCGGACCTAGCCCGTAATAATGCGAGTCCACCATACGGGGAACACGGACAAAAAGAACCCATACATACACACTACACACACGACATTACACTAAGGGGGAGGGATGGGAGAATGATTAAAAATAAAAAGAAGAAAAAGACAAAAGAAAAGGGACAAATACAAAAAGACAAAGAGATGAGACAATAGAGAGAATTTGAAAAAAAAGTCACGTGGAGGGGGGAACTATTTTGGAGTGGGATTTTCATTTTTAAAGAAGGGATCCAATACAAAAAGGTCTCTCCATTTTTTTGTTCTGAAAAGAAAAAAACAAACGGCAGCAAAAGAGAACCAACGAAAAACTCACATTCTTCAGTCTTCCCCACACATTGCTTTACGTTGTCATGGATTTCAAAATGCTGTTGCTGAATTAAAGAATGTTCTCTCTATTTACTGTCCGATACGCGAATTGAGTATCAATCCAACGGGATGGCAGATCTTTGTTGGATCACTTTCTTGGTAGTTCTATTTTGTCTTGTTGGAACATTTGATGCTAGTGTTGGAGATGCTGACCCTTTGTACAACAACATCGCAACAAGCTTTCTGATGCCGATTTGAGTTCTGGTCGAGGTCGCTGGCGAAATTCCTGATCCGCTATGTGCTGTTGGTTTTGTTTATGCTGGGCACCAAGCTACTGATTTCCGGCAAGTATTTGGCCTCCTTATCTTCTAAATATGGTCCTTGAGCAGGTAGGTATGTTATTCATAGAACTATTTCAAAAATATGTTTTCAGTAGTAAATCATGATGTTGTTCAATTCATTTAATGCAATTGCTGGTATCTTCGTTGGATTTGGTTCATAACAGTGATTTTTGAGAATAGTTTATACGATTTCAGCTTTGGTTTCATGAATAAGTTCAACAATCGGTTGTTTATGCTTGTTTAGTGTTTTGATTGTAGTGTTAATCAACTATAAGTGGTATTTGTCAGAATGAGTGATTTATGGTTGAATATTTGTATGTTGGTAGATTCTTCGTTTGGATTGTAGCAGATTGGCATATTTCTCACTCTTGTTCGTGAATGTTTGAACTCAAATGATATTAGCCGTGTGTTAGCACTCTCTTAGTTTAATTAGTTCATGAACATTGTGTAAGCTCTGTGTTAAGATTTGAAGGTTTCTTTTTAATTTCAGTTTCTTGTACTGAGTACCTTGTAGCGTAATTTCAGTTTCTTGTACCTCACCGTACTAAATACACAAATGTCGGGTCCTTAATTAATCGTAATAAAAATTTAGACTTGGAAGGACCGTTTAGCGAATTTTACGGTTTTTCCCAAAGATAATAAAGACGATAGACTCTTTAGGCGCGATTTATAAATAATATACATTCCTAATTACGGGTGCGCATTTATGTGACCCAAATCTTACTCTCGGCGAAACTGAAATACATTAAAGTCACAGGCGTACTGGTTGCGCCGTGACTCAAAATGTGTTTTCGTGACGTCGCAATTCTTCTAAAATCGAAAAGTGGAACATTAGTAGCACCTAATTAAAATATATAAAGAAATCAGATAAAAGCCAAAATTGCAGTTGAGCGACCGTGCTAAAACCACGGAATCCGGGAGTGCCTAACACCTTCTCCCGGGTTAACAGAATTCCTTATCCAGGTTTCTTGTTTCGCAGACTGTATTACAGAGTCATAAATTTCCTCGGTTCGGGATTAAGCCGGTGACTTGGGACACCATTATTTTCCCAAGTGGCGACTCTGAATAATTAAATAAATTGATCCCGTTCCGACTGTCCTTTAAGTGGAAAAACTCCTTCATTGATTATTATTATATCCCTTCTCGGGGTGTAGTATTAAACAGTGGCACATTACCTTTACGTTATTACGTTTATACGTATGTGCGGTGCGTAAAAAGGAGGTGTGACAGCTCTGGCGACTCTGCTGGGGATTTTTTTTTAGAATTCGAGCTCAGTTAAATTGTTGTTTTGTCTATATCTGATTTTACTACATGTTTAATTAACGTGCTACATGTCTACCGCTTTAATACTAGTTGCATTGTATATACAAACTGTTATATGTTTACCGCTTTGATATTACGTGAACTGTATATGAAACTGTGCCGCAAACCCTTCACTTCTCACCCCCGGGGATGTGCTCACTGGTTGAGACTCCTTATTCTGTTAGTGTCATACCCGAAATAAGGAAGAGGCTCGGAAAGTTTCTAAGCCGGTTGGCCTTTTGGTTCCCGGAAAGGAGCTCCTTCCTCAGCCCGAGTTGTCCACTTGGGTACACAGTCTAGATCACATACCGAGGTTCCGAGCTTAGAATAACATGACTTCATGCCGGATCCCTAGTAGGAAACGCTTATTTGCATCACGTTGCATTTGACTTAGGGGACTCAACACAGGGGTTGGGTCCGTCTAGGACAGGTGACCGGTAATCAAAGACCGAGTATATTATATGTTGCATTTATTTATCATGTATTATTATGATGATTGGTTAAATTCCTGAAAACAAAAAAAAGAAATAGAATTTTGGAATAGAAAAATATCAAAAATATTGACGAAATGTTGTCGAAAATTTGAAAATTTGAAAAATAGGAAGAACAATTTTGTTGAAATAATTGGTCATAAAATAATCTGACCGAACTACGCAGGTTTGATTCTCACCACTAGGTGAGATACGTAGGCAACCCTCATCGGGTTCAACCACCCCTTCAAAAAATTAAAAAAAAATGTCGAAGTTTTAGTCTTCAATAAAATCAAAGTGATGCCATTTTGAAAAATAGCCGAATGTTCCGAAAGGACGCCGGAAGGCTGTTTTTGCAAAAATAGCCACTTTGAATCATTTTTAATAATTTGCGGGCACAGTCTTGAAATATTCCGTGTGGAAATGTTGCAAGGCCATAGCCGCAAAATCAAGTTCGGGTTCACACCCCGTTTGCAAAAATAACCAAAAAATGTCAAATTTTTGATTTTGTTATAAATAAGTTGGGTGATGCTATTCTTGCTTAAAATAAGCCGAACGTCCCTCAAAAGACGTCGGAAGGCTGTTTTTGCAAGAATAGCCACTTTGGATTTTTTTTAAATAATTTTGGACACAGCCTTGAAATATTCCTTCGCGAAAATGTCGAAAGGCTGCATCCGAATGTATCCGCAAAAATCAAGTTTTGAGTCATCACTCAACTTTACAAAAATAACCACTTTATCAAATAAGCCATTACATGGCCGGAATTTTGCTGAAATAGCCACATTTTTGCATTTTAACTTCCTCGGTCTTGTGTTGGCTTGTGTCGGTACTGAACGATGCCCCATAGGCCCCAGGATAAAAATTTTTTTTTTGAATTTGCATCTTCTTAAATAAATTTTTGCAAAAAGAGCCACTTCGTCTAAATAAGCCATTACATGGCCAATTTATGAAAAATAGTCTTGTGTTGGTTTATGGTGATGCCGAACGATGCCCCGTGAGCCACAAGATAAAAAAAAATTTCAAGTTTATCTTTCTTAAATAAATTTTGCAAAAATAGTCATTTTGTCAAATAAGCCATTATGTGGCCAATTTTGTAGAAACAGTCATAATTGACACCAAAAAAAAATATTCTTTTTCTTGTAGAAATCTCCTACACAAGTTTGTAGTTAGAGCCGGCTTCTATAATTTTCCTTCAAAGAAAAAAAAATCAAAAAAAAAAATCAAATAAACATCTCTTTATTTCTTGCATTAATTTGCAAGAACTACGCTCGGTATGATTCATGCGGGGTCATGATACGTAGGCAATCCACATAGGATTCGACCATATCCATAACCAAAAAGAAAAAAAATGAAAAACTACAAAAGAAAAAGAAAATGAAAAAACCATAAAAAGGCAAAAAGAAAAGAAAATAGTAGAAAAACAAAGGAAATCAATAAGCGGAATACCTTAACGCTAACCCGATGGTTTCGTTTTGTTAATCCAGAAAGTTGAGGTGGTTGGTTGTGGTAAATTGGAAAGCAAGATTCAAGGAAAATGATAACCGACATCGGAGTTGTTACAAGTGCTCAAGAGACTCAGGGTCAGAAAGTTCAACAAGAGTCTGCTGTGGTTGAGGAAAATAGAACAGTGAAACAACAAATGACCAAAATGCGTCAAGCATGGTCCAATGGCCAGGGACAACTTTCTCATGAGTCACAATTTGCTATACAGCAAGAACAGTACCACTCTCACGACCTTCCTGCAAACATTGAGAAGCCTACCCGAAAGAAGGTACAGGAAGAAATAACCCAAAGATTGAAAAGCTTAGAACAACGGTTGAAAAACACGCACGGGTTGGCAGGTCAAAAGAGTGTTGCTTTCAAAGATCTATGCTTGTTTCCCGATGTCCACTTGCCACCTGGTTTCAAGATTCCCAAATTTGAAAAGTACGATGGACATGGACATCCCATAGCCCATTTGAAAAGGTATTGCAATCAACTAAGGAGTGTGGGAAGAAATGAAGAATTGTTAATAGCTTACTTTGGGGAAAGCCTTACAGGAGTAGCCTCTGAATGGTTTTGGGATCAAGATGCATCTCGCTGGCACGTCTGGAACGACATGGCACGGGCCTTTGTCAAACAATTCCAATACAACATCGACATTGCCCCAGACCGCATTTTTCTTTCAAATCTGAAGAAGAAATCAAGTGAAAGTTTCAGGGGAATATGCCCTTAAATGGAGAGAGCAAGCGGCTCGTGCTGAGCCACCCATGGATGACCATGAGTTAATCATTGTCTTCCTTCGGGCTCAAGAGCCGGATTATTTTCAGAACATGATGTCTGCGGTTGGTCAATCCTTCTTGGATGTAATCAAAATGGGAGAAATGGTAGAGAACGGTCTTAAGACAGGCAGAATTATAAGTCAAGCGGCTCTCAAGGCTGCAGCTGAGGCTGTCCAATTTGAATCTAGTGACACGAATGAGAGGGATGAAGAAGTCATGATGATATCAGGGTCAAGAAAAGGTTCCAGAAGAGTACCTCGACGGTATGTGATGTCTCGACAAGTTTTCCATAATTCCCCTGAGCATTACTATCCACCTCCGAACCCACCATACCCAGTTGATTCACCCCAGTATGTTATTCAGCCATCAAATCATCCAAGAAAGCGAGCACGAGCATCACAAAATCTCTATCAGCCTCCGCAAAATTTCCAAATACCTTATAACCCACTTCCAAACCAAGGGCATAGAAGGGAACCGAAGTTGAAGGATAATTTCACACCAATAGGAGTTTCCTATGAAAGCTTATTTGAGAAGTTAAAGCAACAGGACATGATTGCACCCATCCCTCCAAATCATGTGGACCCACGTGCAAGGAGCTTTGACCCATCTAAAAGGTGTGAATACCATTCCCATGCCCAGGGGCACAACATGGAAAGTTGTCGGGATTTGAAAAGGGAAATAGAAAGGATGATCCAGGAAAGATTGATTGTGATTCATAACAGTGACACACAGAATATCGCGCTGAATCCATTACCTGCACCTGATGATACACACTTTCTAGCGGTGATGCCTGGTGGCACGGAATATGAGAATCCACTCGGGAATTTGCCGACTGAAAGGAGAGAAGGCCATAATGATTCTGATAATCAAATTCGTGGTTAAATGTCGGACTTATCAATTGGAGAGTCATTTGTGGTGGATTGTTTTGTTGTCATTTCTATTTGTCCGAGTTATTTTCAGAATGGTAATCCGAATGTTGTTTTGTGGCTCAAACCTTTTATCCTTGTATTTTTCTTTTGATCATAGTGTCTCATCTAAAGGGGTCTAGGTTCGTTCTAAGTATTGTACCCTAGTTTTGTTTTTTGGTTGTTCGAGTCGTTGTTTTATCGGTTAATGCAATGACCTATTTTATATTATTTCTAGACATTTTCTGTTATTTAGTCATCTCCTTCCTATAGTTCTTTTTCTGCTAGCTCTAGTGACATGACGTGCGCGCATAGTTCTGGCCTGATCTTAAAAGTTAATCACAAAACCATTGGGAGGTGATCGAGATATTTAAATGAAGTAAGAACGGTTTGAGATTATTCGAAACCCGAGTCATGAGAAGCTGGGGCAAGTAAAAGAAAACCGTTAAAGGCAAGCTGCCAAAATTGACATGGGGTCGTTCATAATAATGAAAATGAGAGTGTTGCCCAACAGGTGCTTTAAAGATATGACGAATATTAATTGTGTTGTTTACACTTGGCATATTTTGAAGATTGGAATGACGAAGGCATTTTGTTCTGCTATCAAAACACTTTATCCATCGTCAACCCTTCGAGCCTTATTTTGATTTCTTTCATACCTCTCCTTCGGAATCGGTACCAAAGTTAGAAACACAAATGGGGAAGATAAAGAAAGAAAAAGAGAAAAAGAAACAACGAAAACAACCAAAAATAAAAAAAAAGAATGAAAAATGAAAAGGAAAAACTAGAAAAACAAGGAATTGGGAACTACGTTTGACCTGATTCCTTAAAGAGGATACGTAGGCGCTTCACAGCTCGGTCATAGTGTAAATAAAGAAATAAAAATCCCCAAGTAAAAAACTGGGGCAAAGAAAAATTGTGTTGATTATAAATAAAGTTAGGTCCGAAGGTTGTAAATTTTGAACCCAAAATTGATTTGTTTGAGCCTTTGATACCCTTTCATTCTAGCCCTATCCGAATCCCACATTACGGTCCAAAGAAAGACCTTCCGATCAGTCTTTAAAAGAGGCCAAGTCAGGCAAATGAGAGAAGTCCTATCAGAACATAACACTCCGATTCCCATCGGAAAAGACTCGGATCTGCGGCAGAAGAAATATGAGAAAATCTTAGCGGTAGTGCCACCAATCCCCAGCGGAAAAGTGACACAAATGAGAGAGTCTTAGCGGTGAAAACCTTCACAGGCACCATAAGGCGATGAAAGTTGAGAGAAAACCGAAATGAGAGAGGCTTGGTAGTGAAAACCCCTCGGGCACTACAAGTCGAACGAAGGTTGGAAATGAGATAGGAAAGCCCCAGGAGAAGATTACAAAAGGCGGTTTAACGACGGATGGTAGGCTATATGTGCATGTCATGTCCATTAGAGTTGGTATCCACGTTTGATAGGGTTATTTTATAATTTTTCTTTTTAGAGAGTCATCCTCGTTTTTGTCTTTTATTCTGTTTCCTTTTATATTTCACCTTTCATAAAAAATTCCTCAATAGAGTCTGTTTGTAAGAAATGACTTCAAAATTTTCCATCAGCTTTCCAATTATGCAAGACGGAATTTGATTGGTACACCCAAGTGGTATAAGTGAGGAGGGATTAAGCGCAAAGCCAGTGTCCAGAAGGATATTCCCCAGCAATAGGAAATTGACAAAGGGAGGGATTGGTGAAAAAGGATATTTCAATGAAGGATAATGACCTCGAGGCTAAGGCCAATGAGACTCGAAGGTCGGGAAATGCCCATTCCTTAGATATGCCGCCAAAGAAGGGGAGATATCCCCAGCAAAAAGGTATTTTCAGTGACAAGGGTGAACAAAGAAAATGGTTCACCAGTAAAACATGCAAGGTCTTCACGAAGGGTCACTATTATAGGAATTCGGGTGGTCAGTGGAAAACCACGTGGAAAGGTTCGCGAATAAAGAGTCGTCAAGGAAGGCGGGGAAGCAAGAAAGGAGAAAACTATCCCCGGCATGAATATCATCAAATGATAACATCCCCGGCAGGGGTCTGACAATGAAACGCAGAGCAGGGAAAGAAGAGGAGGACCATCCCCAGCAGGAGTACCACAACCAACCACCACATTTTAAAACTAACCAATTTTTCTTTGATTTGAAACAGGAAAAAAGGGTTGTTGGTAGAAAAGCATGTCACGAAGAAGATTCTCAAACTGGGGCAGAAAATTTTCTCCCGTTGCGAAAATTTTCTCGAAACCAAATACCCGGTTGGGGAAAGAAGCCAGATAACGCGAGGAAATGATCTTTGAACCCGATTATCCCCAGCAGTTTTGAAAGAAAGAAAACAACAAGCTATGATAGAGTAAATTATACCCCCAGCAGACAGGACAAAACGAGGAAGCTTGCGTTCAGAAAAGCAAGAGGCTGGTATCATCCCCAGTATTTCTCGAAAAAATGAAACACCGATTTCGAGATTTCCCCAGCAGCATTATATCCTACAAGTTTTTCAAGGGAGCAAAGCGCGAGTCCCGAAGGAGGTTTTGAAAGAGGAAGAAGGAAAAGGGATCCCCGAACAGGGTAATCCCCAACTGATGACATTTCAATCCCCAGCGATCTCGGGAGAGAATAAAGGTTTTGAAGGAAGTAGAAAAGGAGGAAATAAAGAAGATTTCCCCAGCAGCATTATCCCCAGCAGGTAAGTAATCAATTCCAAAGATATCCCCAGCAGTCAAGAGAAAAATAACACGACCTAGGAGGAAAGCAATTCCGAAACAAGGTAATTCAGAAGAAAAGATGGCCCAAGAGATGATGCAGGAAGAAGGAAGTGGTACATGAAGCAAAGGAAGGCGATATGGATAGGATGAAGTTAGTGAGTTGTAATTGAAGTCAGGGAGCCCGCCTGGAGAATGGAGTGGCGATTTTATTTTGAAGTAGCAGTTGAAGTCAGGGAGCCCGCCTGAAGAATGGAGTGGCGATTTAGTTTCGAGTTATAGTTGAAGTCAGGGAGCCCGCCTGAAGAATGGAGTGGCGATTTATTTTGAAGTGGTAGTTGAAGTCAGGGAGCCCGCCTGAAGAATGGAGTGGCGATTTAGTTTTGAAGTTATAGTTGAAGTCAGGGAGCCTGCCTGAAGAATGGAGTGGCAATTTATTTTGAAGTTATAGTTGAAGTCATGGAGCCCGCCTGAAGAACGGAGTGGCGATTTATTTTGAGTTATAGTTGAAGTTAGGGAGCCCGCCTGAAGAATGGAGTGGCGATTTATTTGAAGTGGTAGTTGAAGTCAGGGAGCCCGCCTGAAGAATGGAGTGGCAATTTATTTTGAAGTTGTAGCTGAAGTCAGGGAGCCCGCCTGAAGAACGGAGTGGCGATTTATTTTGAGTTATAGTTGAAGTCAGGGAGCCCGCCTGAAGAATGGAGTGGCGATTTATTTTGAAGTGGTAGTTGAAGTCAGGGAGCCCGCCTGAAGAATGGAGTGGCGATTTAGTTTTGAAGTTATAGTTGAAGTCAGGGAGCCTGCCTGAAGAATGGAGTGGCAATTTATTTTGAAGTTATAGTTGAAGTCATGGAGCCCGCCTGAAGAACGGAGTGGCGATTTTAGATGAAAGCAACAAGAAGAATGAAGCAACAATTGGAAGATTTTAAGTAAGGCAACAATTTAGACCTAGTCTGAGGAATTATCTCCTAGCGTCAAAATCTTAGTCTGATGAATCTTTCTCCTAAGATATTAAAATCTCAGTCTGATGAATCTTTCTCCTGAGACCACAACAATTTAGACCTAGTCTGAGGAATTATCTCCTAGCGTCAAAATCTTAGTCTGACGAATCTTTCTCCTAAGACATCAAAATCTTAGTCTGATGAATCTTTCTCCTAAGATATCAAAGTCTTAGTCTGACGAATCTTTCTCCTAAGACATCAAAATCTCAGTCCGATGAATTTTTCTCCTGAGATGTCAGGTGCCCACTTGAAGAAGGGAATGACAATTTATGATTAGAGTTTGTTGATAAAGTCAGAAGCACGCCAGAAAAGCAGAACGCCGTCTCAGTTTCCAAGATTTGATAAGGACAGTGAACAATCGAAAGTGACAGAGTGTAACGGAAATCCCCATCATGAATCAGAAGGAAGGCGACAAGGATCAGAAAAGATAGATTCAGACTTCGAAGGAGAATGGCTCGAAGATCACAAGTCAGGGAATTCACTTTGGAGTGTAATGCAAGTTAGCAACAAAAGAAGCTTGCGACCAGAACGCGAGTCAACAGTCCGAGATGATCAACAGAAGTTAGTCACAATGAAAAAAAGGCAAGAAGCCAATCCAAAATGCAGAAGCTGATGAAGGTTGTCCAAGAGATGGTCAATGACACAAGAACTGCAAGTCTGGTCCTGATCCAGAAGGCCGAAGAAGATTGAATTAGCACCTACAACTAGCAAGTATCAAAGTTCAAATTTAGAGTCTACATGAAGCACCAAACGATACTCAAGATCAAGCTTCAGAAGATTTATAGATAGGAATCTTGTAACTAGTAGCTGATAGGTTTAGTTAGCCTTTTTCATGTTTTGATGTAATAGCAGGACCACGGAACGGAACCTCGTCGGAACGGCACCTCGACTGGCTCTCCACCTCGGTATACTCCATATTCTTACTCACTTTCGAACTACACGTGGCCTGATTCCTTTATAGCCAAGGATATGTAGGCAGCTCAGATACAAGGGCTCGGTCACATCCTCTTCTTTTTAGTTTAGTCTCTCTAAATAAGGGTCGGGTCAAAACACTTGTCTAGTCGTTCTTTGTCTGAAAACTCTTTGTGTTTTCAGTCAAAGAGGGGCAGCTGTAGATGCGTGATTTTGCCCCTACCCGAGATTTTTTATATTTTTGGCGTAAAATATTTAGTTTAGGCATAATATAGCTATCTTAGCTAATTTTGACTCTTTTACTTTATCTTTTCCTTAAAATGAAAAATAACAAAAATATAGTTTTATTAATGTTTCGTAGTCATTTTAAACTTGAAAAATACAAAAATAGTATTTTTATATTTTTAGCTTATTTAAAAAAACGAAAATTATGAAATAAATAAATAAATAGTTTCATTAACATTTTGGGGTTACTTTAATTTAAAAAAAAAATAATATAAAAAATAATTTTGTTTTAATTATTAGTCTTATAGTTATTTTGCTTACGTAAGATAAATTAATAACACCATGTTCTCATTCTCGGTTCCGGACAAAGAATAATATTCGGGTTCAAATTACCCGATTTTATAATTTTCGGACCTAGCCCGTAATAATCCGAGTCCACCATACGGGGAACACGGACAAAAAGAACCCATACATACACACTACACACACGACATTACACTAAGGGGGAGGGATGGGAGAATGATTAAAAATAAAAAGAAGAAAAAGACAAAAGAAAAGGGACAAATACAAAAAGACAAAGAGATGAGACAATAGAGAGAATTTGAAAAAAAAGTCACGTGGAGGGGGGAACTATTTTGGAGTGGGATTTTCATTTTTAAAGAAGGGATCCAATACAAAAAGGTCTCTCCATTTTTTTGTTCTGAAAAGAAAAAACAAACGGCAGCAAAAGAGAACCAACGAAAAACTCACATTCTTCAGTCTTCCACACACATTGCTTTACGTTGTCATGGATTTCAAAATGCTGCTGCTGAATTAAAGAATGTTCTCTCTATTTACTGTCCGATACGCGAATTGAGTATCAATCCAACGGGATGGCAGATCTTTGTTGGATCACTTTCTTGGTAGTTCTATTTTGTCTTGTTGGAACATTTGATGCTAGTGTTGGAGATGCTGACCCTTTGTACAACAACATCGCAACAAGCTTTCTGATGCCGATTTGAGTTCTGGTCGAGGTCGCTGGCGAAATTCCTGATCCGCTATGTGCTGTTGGTTTTGTTTATGCTGGGCACCAAGCTATTGATTTCCGGCAAGTATTTGGCCTCCTTATCTTCTAAATATGGTCCTTGAGCAGGTAGGTATGTTATTCATAGAACTATTTCAAAAATATGTTTTCAGTAGTAAATCATGATGTTGTTCAATTCATTTAATGCAATTGCTGGTATCTTCGTTGGATTTGGTTCATAACAGTGATTTTTGAGAATAGTTTATACGATTTCAGCTTTGGTTTCATGAATAAGTTCAACAATCGGTTGTTTATGCTTGTTTAGTGTTTTGATTGTAGTGTTAATCAACTATAAGTGGTATTTGTCAGAATGAGTGATTTATGGTTGAATATTTGTATGTTGGTAGATTCTTCGTTTGGATTGTAGCAGATTGGCATATTTCTCACTCTTGTTCGTGAATGTTTGAACTCAAATGATATTAGCCGTGTGTTAGCACTCTCTTAGTTTAATTAGTTCATGAACATTGTGTAAGCTCTGTGTTAAGATTTGAAGGTTTCTTTTTAATTTCAGTTTCTTGTACTGAGTACCTTGTAGCGTAATTTCAGTTTCTTGTACCTCACCGTACTAAATACACAAATGTCGGGTCCTTAATTAATCGTAATAAAAATTTAGACTTGGAAGGACCGTTTAGCGAATTTTACGGTTTTTCCCAAAGATAATAAAGACGATAGACTCTTTAGGCGCGATTTATAAATAATATACATTCCTAATTACGGGTGCGCATTTATGTGACCCAAATCTTACTCTCGGCGAAACTGAAATACATTAAAGTCACAGGCGTACTGGTTGCGCTGTGACTCAAAATGTGTTTTCGTGACGTCGCAATTCTTCTAAAATCGAAAAGTGGAACATTAGTAGCACCTAATTAAAATATATAAAGAAATCAGATAAAAGCCAAAATTGCAGTTGAGCGACCGTGCTAAAACCACGGAATCCGGGAGTGCCTAACACCTTCTTCCGGGTTAACAGAATTCCTTATCCAGGTTTCTAGTTTCGCAGACTGTATTACAGAGTCATAAATTTCCTCGGTTCGGGATTAAACAGGTGACTTGGGACACCATTATTTTCCCAAGTGGCGACTCTGAAAAATTAAATAAATTGATCCCGTTCCGACTGTCCTTTAAGTGGAAAAACTCCTTCATTGATTATTATTATATCCCTTCTCGGGGTGTAGTATTAAACAGTGGCACATTACCTTTACATTATTACGTTTATACGTATGTGCGGTGCGTAAAAAGGAGGTGTGACAGAACCTTTATGAAACACTTGTTCTGAGAACTGAACTTCTATATTCTATTCTCTCGCATATGGCGAGAACGCGAGCATCGGGACGAGGTGGACGACCTCCATTGCCACCTGTTAGAGGTCGTGGGCACGGTCGTGCTAGAGGTAGAGGTAGGGCGGCTGAGGCAGTGCCAGCTGACCCGCCTGTTGTACCAGTTCAGGAGCAGCCCCCAGTGGTTGATGCTCTAGCAACCCCAGTTCAGGGCCAGACTGTATCTATTGCTATTCCTGGTCTTCAGGAGACTCTTGCTCAGATATTATCGGTGTCTTCCGATTTGGCTCAAGTAGTTTCAGTTACTACCACTGCATCGACATCTTAGACAGGGGGTGGTCCGCAGACCCCTGCAGCTCGCACACCTAAAAAAGTTGTTCAGGGACTTCAGATGCCAGAGGCGGTCCCCGCTCAGGTGCTTGCACCAGTTATTCCTTCAGCTGCACCAGCTCCAGCTCCAGAGCATGTGGTTCAGGCTATTCCCGACGACGAGCAATGTCGTCTTGAGAGATTTGGTAGACTTCAGCCACCCCATTTCAGTGGCGCTGAGGGCAATGATGCCCAGGGTTTCTTAGATAAGTGTCAGAGGATGCTGCGTACAGGTGGTATTCTTGAGTCCAGCGGAGTTTCATTTACTACCTTTCAGTTCACTGGTCCCACATTTGATTGGTTTGAGGAGTTTGAGAGGCGTAGGCCTGCAGGAGCGGCACCTCTCACATGGCAGCAGTTCTCTACTCTCTTCCTAGAGAAGTATGTACCTCGGTCTCGTCGTGAGGAGCTACGTCGCCAGTTTGAGTGGTTGGTTCAGGGCGACATGTCTGTGACCCAATATGAGCTTAGATTCACACAGTTGGCTAGGCATGCCACATGGATGATCCCTACTAATAGGGAGAGGATCAAGAGGTTCATTGAAGGCCTCAACTACTCTATCCGCATTCTTATGACCAGAGAGCGAGTTCTGTCATCATATTTTGAGTAGGTTATTGATATGGCACGCTCCATTGAGGCGGATCGTCACCGAGAGAGGGAGGAGCGGGAGGCCAATAGGCCTCATGGTTCTGGTAGATTCAGTGGTGCTCCATCTAGAGGGCATTTTCAGAAGGGCAGAGGTCGCTCGTTTAGACCTTCTCATTCAGGCCGCCCTGAGCAGAGCGGAGCTTTTTCTAGTCATGGTCGACAGGGATTCCAGTAGGGCTAGTCTTCACTTAGTGCCCTCCCAGCCCAGAGTGCGGCACCTACTTCTTCAACCCAGGGTTCTTTTGCGGCGAGGGGTTCCCTTCAGTCCCCTTCTCCAGCACCAGGTAGCTATTTTGAGTGTGGTAAGTTTGGCAGAGGGATCAGCCCTCCTCTTCAGCACCATCTCAGGCTAGTAGATGTAGAGGTCATCACCCCAGAGGCGAGGAGAGATCTGGTGGAGGACAGGTACGGTTCTATGCACTCCCTGACAGGCGTTATGGAGTTTCCTCCGATGCAGTGATTACAGGTATCACTTCTGTCTATCACAGAGATGCCTCTGTTCTATTTGATCCAGGGTCCACATATTCTTACGTGTCCTCTTATTTTGCACATCATTTAGGTGCGACTCGTGGTAGTCTTGATTTACTTATTCATATATCCACCCCCGTGGGTGATACGATTATTGTGGATCACGTCTATAGATCCTGTGTTATTTCTATTGGGGGTCTGGAGACCCAGGCAGATTTGTTATTGTTGGGGATGGTGGACTTTGATGTTATATTGGGTATGGAGTGGTTGTCTCCGTACCATGCTATATTGGACTGTCATGCTAAGACAGTTACGTTGGCCATTCCTGGTATTTCTCAGATTGAGTGGCGGGGTTCGACCGATTTCATCCCTAGCCGTGTCATTTCGTTCTTAAAAGCTCAGAAGATGGTTGAAAAAGGGTGTTTATCGTACTTAGCTTTTGTGAGAGATGTGGGAGCTGAGTCTCCTAGCATTGATTCAGTACCTGTTGTGAGGGACTTTCCAGATGTATTCCCCTCAGACCTGCCGGGCATGCCGCCGGACAGGGATATTGATTTTGGCATTGACTTGGTGCCGGGCACTCAGCCTATATCCATTCCTCCTTATCGGATGGCACCAGCTGAGTTGAAAGAACTTAAAGAGCAGCTTCAGGAGCTTCTGGATAAGGGTTTCATCCTCCCTAGTGTGTCCCCGTGGGGTGTGCCGGTGTTGTTTGTTAAAAAGAAAGATGGTTCCATGCGAATGTGTATTGATTATAGGCAATTGAACAAAGTGACAGGTGAAGAACAAGTACCCTCTACCGCGCATAGATGATTTGTTTGATCAGCTACAGGGTGCGAGGGTGTTTTCTAAGATTGATCTTCGTTCGAGCTATCATCAGCTGAAGATCAGGGACTCGGATATTATGAAGACTGCATTCAGGACCCAATATGGTCACTATGAGTTTCTTGTGATGTCTTTTGGGTTGACCAACGCCCCAGCAGCATTTATGCATCTGATGAACAGTGTGTTCAGGCCCTATTTGGATTCATTTGTGATTGTATTCATTGATGACATTCTAGTCTACTCCCGTAGTCAGGAGGAGCATGCTCAGCATTTGAGTATTGTGTTGCAGAGATTGAGGGAGGAGAAGCTATATGCTAAATTCTCCAAGTGCGCGTTTTGGCTCGAGTCCGTAGTGTTTCTGGGACATGTGGTGTCTCGTAATGGTATTCAGGTTGATCCAAAGAAGATAGAGGCGGTGCAGAGTTGGCCTAGACCGTCCTCAACTACAAAGATTAGGAGTTTTCTTGGCTTAGCGGGATATTATCACCGATTTGTTCAGGGATTTTCATCCATTGCTTCTTCTTTGACTAGATTGACCCAGAAGGGTGCACCATTCGTGTGGTCAGATGAGTGCGAGGTGAGCTTTCAGAAGCTCAAGACAGCTTTGACCACAACTTCAGTATTAGTATTTCCACCAGCTTCAGGTTCATATACTATTTATCGTAATGCCTCGAGAGTGGGGATAGGTTGTGTGTTGATGCGGGAAGGTAAGGTGATTGCTTATGCTTCTCGGTAGTTGAAGCCACATGAGAAGAACTATCATGTTCATGATTTGGAGCTAGCTACCATTGTTCATGCCTTGAAAATTTGGAGGCATTATTTGTACGGCGTGTCCTGTGAGGTGTATACTGACCATCGTAGTCTCCAGCACTTGTTCAAACAGAAAGACCTTAATTTGAGGCAGCGGAGATGGCTTGAGTTGCTTAAGGATTATGACATCACTATATTATATCATCAGGGGAAGGCCAATGTGGTGGCCGATGCTTTGAGCCGGAAGGCGGTCATATGGGGAGCTTGGCATATATTCCAGCTGAATAGAGACCATTTGCTTATGATGTTCAGGTGCTAGCCAATCGGCTAGTGAGGTTAGATATTTCGGAGCCCGGCAGGGTATTGGCTTGTGTTGTATCTCGGTCATCTCTATATGATTATATTCGTGAGCGTCAGTATGATGATCCACATTTGGCTGTCCTTAGGGACAGTGTTCGGCATGATGATGCTAGAGATGTCACCATTGATAGTGACGGCGTATTGAGGATGTAGGGCCGGATATGTGTGCCCAACGTTGATGGCCTTCGTGAGTTGATTCTGTAGGAGGCCCACAGCTCGCGGTATTCCATCCATCTAGGAGCCGCGAAGAGGTATCAAGATTTGAAACAACACTATTGGTGGAGAAAGATGAAGATAGACATTTTCAGACATGTATCACGGTGCCTCAACTGTCAGCAGGTTAAGTACGAGCATCAGAGGCCCGGTGGTGTATTTCAGTGCATTGATATTCTTGAGTGGAAATGGGAGAGGATCACCATGGATTTTGTTACTGGACTCCCTCGAACAACGAAGAAGTTTGATTCTGTTTGGGTGATTGTGGATAGGCTAACCAAGTCAGCTCACTTTATTCCAGTTAGTACTACCTACTCATCGGAGCGGTTGGCAGCGATCTTTATTCGGGAGATTGTCCGGTTGCATGGAGTTCCAGTGTCTATCATATCCGACAGGGGTACTCAGTTCACTTCTTAGTTTTGGAGAACATTTTAGTGAGAGATGGGTACGCGGGTTGAGTTGGGCACCGCATTTCACCCCCAGACAGATGGGCAGTCTGAGCACACTATTCAAATTCTGGAGGATATGTTGCGAGCATGTGTGATTGACTTTAGTGGTTCGTGGGATGAGTTCTTACCACTTGATGAGTTTGCCTACAACAAAAGTTATCAGTCGAGTATTCAGATGGCCCCGTACGAGGCATTGTATAGCAGACGGTGTAGATCCCCTCTGGGATGGTTTGAGCCTGGTGAGGATAGATTGATAGGGACTGAGTTAGTTCGGGATGCTCTAGATAGAGAAAAGTTGATCCAGGAGAGGCTTCGTACAGCACAGTCTCGCCAGAAGAGTTATGCGGACCATAGAGTTCGAGAGTTGTCTTTCATGGTTGGTGACAGAGTATTGTTGAAGGTTTCACCCATAAAGGGTGTCATGAGGTTCGGGAAGAAAGGGAAGTTGAGTCCCGGGTACATTGGTCCTTTTGAGATACTCAGGAGGGTTGGAGAGGTGGCATATGAGTTGGCCTTGCCGCCCAGCTTATCCAGCGTTCATCCAGTATTCCATGTGTCTATGCTTCGGAAATACATTGGGGATATGTCTCATGTATTAGACTTCAGTACCATTCAGCTTGATGGTGATCTATCCTATGATGTGGAGTTTATTGCTATTTTGGGTCGTCAGGTGAGAAAGTTGAGGTCCAAGAAGATTGCATCAGTTAAGGTTCAGTGGAGAGGTCGACCCGTAGAGGAGGCCACTTGGGAGATCGAGCGGGAGATGCGGAGCAGATATCCTCACTTGTTTGAGATTTCAGGTATGTTTCTTGACCCTCTCGAGGACGAGTGTTTGCTTAAGAGGGGGAGAATGTGACGACCCGGCCCGTCGTCACGGGAATTAACACCCCGTTATGTTGTAATTACATATTTTATGCTTTTATATCAGTGTTAGAGTCTATCGGATGAGTTATGAGTGAATTGGATTGAAAATGAGGCATATAGCCTTTTTGAAGGATACTTGAATATGAAAAGTCAACCCGGAGTTGACTATTTAGTTAGAGGGCTTGGAATCAGATTCTGATGATTTGATTAGTTCCGGGAGGTCATTTGTGACTTAGGGGAGCAATCAGAATTGAATTTGGACGTCCGGTGTAGAAATAGGCTTGAATTGGCTAAGGTTGGATTTTGGCGAAATCTGAATGGTAGGTGAGATTTTGATCCGGGGTCGTAATAGAATTCCATACAACTCCTGTAGCTTTGTTATGCGATTTTGGATATGTCCGCAAAATTTCAGGTCATTCGGACGTCGTTTGGTCGGGCTTTTTATCGAATGTTAGTTTCGGAAGTTTTGAAGAAACTTAGGCCTAAATCCGTGTGTAATTGGTGATTTTGATGTTTAAGATGGTGTTTTTATGATTGGAACAAGTTCGTATCGTGTTTTGGAGTATGTTGGTGGTTTTCGTTGGGGTCCCGGGGGCCTTGGGGTAAATCCGGACCATCATCCGGCATTTTTGGAACATGAAAAGTCTGCTGTAAATTGCAGATCACTGGGCACAATTTAAGCCTTCGCGTTCGCGAGGGCTATGCCGCGTTCGCGTAGGCTGGGGCCAGGTGACCATCGCGTTTGCGAAGGGAGGCACCGCGTTCGCATAAGAGAATGAAGTGAAGCATCGCGTTTGCGATGGTTTGGGTCGCGTTCGCGTAAGAGGAAAAGGCAAGGCATCACGTTCGCGTGGACTGGGACGCGTTCGCGTAGAGTAAAATCCGGAGATTGGGAAGTTGGCCTTCGCGGACGAGTGACTTCACGTCGCGTTCGCGATGAAGAAAAGGAATAAGGCATCGCGTTCGCGGGAGGAACGCTTGGGTTCGCAAATGCGAACCAAACCTCGCAAATGCGAGGCCTTCACTTATTCGCCTGGGTTCGCAAATGCGAACACTTTGTCGCAAATGCGAAGACCCGGTGTGCCAGCCCAGTTCGCAAATGCGAACTCAGTCTCGCAATTGCGAGAGCCTCAGACCCCAGACCTGTAGTGTTCGCAATTGCGAACAAATGTTCTCAATTGCGATACCCGCAGTTGTGCAATTTTATACTTAAACGAATTTTTCAGCTCATTCTTCATTCTTTCAAAAACCCACACACTACACACGAACCCTCAAGGGCAAATTCACTCCAAAGCAATTTTAAGTCACTTTTAACTTAATTCTTTCAATACCTAACAACGTTAAACATGTTTTTCAATAGAAATCAAAGGTTTTCATGGTAGAAATTCTTGTTTTTGGGTAGAACCTAGGGTTTTTATGAATTAGGTAATTGGACCTCAAATTGAGGTCCGATTTTGAAACAAATCGTATATTTGAACTCGTGGGTGAATGGGTAACCGGATTTTGGTCCGAACCTCGAGTTCCGACCACGTGGGCCAGGGGTGTTTTTGGAAATTTTGGGGTAAACTTTGAGAAAACCATTTTTAAGATTCAAACCAAGTTATTTAGTATTTATTAATGTTATGGAATCAATTGTGATTAGATTCGAGCTAGTTGAAAGCGGAAATTCGGGGAAAAAGCTATAATTGAAGAATAATTTGGACTTCAAGGCTAGAGGTAAGTGTTTGTTCTATCCTAGCTTGAGGGAATAGGATTATGTGCTATGTGCTATGTGATCGAGTGCGGTGTATGGGCTGTGGTGACGAGCATCCATATGCTGGCGTCTAGCATGACCGTGAGTCGTTGTTGATACTTGCTGTGAGATATTTTAAAGATGAATTGTTGAACCCTTGCCGGGCTGTGAATTATACATTGTTTTCCCTTGCCGGGACTTATTATGAAGTGAAATATCGTTTTCACTTGCCGGGACTTATTGTGACGATTATTGTGTCCGTTGCCGGGACGGTTCATGATTTATTGTTTTCATTCTCTACCCTTAACTGTGATTGTTATTTTGGTGAGGGAGAGTGATAATGCACGAAAGGTGATGTCGTGCCTTGTTTTACTGTTATTGCACGAAGGTTAATGTCGTGCCTTGTTATTGATTATGCACGAAGGATCATGTCGTGCCTTATGATATTGATTATGCACGAAGGGTAATGTCGTTCCTTGTTATTGAACCATGCACGAAGGATCATGCCGTGCCATGGATGTGAGGATGAGAGTAAAAGCACGAAGGGTGATGTCGTGCACTTTATTTGCTTATTTGGTGAGGATGAGAGTAAAAGCACGAATGGTGATGCCATGCAACTATTTGCTATTACTTGACTTGATATTACCTGTTTCCTTTGTTGATTTAATACATGTTGTGAACTATTGAGTTTCCCTCTTATGAGATTTCTTGCTGGTTTTGTTTACATGATATTTCTTGTTATCTTGTGCTGTACATATATATATAGAACTGCACAGGTATATATGGGTGTCTGGTCCTAGGCTTGTCACTACTTCGCCGGGATAGGCGGGCACTTACTAGCACATTGGGTCGGATTGTGCTGATACTGCACTTCTGTGCATTTTTGCACAGGTCCAGGTTTTGATCAAGAGCAGCAGCAGTAGAGCCTTGTGTGGGAGTTTAGCATATCGAGACCGAGGTAGCTTGCAAGCGTCCGCAGGTCCGGCGTCTCTTCGACTAATTTATATTACTAGCTGTAGTCTCCTTGTTCCGAGACAAACAAATTTATGTTACTTTCTTTCAGACCTTTATGTGTAGTATTCAATAGTAGTTCGTGAGTTGGTGACTCCACGTCTTGGGTAGAGGATTTTAGTATTGTTTTACCTTGGTACTGCTTATTTCTGTTTTGATAAAGTGTTCCGCATTTATTTAATTAAGGTTATGGTTCTTGTTGATAAATTTGAGTATAAAATATTGCTAAAAACATGATAGTGTGAATATTGTGGCTTGCCTAGCTACCACGAGTAGGCGCCATCACGATCCCGATGTTAGGGGAAAATCTGGGTCGTGACAAATAAGGGTGGCTGAGATTATAAGGGTAGCCGAGCTAATAAGGGTGGAAAGCGATCGAAATCGCCATTGAAATTGATATGAATACAATTGTGAAATCATTGATGTGAAATTGTAAAAGGAGACAGCAGGAGAGTTTGTAACCTGTGGGGCACTGATTCCCCTTTGTTTGACTTGATTGTACTTTCCGTGTATGCTTGGTTATTGCCTTCCTTGTTGATCTCTAATTGTACATGGGCTGAGGATTTCTTTAAACAAAGTAAATGTGGGAACGTGATTGGCTCGCTTAGTTATTTCTCGGTGTATCTGTTGGTTGTCTGATAGTGAAGGTTGCTTACAGTTCAATTTCCATCAAAGATGTCAGCCTTAATACAAAGCTTCTCCCATTGTTCTGTGGAACTTAATGATAATTCTTGTCGGATGTTTCTTTGAGTTGATTAAATTTTTTCTTATTTTCTAGTTGTTCTCTTTCAAATATTTCACTCACAAAGAAGAAAGTCTTTAACCAGACTAATGAGGAGAGACCAGAGCTCCAAACAACAACTATCACAACATCAACCACAACTATTAAAAGTAATAATGCCTTATTGCCGTGATGGCGCCTCTCGTAAAGATAAGGCCAGCCAACTAATCCATTTTGTCCTTTTGTGATTAAACAACGGATATCTTAGTCCCGATTGATCGTTTTTTTCAGGGAGACACGATTCATGATTACAAACTGGGTTTGGCCTCCTATAATTTCGTGGATGAATATACTCCAATAAATATTATTACCTCTAATTTTTCGATATTCCTGCAATGGGTAAGTGTGTCCAACTACGGATGTACTTACCTATTTCAACCCAAATAGAGGCGTTTTAACTCTTGTAAATCAGTACATGTCTACAATTAAATCAGTACTTGTCTACAATTAAATCAGTACCAGTCTACAATCGTAAAATTAGAGGTAATAAGATTCGTATTAGTCCAATTTTTATAGCAGTTGGGATTCATGAGGTAATTGGTTCGTAGTATTTAAGATTGGAATTTGAAGGGGCATCTGAACTCCAATTTTGATGAATTTTATATGTACAGACTCGTTGTGAGACGAGGATTTCGGAAATGCAAATTCGAGAAGTGGACCCGGGGCTCGGGTTTCACCAACTTCGTGTTATTGGGTGTTTTTCGAGTTCTTTAGATTGGGTTATGTTCCACTAGTATATTTTAATGTATCCCTTATGGTTTTGACTCATAAGATGTCGATTCACCAAACTAGCTCACTTTCTGCCACTCAAGTCCACTGATACTGCGGAGTAATATACTAAGTTCTACATCAAGGAGATAGTAAGGCTTCATGGCACTCCACTTTCTATTATCTCGGATCGCGGGGCTCAGTTCACAGCAAATTTTTTGAAGAAATTTCAACAAGGTTTGGGAACTCAGGTGAATCTTAGCACAGCTTTCCATCCGCAGACCGACGGTCAGGCCGACCAGACTATTTATATGCTTGAATATATGTTGCGGGCATGTGTTATGGAATTCAAGGGTAATTGGGGTGAACACTTACCACTGATAAAATTTGCTTATAATAGCAGCTTCCACGCTAGAATTCAGATGGCCCCGTTTGAGGCATTGTTATGACTACAATCGTATTAGTCAAATGGACTTATGTGGTTGTCGTAGGCTGATGCGTCCTAGTATGAACGTATGATATTACTCCGAATACGTTATATAAACGGAAGGTCCTATAACTACAATCGTATTACATTACTCCCAATCTGTTATGACGACAATCGTATTAGTCGAATGGACTTATGTGGTTATCGTTGGCCGATGTGTCCTAGTATGAACGTATGACATTACTCGCAATACGATATATAAACGGAAGGTCCTATGACTAAAATCGTATTACATTACTCCTAATCTATTATGACTAAAATCGTATTAGTCAAATGGACTTATGTGATTGTCATAGGCCGATGCGTCCTACTACAATCGTTCATACTAGGACGCATCGGCCTACGACAACCACATAAATCCATTGGACTGATACGATTGTAGTCATAGGAACTTTCGTTTATATATCATGGTTGTTATTTAGTAATTGACCGTGAATGAATATGATTCATTCATATACTAGGACGCATCGGCCTACGACAACCACATAAGTCCATTGGACTAATACGATTGTAGTTATAGGAACTTCCGTTTATATATCGTGGTTGTTATTTAGTAATATGATTACCTATGCATATAGCAACCGTATAGGCCTGCCGTCTATCAATATTTTTAATTCATATACTAGGACGTATGGCCCGAGTATACGAATGAAATCATATTCCTAGACGGTCGATTACTAAATAACAAATTGACCGTCTATGAATCGATTGTAGTCATAGGTCCAACAGACTTAATTTAATGGGCTTCCTGAGATTACCTATGCATGTACTATCAAAATTTTATTGGGAGTAATGTCATACGTTCATAGTAGGATGCGTCGGCCTACCACAACAAACCACATAAGTCCATTGAATTAATACGATTGTAGTCATAGGAACTTCTGTTTATATATCGTGGTTGTTATTTAGTAATTGACCGTCTGTGAATATGATTCCATTCATATACTAGGACGCATCGGCCTACGACAACTACATAATTCCATTTGACTAATACAATTGTAGTCATAACAGATTGGGAGTAATGTAATACGATTGTAGTAGGACACATCGGCCTACGACAACCACATAAGTCCATTTGACTAATACGATTATAGTCATAACAGATTGGGAGTAATGTCATACGTTCATACTAGGACGTACCGGCCAATGAGAACCACATAAGTCCATTGGACTAATACGATTGTAGTCATAACAGTTTGGGTGTAATGTAATACGATTGTAGTAGGACGCATCGGCCTACGACAACCACATAAGTCCATTTGACTAATACGATTGTAGTAATAGGACCTTCCATGTATATATCGTGGTTGTTATTTAGTAATTGACCGTGAATGAATATTATTTCATTCATATACTAGGATGCATCGGCCTACGACAACCACGTAAGTCCATTTGACTAATACGATTGTAGTAATAGAACCTTCCATTTATATATCGTGGTTGTTATTTGGTAATTGACCATGAATGAATATGATTTCATTCATATACTAGGACGCATCGGCCTATGACAACCACATAAGTCCATTGGACTAATATGATTGTAGTTAGTAATTGACCGTGAATGAATATTATTTCATTCATATACTAGGACGCATCGGCCTACGTCAACCACATAAGTCCATTGGACTAATAAGATTGTAGTCATAGGAACTTCCGTTTATATATCGTGGTTGTTATTTAGTAATTTGACCGTCTATGAATATGATTTCATTCATATACTAGGACGCATTGGCCTACGACAACCACATAAGTCCATTGGACTAATACAATTGTAGTCATAACAGATTGGGAGTAATGTAATACGATTGTAGTCATAAGACCTTCTGTTTATATATCGTATTGGGAGTAATGTCATACGTTCATCTAGGACGCATCGGCCTACGACATTCACATAAGTCCATTTGACTAATACGATTGTAGTCATAACAGTTTGGGAGTAATGTAATATGATTTTAGTTATAGGACCTTCCGTTTATACATCGTATTGGGAATATTGTCATACGTTCATACTAGGACGCATCGGCCTACTACAACCACATAAGTCTATTTTACTAATACGATTGTAGTCATAGGAACTAAAATAATAACCACGATATATAAATGGAAGATCCAATGTTATAACAAAGACGATATATAAACGGACGATCCATTACTCCCAATCGTACTAGTATGAAATTATTTCATTCATATACTAGGACGCATCGGCCTACAACAACAACATAAGTCCGTTTGACTAATACGATTGTAGTCATAACCGATTAGTAATGTCATACGATTGTAGTAGGACGTATCAGCCTACAACAATCACATTAGTCCATTTGACTAATACGATTGTAGTCATAACAGATTGGGAGTAATGTAATATGATTGTAGTCGCAGGACCTTCTGTTTAAATATCGTATTGGGAGTAATGTCATACGTTCATACTAGGACACATCGGCCTACGATAACCGTATAAGTCTATTGGACTAATACGATTGTAGTCATAGGAACTTCCGTTTATATATCGTGGTTGTTATTTAGTAATTGACCGTTCATGAATATGATTTCATTGGACTAATACGATTGTAGTCATAACAGATTGGGAGTAATGTAATACGATTGTAGTGATAGGACCTTCTGTTTATATATCTTATTGGAAGTAATGTCATATGTTCATACTAGGACGCATCGGCCTACGACAACCACATAAGTCCATTGGACTAATACGATTGTAGTCATAGGAACTTCCGTTTATATATCGTGGTTGTTATTTAGTAATTGACCGTGAATGAATATTATTTCATTCATATACTAGGACGCATTGGCCTACAACAACCACATAAGTTCATTTGACTAATACGATTGTAGTCATAACAGATTGGGAGTAATATAATACGATTGTAGTAGGACGCATCGGCCTACGACAACCACATAAGTCCATTGGATCAATACAATTATAGTCATAGGAACTTCCATTTATATATCGTGGTTGTTATTTAGTAATTGACTGTCTATGAATATTATTTTATTCATATATTAGGGCGCATCGGCCGATAGCAACCACATAAGTCCATTGGACTAATACAATTGTAGTCATAGGAACTTCCGTTTATATATCGTGGTTGTTATTTAGTAATTGACCGTCCTATAGCATCTATGTAGGCCCGTTTACTAATATGATTACATATGCATATACTATAAAAATTTGATTGGGAGTATTTATGTGATTGTCGTAGGCCGATGCGTCCTAGTATATGAATGAAATAATATTCATAGACGGTCAATTACTAAATAACAACCACGATATACAAACGTAGTAATTGACCGTCATTCATATACTAAGACGCATCGGCCTACGACAACCACATAAGTCCATTACGTTCATACTAACGTCATACGCAATGGCCTACGACAACTACATAAGTCCATTGGACTAATACAATTGTAAACCTATTTATTACTTAGTTGAAGGATTTGAGGAAATAACAACCACGTCATAGACGTATGATTTACCTCGTATGACCTAAGACCATACACTCACATAAACCTGTGCAGTTCTATATACATATGTACCATAAAATAACATAAATATTGAGCAACACAAATAGAAAGGGAGAGAACATGGTTGGGGGAGCACAATCGAATATACATAATAGAATACGTAAAAAAAATAGAGTGCAACAAACAGTTATCACAAAACAAGAATTGAATAGTTGCACGGTATCACCCTTCGTGCTTTTACTCTCATCCTCACCAAAAAATCAAATAAAAGTGCATGGCATCACCCTTCGTGCTTTTACTCTCATCCTCACCAAATAAGCAAATAAAAGTGCACGGCATCACCCTTCGTGCTTTTACTCTCATCCTCACCAAATAATTTATATATCGTGGTTGTTATTTAGTAATTGACCATCTATGAATATTATTTCATTCATATACTAAGACGTATCGGCCTACGACAACCACATAAGTCCATTGGACTAATGTCTAGAAATAATTATTATAAAATGTTATAGGCTAAATTATAGTATTTTACAAAAATTCATGTTAGTGACTTTCTAGTTTTATAAGACTTATTTTGTTCATAGTCATTTCAATCTCATATTTCGTTTTTGGAAAAATAAGTGAAATTAGTTAGGAAAAAAAAATTCAAATTTACCAGTATAACCTAATTCAGATAAAAAGAGCTTATAGGATATAACCCTTAACCAATGTCATGCAAAATCAATAAAATTAAATTACATAAGTAAATAAATAAGTAATAAAAGGAGATTGAGTTACAACTAAGTAATGCAATCATAAAGCAAAATCCTTCAAGTTATAAAATAATGAGCTATCCCGGACACACCGAAGGGCGTTAATGAAGATCCTGAATGAAGCTCATGTACCAGAAAAGATCACAGTGTGTCATTTGGAAAAGATTACAAACAAAATCTTTGAGACAAATAGGATAACATTCTCAGACGATGAACTGCCATTGGAAGGGACAAAGCACAACAAGGCGTTATATCTTACAGTAAAGTATGAGGAATCAATGGTGACCCGTGTCTTGGTCGATAATGGGTCGAGTGCTAATATTTGTTCCCCGATGCGTCCTAGTATATGAGTGAAATAATATTCATTCACGGTCAATTACTAAATAACAACCACGATATTTAACAAGATACTCCACATAAGTCATTGTTTGGGTGATTGTTTAAGTCCATAAAGCGACTTAACAAGTTTGTACACTTTCTTTTCTTTACTAGGAACCACAAAACCCTCAGGTTTGTTCCATGTAAATTTCTTCCTCCAATTCTCCCTTTATGAAAGCTATTTTAACATTCATTTGATGGATTTCAAGACCATACACGGCTGTTAGTGCCACTAACACCCTAATAAATGTTATCCTTGTTATTGGCGAGTAAGTGTCAAAGTAATCAAGGCCTTCCGGTTGTCCAGCCCCGGAGATCCACTGACTCCGCAGGTACTTTTAGGCAAGCTCACTATGGAGCTGGCCTATACAGGTCCCAGTCCACTAGACATATGCTTAGGTCTTTGGAGGAGGAGGTTGCGGATTTACGCAAAAGATCTATTTGAATTATGGATTAATTTGAAAGATCGATATGACCACCTAAAATTTATGGTGTTAGGGAAAGCTCGGTACGAGTGGATAAATTTAAGGTTGCAAAATTTTAAACCCATGATTAAAATAATGCTATTTTAAAAGTAAGTTCTCTATTACAAATATGTGAAGAACACTATCACAGATAATGAAATATTGAAAAAAATATTTTCCACCTTCACGCTTCAAGTGTGGTGCTACAACAACAATATTGCGAAAAAGGCAAAAAAATATTTTGATTTAATCACATGCATACTTGTGGATTTTAATAAATTCAACTAAATTCATTGCTGTTGAACTTCCGTTTCTGGAAAATCGGACCCTCTCTAGAAGTAATATTTGAGACGCTTCCATAATCATCGTCTTTATATACAATATGTATCTCAGAATCATATTTGTTTGTGGGACCTGCTTCATCATTATTATTTTGAAAGGTCAAATGTGCCTCCACATTATTTTCTTTTTTTCTTATGGAGGCTTGATAAAGTATGACAACATTATCTGGCTGACGACAAATAGGTATCAAATGACCTTCTCATATAAACATATTGTTTATATCGCTCAAACAATACTTAGTCCATCATAAGTAATATAAGAATGTGATATTTAGTCCATCATAAGTAATATAAAATGGGGGTGTGGTAACCTACAATTAATAGTAGGATGAAATAGGTCACTATAACGGCCCGGCCGGTCGATTTAGATAATTTAGCCCCAATCCCCAATTTAACTGTTTCCTAAGTTCATTTCTGCTATTGTGGTTTGCCGGGAGAGTCAGTTCTGGAATTTGGAGCATTTTGGACACTTAATACCTAAATGAGAGCTTTAAAGTTAGAAAATGGTCTGTAGATGGAACAGTGTTAAGACGACCTCGGAACGGAAATTCGATGGTTCCATTAGCTCCTTTTGGTGATTTCGGGGTTGGGAGCGTGTTCGGAATGTATTTTGGAGGTCCGTCGCTCAATTAGGCTTGAAATGCCGAAGTTTGAAATTTTGGCGAATCGGAACGATAGGTGAGATTTTGATCCGGGAGTCGGAATGGAATTCCGACAATTTCTGTAGCTTCGTTATGTGATTTTGGATATGTCTGCAAATTTTCAGGTCATTCGGACGTCATTTGGTTGGGTTTTTGATTGAATGTTAGTTTCGGAAGTTTTGAAGAAACATAGGCTTGAATCCGTGTGTAATAGGTGATTTTGATGTTTAGGATGGTGTTTTTATGATTGGAACAAGTTCGTATCGTATTTTAGAGTATGTTGGTGGTTTTCGTTGGGGTCCCGGGAGCCTCGGGATGAATTCGGGGGTCCAAACGGACCATCTTGAGCCAAAATGAACTGCTGGAATTTGCTGCAATAAATTGCAGGCAGGTTGTTCTTCGCGATCGCGAAGTTTTGAATGCGATCGCGTAAGGCAGCGTTTGGGTGTATCGCGATCGCATGGTGATGTCTGCGATCGCGTAGGCCAATGTCGGAATGCAGTGCGATCGCATTTGTGTTCACGCGATCGCGTAAGGTCAAGTCCGGATGCAATGCGATCGCAGGGCTGGAGTTGCGATCGCGTATGGATCTTTGGTTGTTCACTGCGATCGCGTGCCAAAGGCTGTGATCGCGTAGAAGAAAAACCAGGCCCCAGGGATTTGTGCATCGCGATCGCGAGCCCAGTGCTGCGATCGAGTAGGGTTAATTGGCCTGGCAGTGACTTTAAGTCCAGAAACATTTCAGACGCGGCCTCATACCCAAAAACGTCCATTTTTGAGTTCCAAGAGAGAAAATTGACGGGGAATCGCTGGGATATCATCGGGAAAGCATTGGGGGTAAGTTTCTTGGCCTTAATTCGTTAGTTTATCATGAAATCCGTGATTATTTCACTGTTAATGGAGGTTTAATGGAGGGTTTGAGCCCTAGGCCTAAATTTTAGGAAATCTTTGATTTGAATGGACAAACGAAGTACGATTTTGATAAATTTTATATGCACGGACTCGTGTTGAGATAAGGAACCCGAATATATAACTTTCATAATTTTTCGAGAAGCGTACTGAAAGTCGGGTTTTGGCAACTTGTGGGTTTTGGTGTATTTTGAATTGTTTTGGTTGGGTAATGCCCAATTGGTCTATTTTGATGTGATTCTATTGATTTTTATTAGATACTATGCCTGTGGAGGCAGACATTTGCGGCAAGAGAGTTATCTCTTAGCGGTTTTGTACCGGGGTCGAGGTAAGTGGCTTGTCTAACCTCGTGTGGGGGAACTTTCACCCCTAGGATATTATGTGATAGTTTAAATGCCTTGTACGCGAGGTGACGGGCGTGTACATGCGCTGGTTGTTGTAACACACACTTTACTTGAATTGTCCGATTTTTGATATTCCTGCTCTTAGCTGATAAAAACGTTATTTTTACCCGGTATTCGTTAGAAAAGCATGATTAGCTAGGATTCAACATGTTTAATTGCCTAGTTGACTTACTTGAACTTCTTGATAAATTGTTGGCCCTAGTTTTCGAAGAAGTTGTAATTAAACATGTCATATTCTCTCTGTGTGTTTTCTTTATTTGATGTGTTGGTGGACTGCGGGTTCAATTCCCGGAGATCCCAGGGCTGTGGGTTCGATTCCCAGAGACCCGGAGTGATATTGTTTATGGACTGCGGGTTCAGTTTCGGTGAAGTTGTAGTTAAACATATTATATTCTCTCTGTGTGTTTTCTTTATTTGATGTGTTAGTGGACTGCGGGTTCAATTCCCGGAGATCCCAGGGCTGTGGGTTCGATTCCCAAAGACCCGAAGTGATATTGTTTGTGGACTACGGGTTCGATTCCCGGATATCCGAGTTATTGAGATATGGACTGCGGGTTCGATTCCCGGAGATCCGAGTTATTGAGATATGGACTGCGGGTGCGATTCCCGGAGATCCTGAGTTATTGAGATATGGACTGCGGGTTCGATTCCCGGAGATCCTGAGTTATTGAGATATGGACTGCGGGTTCGATTCCCGGAGATTCTGAGCTATTGATATATTATTGAGACATGGGCTGCGGGTTCGATTCCCGGAGACCTAGGGGTACCGTTGATGGGACTGTGGGTTCAATTCCTACAGGTCCTGGACTTGTTAATTGAGTTTGTTACTTGTTGTTAGCTTAATTGTAGACGGTTGCAGTAATCACTTTATTGTTGTTATTTCGAAATTATTATCATTTAATCTGCTTATTATTATTATTATCATTTCGTAATTGTTTTCTCTTAGTAGGGCCCTGACCTTCCTCGTCACTACTCCATCGAGGTTAGGCTTGGCGCTTACTAAGTACCGCCGTGGTGTACTCATGCTACTCTTCTGCACACTTTTGTTGTGCAGATCCAGGTACATCAGGACAAGCTCATACTAGGTGATTCAGCAGCGTTTTGGGAGACCTCGAGGTATGATCTGCTACATCCGCGGATCCGGAGGCCTTCCTTCTATTATGATAGTGCTAGTAGATGTTTTTCCTTCATTCCGTTGTTAGACACTCTTTATACATAGAGCTACAGTTGTATGTTCTCTTTTAGTCTGTGTTACCCGTGGGATTCCGGGTCTTGGTGGTGTTTTATATAGTGTATTTGAAGGGTATATGTGCCAAGCGGCACAAATTACATTTCTTCTATCTTATTATCCGCTAATTCTTATTAAATGTTCATAAACTTGTATATTCCGCAACGTGTTAGGCTTACCTAGTCGTGGGGACTGGGTGCCATCACGGCATGTTCACGATTGGTGAACTAGGGTCGTGACAAGTTGGTATCAGAGCTCTAGGTTCATAGGAGTCACGGGACACAGACCGGTTACCTAGAGTATCGCTGATCGATACAGAGACGTCTGTATTTATCTACAAGAGGCTATGTAACTGTTTAGGAAACTCTTCAATTCTTTGAATTCCTTATCGTATGCCAATTATTCGGTTTGAGCCTATGTCTTATGTTCTTTTGCATCCACTCATGTATTGAAATTGCGCACTCGGTATCAAGTATGTGCCGACGGTTCGTGATGCTGTAGAGGTATTTCAAGAGAGTCGAGACTTTACTCAACTATTGTTACCGTGTGTCATCCATATCGATAATGCAAGAGAATTGAGAGATCTTCAATTGTGCGCATGGGGGGTGCACTAGGTTTTGACATTCGGTTGATAAGTACGGTCTTGAGAAGGTTTACTTAACTGCCTAATCGTCACAGTAATGGTAGAATCACAAGGTAGATGTAGATCTAAAGATAGTTGGTGGTAATAAAGACTATACGGTTCATATGAGATATCTATTTAGCGAAAGATTCAGCCAGCAGAGATACTGGGGGGAAATGAGTTTAACTATCTTAAGAAGGACATGTACCAAACGAATGTCTTGGACTGTCTTATGATGAAGATGTACAAATGATAAAGGCCATTGTCATGGATTAACAAGATGTATCTTAAGGCTTCGTGTCAAGTGCAAGGATTTCACTATCAACGATCTAATTATGGGTCATGTGTCATATCAGATTTGCCCTACGATGTATTTAGGTGCTATTCAAAAAGTTCTTGAAAACTTGCGGATGGGCAAGAGTTGAGGCTCGTATGGTATGATGTTGGGACTTTGGATGTTCATGTGTCCCTAATAAACTCTACATTTTATTATCAGCAGGGAAATATTAAATCTATCCACCGACCTTAAGTCTATCCTGGTCGTGCCAAGCTAAGTCAATAACATTTAACATGTCTATAACCCAATAAGCAGAGTGCCCTTCAGGCATAAATTCTCAAATGGATGATATCACCAAAATCCTCATACTTGGTTTAAATTTCTAACCAATCAAGTGACTACATGTCATACCTATACAATCTTCTTATGGGACAAGCTCCCACCATCTTCCAAATAATTAAACGGTCCTGCACATTCAACCCACCGGCTGCACTAGCACTGAAAAGCGATCAGGAGTCCCTAACCGGGATGCAAAGCCTTTCCCACAGAACATTGATCTCAAGTGATACTGACGTTAATACCCATCTTACTCAAACACTGAAACCCCTTTCCTGCTCATCCGAGCTCTTTATATCACATTCATTGACCAAACTGCGACCTTGGTCCTTACTTCAAATTCCATACCACTCACTGCACCCCACGTACCGATATACGATAGACACGATTTCCATCACAACTCTAGAACTGACGATAGGCTAATACTCCATTACATAAGACATTCCATTTAACTTATTTCAGGAGAACTATAGCAACACACAGGGGAGTTCTCATAACCATCGAATATGCCAATCCATAAGTAGTGGTCCAAGCCACCATAACCCTTCTCGAGATCTGCCTACTCGTAACAGGCCCTTAACAGAAGAATACTTTAGAATAACATCAATCACTGCGGCCGACAAGTCTCAAATGCACCGCCACAAATCACATGCATAACTCGATCACGTTTCATGAACCGATCATTGACATCAATATGCCAACTCAACTATGGCTAATCAATCTACTTCCTTCCAGTTTACACTAGATTGCCTTAGAAATGTTAATATCTCCCTTCAATACCTAACTTATTCCAACCGCACTCACCCCGAGTGACCTTAAATCATTAGGCCATGCTATCTCAAGAGCGACGACCATTTCATGTCTCTCAAATGCTACACCACAAATCATAACATCATAGAACATTTTTTTTGTGCCTTTCTTCATAAGTTGCTTCAAAAGCTTGAGCCTCAACTGTACTTATAGACTCAAAATTATCAGGCACCACACGTTACCTCTTGAATTCAATAGGACTGATATTGAGAGCCATTCGGTCCTGACTTGCCCCAGTATGCAACCAACTCTACTGAATCTTATAACATATGAATACCCTCTCGATAAAGCACCCAGCGGAATCACTTCCCGCGAAGCCTGCACCTATACGAGGCATAAGTCATGAATCTTTCCTCAAATTTGAACATGAGCCAGTAAGGCTAACCATAACATGCATTCAACGGTACATATACTCAAATTACCACACATGGTCCTTTCCCATGGCTGCAATAACACAATAATACGCTAGTATCCAGAATTCACATAGGTAATTAACCATGCGACCCAATCGTAAGTGGTGGGACTCTCCCACTTAGCCCAAAGCCACCATTGCACGACTCTCGAACACATTAGAACCATTCTCTCAAGTCATTTACTATTACTCAACTGCAACTCACTTGATCCAACGAATATAACCACCTGTGCTCTATTAGTACTCTAACACCATGGGGTATGACCTCATCCCAATACAACCAAACATATTCTCGCTTCATACACCGAGCATTCTCTACCAACAATATTGTAAAACATACTGTGATTCACACACGCCTACGAAGCACCATGTATATTATAGAGGAAAAGATCATCCTCTGGTTTAGGACAAGGTAATGGATCTTGTCAGGAGTATAGACCCAATGAATTGTTGATCCAGTAGTTGGTTATGGATATCGGGACATCTCTTTCATCGTGTCAGTATTGTAAAAGTTAGAGCGAGACCTATGTAGATCGTGAGGTGCAATGAGAGCATCTGATTCGTTGAATATTGACTAATTTGGTCATAAAAATATTATTGTGGTCCTGTGGATTTTGTGTTGCAAGGTAAGAATCCAGCAAGGTTATGCATTCATGTTTGAGGATGGCGTTTCAGGAATATCGAGTGATCTCTTGATGAAAACAGGCCTGACATAGAATTCCGGATGTTGGAATTAGGCTGTAAGACTTATTTGTTTGAACAAAAGGGAATATCTTCAGATTATATCCGGCTAATGTGCTCAGCTGAGTCCGAGATTTATTGGCCCTTTTGAGATTTTGAGGCGTGCCGGGGAGATTACTTATGAGTTGGCCTTACCTCCCAGCCTAGCTGGAGTCCATCCCATATTTCATGTCTCTATGCTCCGGAGATACCATGGTGACCTGTCGCATGTGTTGGATTTTACTTCTGTTCAGCTAGACAAAGATCTGTCTTATGTTGAGGATCCAGTAGCCATTCTAGACAGGAAGGTCAGGAAGCTAAGGTTAAAGAACATCGCTTCGGTAAAGGTTCAGTGGCGGGGCCAGCCGGTCGAGGAGGCGACTTGGGAGACCGAGCAGGATATGCGCAGCCAGTACCCTCATCTTTTCACTACTCCGGGTATGTTTTCTATGCTCGTTCGAGGACGAACGAATCTTTAAAGGACGAACGAATCTTTTAAGTGTGGGAAGATGTAACGACCCGGCCGGTCGTTTTAGAAAATTTAGCCCCAATCCCCAATTTAACTGTTTTCCTAAGTTCATTTCTGCTATTGTGGTTTGCCAGGATAGTCGGTTCTGGAATTTTTAACATTTTGGGACACTTAATACCTAAATGAGAGCTTTAAAGTTAGAAAATGGTCTGTAGCCGGAACAATGTTAAGACGACATCGGAACGGAAATTCGATGGTTCCATTAGCTCCGTTAGGTGATTTCGGGGTTGGGAGCGCGTTCGGAATGTATTTTGGAGGTCCGTAGCTCAATTAGGCTTGAAATGCCGAAGTTTGAAATTTTGGCTAATCCGAACGATAGGTGAGATTTTGATCCGGGGGTCGGAATGGAATTCCGACAATTTCTGTAGCTTTTTTATGTGATTTTGGATATGTCCGCAAATTTTCAGGTCATTCGGACGTCATTTGGTTGGGTTTTTGATTGAATGTTAGTTTCGGAAGTTTTGAAGAAACTTAGGCTTGAATCCGTGTGTAATTGGTGATTTTGATGTTTAGGATGGTGTTTTTATGATTGGAACAAGTTCGTATCGCGTTTTAGAGTATGTTGGTGGTTTTCGTTGGGGTCCCGGGAGCCTCGGGATGAATTCGGGGGTCCAAACGGACCATCTTGAGCCAAAATGAACTGCTGGAATTTGCTGCAATAATTGCAGGCAGGTTGTTCTTCGCGATCGCGAAGTTTTGAATGCGATCGCGTAAGGCAGCGTTTGGGTGTATCGCGATCGCGTGGTGATGTCTGCGATCGCGTAGGCCAATGTCGAAATGCAGTGCGATCGCTTTTGTGTTCACGCGATCGCGTAAGGTCAAGTCCGGATGCAATGCGATCGCGGGGCTGGAGTTGCGATCGCGTAGGGATCTTTGGCTGTTCAATGCGATCGCGTGCCAAAGGCTGCGATCGCGTAGAAGAAAAATCAGGCCCCAGGGATTTGTGCATCGCGATCGCGAGCCCAGTGCTGCGATCCCGTAGGGTTAATTGGCCTGGCAGTGACTTTAAGTCCAGAAACATTTCAGACGCGGCCTCATACCCAAAAACCTCCATTTTTGAGTTCCAAGAGAGACAATTGACGGGGAATCGCTGGGATATTATCGGGAAAGCATTGGGGGTAAGTTTCTTGGCCTTAATTCGTTAGTTTATCATGAAATCCGTGATTATTTCACTGTTAATGGAGGATTAATGGAGGGTTTGAGCCCTAGCCCTAAATTTTAGGAAATCTTTGATTTGAATGGGCAAACGGAGTCCGATTTTGATAAATTTTATATGCACGGACTAGTGTTCAGATAAGGAACCGGAATATGCAACTTTCGTAATTTTTCGAGAAGTGTACTGAAAGTCGGGTTTTGGCAACTTGTGGGTTTTGGTGTATTTTGAATTGTTTTGGTTGGGTAATGCCCAATTGGCCTATTTTGATGTGATTCTATTGATTTTTATCAGATACTACGCCTGTGGAGGCAGACATTCGCGGCAAGAGAGTTATCTCTTAGCGGTTTTGTACCGGGGTCGAGGTAAGTGGCTTGTCTAACCTCGTGTGGGGGAACTTTCACCCCTAGGATATTCTGTGATAGTTTAAATGCATTGTACGCGAGGTGACGGGCGTGTACATGCGCTGGTTGTTGTAACACACACTTTACTTGAATTGTCCGATTTGTGATATTCCTGCTCTTAGCTGATAAAAGCGTTATTTTTACCCGGTATTCGTTAGAAAAGCACGATTAGCTAGGATTTAACATGTTTAATTGCCTAGTTGACTTACTTGAACTTCTTGATAAATTGTTGGCACTAGTTTTCGGAGAAGTTGTAATTAAACATATTATATTCTCTCTGTGTGTTTTCTTTATTTGATGTGTTGGTGGACCGCGGGTTCAATTCCCGGAGATCCCAAGGCTGTGGGTTCGATTCCCAAAGACCCGGAGTGATATTGTTTGTGGACTGCGGGTTCGATTCCTGGAGATCCTGAGTTATTGGGTTCGATTCCCAGAGACCCGAAGTGATATTGTTTATGGACTGCGGGTTCAATTCCCGGAGATCCCAGGGCTGTGGGTTCGATTCCCAGAGACTCGAAGTGATATTGTTTGTGGACTGGGGGTTTGATTCCCGGAGATCCGAGTTATTGAGATATGGATTGCGGGTTCAATTCCCGGAGATCCCAGGGCTGTGGATTCGATTCCCAGAGACCCGAAGTGATATTGTTTGTGGACTGCGGGTTCGATTCCCAAAGATCCTGAGTTATTGGTAGGGACTGCGGGTTCGATTCCCGGAGATCCAGAGTTATTGGTAGGGATTGCGGGTTCGATTCCGGAGATCCCGATGTTATTGAGATATGGATTGCAGGTTCGATTCCCGGAGATCCTGAGATTTTATTGAGACATGGGCTGCGGGTTCGATTCCCGGAGACCGAGGGTTATTGTTAATGGGACTGTGGGTTCAATTCCCACAAGTCCTGGACTTGTTAATTGAGTTTGTTACTTGTTGTTAGTTTAATTGTAGACGGTTACAGTAATTCATTTTATTGTTGTTATTTCGGGATTATTATCATTTAAACTGCTTATTATTGTTATTACCATTTCGTAATTGTTTTCTCTCAGTAGGGCCCTGACCTTCCTCGTCACTACTCCATCGAGGTTAGGCTTGGCACTTACTGAGTATCACCGTGGTGTACTCATGCTACTCTTCTGCACACTTTTGTTGTGCAGATCCAGGTACATCAGGACAGGCTCATACCAGGTGATTCAGCAGCATTTTGGGAGACCTCGAGGTATGATCTGCTACGTCCGCGGATCCGGAGGCCTTCCTTCTATTCTGATAGTGCTAGTAGATGTTTTTCCTTCATTCTGTTGTTAGACACTCTATATACATAGAGCTACAATTGTATGTTCTCTTTTAGTCTGTGTTACCCGTGGGATTCCGGGTCTTGGTGGTGTTTTATACAGTGTGTTTGACGGCTGTATGTGCCAATCGGCACGGATTACATTTCTTCTATCTTATTTTCCGCTAATTCTTATTAAATGTTCATAAACTTGTATATTCCGCAACGTGTTAGGCTTACCTAGTCGTGGGGACTGGGTTCCATCACGGCATGTTCACGATTGGTGAACTAGGGTCGTGACAGCCACGATTTTTAACTGAAATAATGTGAATACATCCTCGGGCAATTATTTCTATTTTATAAGTCACCACAGAAGGACCATACTTTTTTAGACCCCCATTACACTCGCCTCAGTATGGAGTAAATACAATTAATAGAAATATATTTCTATTATTAATAGAAGGACCATACTTTTTTAGACATCAGGTGTTTTATGAAAGAAGAGATCGTTTCATAAAAATAATTCATCATTATCATTTTCTGGTACCAGAGTGTTGCCTGCTTATATTGACATTTCTTAAAATTGATCTGAAGATCTTTCTTTGGACCATAACGTGGAATTTTTGAAAGACCGAAAATGAGAGAGTCTTATTGAAAATTCTCACGGGCACCGTAATGCGATGTGAGTTAAGAGATATAAAAATGAGAGTGTCTTATTGCTGAAAGTCGTCTTGGGAACTGTAAAGCGATGCGAGCTGAGAAATATAAAATGAGAGAGTCTTATTGGTGAAAACCTTCACGGGCACCGTAAGGCGAAAGTGAGTCTCCAAAGAGAGAAAATGAAAGAAGTTTGTGGTTCAGCCAGTCAGGGTATGGGTAGGGAATGTACTAAGCCATCGGGTTCTTCGGTTGCTACATTATCAGTGCGTCCTCCAGCTCCTGCAGGGCATGGTACAGCTTGGGTTGAGCTCATGGTAGGGGTGGACCTAGCTGGTTCTATACTTTGAGCGGCCATCAAAGTGTTGAGGCTTCTCTAGATGTTGTTACAAGTATCTTGTCTGTCCAGGCTGTTAATTTTTATTCTCTTATTGATCCACGGTCCTCTTTGTCTTATGTCAGCCCGTTCATTTCTTCAAGTTTTGGGATAGAACCAGAACAGCTTCATGAGCCGTTCTCTGTATCGACTCTGGTTGGTGATTTTATTACAGCCTCACGAGTTTATATGGATTGTATTGTTACGGTGAAGGATCGTGTTTCCACGGCTGATCTTATTGATCTTGGGATGGTAGATTTTGATGTAATCATGGGGATGGACTGGGTTTATTCGTGCTTTGCCAAGCTTGACTATCGGACGAGAGTCATGAGGCTCGAGTTCCCTAATGAACGAGTTATTGAATGGAAAGGAAATGGTATAGTGCCAAGGGGTAGGTTTATTTCCTATCTAAAGGCTTCAAAGATGATTAAGAAAGGGTTATCATTTGGTCTGGGTAACAGACACCACTTCAGATGTGTCTGCCCTCGAGTTCGTGCTAGTTGTGAATGAGTTTCCTGAAGTGTTTCCGGATAAGCTTTCAGGGATCCTGCCAGATAGGGAGATTGACTTCGGGATTGATGTATCGCCAGATACTCAACCAATATCCATTCCACCATATAGAATGGTGCCAGTAGAGTTAAGGGAGTTAAAGGAGCAACTGAGGGATTTATTAGAAAAGGGGTTCATACGAACGAGTGTGTCGCCGTGGGGTGCTCCAGTTCTTTTTGTCAGAAAGAACGATGGGTCACTTCGGATATGCATTTATTATCGGTAGCTTAACAAAGTCTCCATCAAGAATAAATATCCTTTGCCTTGGGTAGATGATTTGTTTGACCAATTGCAAGGAGCAAAGTTCTTGTAACGACCCGGCCCGTCGTTAGGGGAATTTACCACCCCGTTACCTTGAATTTACATATATTATGCTTTTAAATCAGTATTTGAATATATCGGGTGAGTTAGGAGTGATTTGGATTGAAAATGAAACAAATAGCATGTTTGAAGAAAGCTTGAATATGAGAAGTCAACCAAGAGTTGACTATTGAGTTAGAGTGCTCGGAACCGGATTTTGATGATTCGACTAGTTCGGGGGATCATTTATGACTTAGGAGAGCAATCGGAATTGAATTCGGAGGTCCGGTGTAGTTTTAGGCTTGAATTGGCGAAGGTTGAATTTTGGCGAAAACCGGATGGTAGGTGATATTTTGATCCGGGGGTCGGAATGGAATTCCGACAATTTTTGTAGCTTCGTTATGTGATTTTGGATGTGTCCTGCAAATTTTCAGGTCATTCGGACATCGTTTGATCGGGTTTTGGATTGAATGTTAGTTTTGAAAGTTTTGAAGAAACTTAGGCTTGAATTCGTGAGTAAATGGAGATTTTGATGTTTAGTATGGTGTTTTTATGATTGGAACAAGTCCGTATCATGTTTTGGAGTACGTTGGTGGCTTTCGTTGGGGTCCCGGGGGCCTCGGGATGATTTCAGACCATCAACCGGGCATTTGGACTTGGCAAAAATCTGCAGAAAAACTGCAGGTTCTGCCCAGACCTTTAAGCCTTCGCGTTCGCGTGGCAAGGGCCGCGTTCGCGAAGGCCAAGCTTATCAGTGCATCGCGTTCGCGGGAAGGGGAGCCGCATTCGCGTAGGCCAGGGATCGTGTGCATCGCGTTCGCGTCCCAGCAGTCGCGTTCGCGTAGGTGTGTGAGGGTAAGGCTTCGCGTTCGCGTGAAGTATCGCGAACGCGTAGAAGGATTTTGGGCGCTGGGAGTTTGAGCATCGCGAACGCGTGGATGGCATTGTGTTCGCGATGGGTAGTTGGAAGTTGGGCATCGCGAACACGTGGACGGCGTCGCGTTCGCGAAGGGTAAGTGAGGGCCGTTCATCGCGAACACGTGGGAGCTCACGCGAACGCGAAGAGCAAAAAGCTCTGGCAGTGAATAAAATCCAGAAGCAGAGGGGTTACGGGTTTATACCCCCAAAACATAATTTTGAGCCCTAGAGAGAAGAAAACTCGAGGAAATCACTGTGGAATCATTGGGTATTCGTCGGAGGTAAGATTCTTGACTCAAAAACATCATTTTATGGTAGAATTAACATCAATCTTCATGAAATTGGGTTGAAATCTTGAAGAAATGTGGCCTAAATATTGAAAACGGGATTTTTGCATTTGGAAGGCCATTTGAACTCCGATTTCGATAAATTTTATATGCACGGACTCGTGGCGAGATGAGAGTCGCGTTGGTACTAATTTCGGAATTTTCCGAGCAGTGGGGCCCGGGGTCGAGTTTTACCAACTTAGTGTAATTATGCGAATTTCATGTAAATTGAAGTGGGTTATGATTCTTTGACCCGTATTTGATATATTTATTGTTATTTGACTAGATTCTACACAAGAGGCAGCGAAATTCAAAGGAAAAGGCATCGCGGACGCATCTACGACCGGCTAGAGGTGAGTAGTTTGTGTATATGGTAGCCTAAGGGTTCGAAACCCCGGCTTAGCACATTGTGACGCTATTAGGGCGTGGCTCGCACACGGTGGCAGGTGCGGGATTGATTGTGACTGGGGATTGAGACTTGGTCCATCCCGGACATGAATAATATGTTGTTAGTGTTGGAAACACACTGTATTTGATATATTTGTGGGCTGTAAGCCTTGTTTGGGGCCTTGTGCCGACCTGTAGTGTCCTTAGAGGACAATATTTATGTGATAGCTATAATTGCTTAAATCAATGATCTCAGTCCTGGAAATTGAAATCACACTTTTGAAATGCTAAGTCACCGGCTTTTGCAAATTTAATAAAGATTAAGTATTTTTCATAAATTATGAATTGAAAACTGGAATTAAGAAAAATGAACTGTTTTGTGACTTAATTGCTTATTGTGGACTGAGCATGGGATCGGGCTGCACGCCGCAGTGGTTGATATGAGGATCGGGCTGCACGCCGCAGCAGTATTGCGCTTGGGCTGTAGGAGCCCCTCCGGAGTCTGTACACACCCCCAGTGAGCGCCGTCGACGTTAAATTGGATCGGGCTACACGCCGTAGCGGTTATGTGCATTGCATTGCATCTTTATTTGTTGAATTACTCTGTGGTAGCTAAATTGTACTGTTGATGCTAGTTCGTAGGAGATTCGGACTGTAGTGTAGCTTCATATTGTGGTATTTTGTGGATTTCTTACCTTCAGTTGCTTTTATATATTTATTACTCACTGAGTACTTAGTACTCACCCCTACTCCCTGCACCTTTTGTGTGCAGACTCAGGTACTCAGGAGCAGTAGACAGGCATTTCTAGCGTTTGCAGTGTCATATCGAGTTGCTGAGGTAGCTGCCTACGTTCGCAGAACCTAGCTTCTCCTCTCCTTTCCAGTTGTTATTTGTATTTTGTATTCAGACTTGAGTATTTCTATACAGTACTCTCTATTCCTATTGGGTTTTGTTAGAGGCTCTAGACTTGTGACTCCGGATCTTTGGGAGTGTCAGTATTTTGTTCTTTTTTTATTATTATTGGAGTTCTTAAACTCATATATTCTTCTTGGGTTGTCCATTTGGGACTGATATCGTTGTGCTAATTAAATTGTTGGTCTGGCTGGCCTAGCTTGATTGTTGGGCGCCATCACGACCGGAATTTGGGTCGTGACAAGTTGGTATCAGAGCATAGGTTATTAGGACTCGCGAGTCATGAGCCGGTTTAGTAGGATTTCACGGATCGGTACGTAGACGTCCGTATCTATCCTCGGAGGGCTACAGAAACTTTAGGAAAAACCTCATTTTCTTGGATTCATATCGTGCGATATGTGTTATCATGAAATTAAAATTTTCCATATTCTATTCTCTCGCAGATGGCGAGAACACGAGCTAACGGACGTGGCGGACGACCACCATTGGCACCCAGAGGTCGTGGTCGTGGTAGAGGTAGGGCAGCAGCACCAGCACCGGCACCTGCTGACCCACCAGTGGCCCAGACTCAGGACCAGATTCCAGCGACGAACGCTCCGGCAGCTCAGGTTCAAGCACCGGTAGTGCCTATTATGATACCGGGTCTTTAGGAGACCTTGGCTCAGATTTTATCAGTGTGCACAGGCTTGGCACATGTAGTTGCAACTACTGCTGCAGTATCTTCTTCACTGGCAGGGGGAGGGAATCAGACCCCCGTGGCTCGCACAGACCAGAGCCGGTCCGGCCGGTTGCGCCGGTTGCACCGGCTCCTGCTTATATGGTTCCGGCTATGCCCGACGATGAGCGGCGTCGTTTGGAGAGATTTGAGAGGCTACGGCCTCCGACATTCAGTGGTGCGAGGGCGAGGACGCCCGGGGTTTTCTTGATAGATGTCGGCGCATGCTTCGCACCGCGGGTATTCTAGAGTCCGGCGGTGTTTCATTCACCACTTTTCGGTTTACAGGTGCAACATTTCGGTGGTGGGAGGATTTCGAGAGGCGTAGGCCTGCTGGGGCGGTGCCCCTCACTTGCGACGGTTCTCCATGGTTTTTTGGAGAAGTACGTGCCTCGGTCTCGGAGAGGAGCTGCGACATCGGTTCGAGTGGTTGAAGCGAGGGAGAGATGACGGTTAATCGGTACGAGATGAGATTCACACGGTTGGCCCGTCATGCCATGTGGATGGTTCCTACAGACAGAGAGAGAGGATTCGGAGATTTATTGATGGCCTTATTTATCCCATCCGCATATTGATGACCAGGGAGAGAGTTTCGACAGTTACCTTTGAGGAGGTGGTTGATGCTGCCCGTTATATTGAGACAGATCGCCGCAGAGAGCGGGAGGAGAGAGAGGCTAAGAAGCCTCGTGGTGCTGGGAGTTGTAGTGGTGCTCCGTCTAGGGGCCAATTTCAGCATAGTAGAGGTCGCTCTTTCAGGTCTCATCAGTCTGGACGTGCAGAGTCCAGTGGGGTTTCATCAGATCGTGGTCGGCAGGGCCATCAGGGTTATCAGAGTCAGCAGAGCCGTCAGCAGAGTCAGCCTGCACTGAGTGCTCTTCCAGCTCAGAGCTCTGCTCCTGCTTCCTCAGCACAGGGTTCGTCTGTAGCGAGGGGTCCTCAGCAGCCCCTTCTTCTATCTTCGGGCCGTTGTTTTGAGTGCGGTGATTTGGGCCATATCAGGGAGAGAGTGTCCTCAGTGGCTTCGTAAGCGGTCTCAGCAGAGGGATCAGCCCTCGTCTTCTACTCATTTTTCTTCAGCGCTAGAACAGTCGACTAGGACTGGTGGCCAGGTATCCAGAGGTCGCCCTAGGGGTCAGGATCGTACTGGTGGAGGCCAGGCTCGTTTCTATGCTCTTCCGGATAGGAAGGATGCTAGTGCTTCAGATGCGGTTATTTCAGGTATTATCTCAGTCTGCCACAGGGATGCTTCTATCTTATTTGATCCCGGATCCACCTATTCTTATGTCTCTACTTATTTTGCACATCATTTGGGTATGGCCCGCGGTATTCTTGCTTTGCCCGTACATGTGTCTACCCCAGTGGGGGATACTGTTGTTGTGGATCAGGTATATCGATCCTATAGTTATTACTATTGGGGGTCTGGAGACCCGAGTTGACCTATTACTACTAGGCATGGTAGATTTCGATGTAATTCTAGGCATGGATTGGCTATCTCCTTACCATGCGATTCTGGACTGTCATGCCAAGACAGTCACACTAGCTATTCCAGGTAATCCGAGGATCGAGTGGCGTGGCTTGACTGATTATGTGTCCGACGGGGTGATTTCTTATATAAAGGCCCAACGAATGATTGGCAAGGGTTGTTTATCTTATTTGGCCTTCATTAGAAATGTTGAGGCTGAGACACCCAGTCTTGATTCGGTCCCCATTGTGAGGGAGTTTCCGGATGTATTTCCAGCAGACCTACCAGGCATACAAAAACCACCAACATACTACAAAACACGATACGAACATTCTCCAATGATAAAAACACATACTTTAACACGGAAAAACATCGAATTCAAGCAATTCAAGCGTAAGTTTTTCATTCAACTTCTACAACCGACATTCGATCAAAAACCCGACCAGACGATCTCCGAATGACCTGGAAATTTGCAGACATATCCAAAATCACATAACGAAGCTACAGAAATTGTCAGAATTCCATTCCGACCCCCGGATCAAAATATCACCTACCGTTCGATTTTCGCCAAAATTCAACTTTAGCCAATTCAAGCCTAAAACTACACCGGACCTCCAAATTCAATTCCGATTGTTCTCCTAAGTCATAAATGATCCCCCGAAACTAGTCGAATCATCAGAATCTGATTCCGAGCACTCTAACTCGATAGTCAACTCTAGGTTGACTTTCCGTATTCAAACTTCCTTCAAACATGCTATTTGCTTCATTTTCAATTCAATTCACTCCTAACTCACCCGATAGGCTCTAACAACTGATATAAAAGCATAAAACATGTAATTGCAACATGATGGGGTGGTAAATACCCGTAACGACGGGCCGGGTCGTTACAATAGTACAATATGTTCATGTCATAGTCCTTGAGCAATTCTAACCACCGCCACTATCTCAGATTCAGCTGCTTCGGCTTGAACAAATACTGGAGGCTCTTGTGGTCTGAAAACACATCTATATAATCCCCATAAAGATAGTGCCGCCATATTTTCAAAGCAAATACAACTGCCGCAAGCTCCAAATCATGCGTCGGATAATTCTTCTCGTGATTCTTGAGTTGCCTGGAAGCATAAGCTATGACCTTTCCGCGCTGCATCAATACATACCCCAAACCGACCCCGGAGGCATTACAATTAACCACAAATCCCTCTGTGCCTTCTGGCAAGGCCAATACTGGTGCCGAGGTCAATCTTGACTTAAATTCCTTGAAACTTTTCCCACATGCATCGGACCACTGGAACTTAACTACATTTTGCGTCAATTTAGTCAATGAAGAGGCGAGGGTTGAGGATCCCTCTACAAACCTCCGATAGTACCCTTCCAGACCCAAAAAGCTATGAATCTCTGTCGGGGTCGTGGGTCTATGCCAATCTTTCACTGCTGCAATCTTTTGAGGATCCACCTGAATCCCTTCACTGGACATGACATGCCCTAGAAAGGCTACGGATTCCAACTAAAACTCACACTTTGAGAACTTGGCATACAATTGAGCCGAAGAAGGGTTTGCAATGCTGCTCTGAGGTGAATGGCATGATCTTCTCTGCTCCGAGAGTATATGAGGATGTCGTCAATGAATTAAATTACGAAAGAATCTAGGAATGGCTTGAAAACTCGATTCATGAGGTCAATGAAAGTTGCTGGGGCATTGGTTAGCCCAAAAGACATGACCAAAAACTCGAAGTGACCATAACGAGTTCTGAAAGCTGTCTTAGGAATATCCTGCTCTCTGAACTTCAATTGGTGGTACCCGGACCGTAGATCAATTTTAGAGAAAATTTTTGCTCCTTGCAATTGGTCAAACAGATCATCCACCCAGGGCAAAGGATATTTATTCTTGATGGTGACTTTGTTGTGCTGCCGATAATCAATACACATTCGAAGTGACCCATCCTTCTTTCTGACAAAGAGAATCGGAGCACCCCATGGTGACACACTCGGTCGTATGAACCCTCTCTCTAATAAATCCCTCAGCTGCTCCTTTAAATCCCTTAACTCTGTTGGCGCCATTCTGTATGGTGGAATAGATATTGGCTGAGTATCTGCAATACATCAATCCCAAAATTGATCTCCCTATCCGGCGGGATCCCTGGAAGTTCACTCGGAAACACCTCAGGAAATTCATTTACAATTGGCACGGACTCGAGGGTAGGCACATCTGAGGTGGTGTCCGTCACCCGGACCAAATTATAGATACACCCTTTCTTAATCATCTTCGAAGCCTTAAGGTAGGAAATAAACCTACCCATTAGCACTACACCATTTCCTCTCCATTCAATAACCGGCTCGTTAGGGAACTCGAGCCTCATGACTCTCGTCCGACAGTCAAGCTTGGCAAAGCATGAATAAGCCAATCCATCCCCATAATTACATCAAAATCAACCATCCCAAGCTCAATAAGATCGGCTGTGGTAAAACGACCACTCACCGTAACAATACAATTCCTATAGACTCGTGAGGCTGTAATAGAATCACCAACCGGAGTCGATACATAGGACGGCTCATGAAGATGTTCGGGTTCTACCCCAAAACTTGAAGCAATGAACGGGGTGACATAAGACAAGGAAGACCCTGGACCAATGAGGGCATAGCAATCAATATTCTGAACAGACAAGATACCTGTGGCAACATCTGGAGAAGCCTCAACACTCTGGTGGCCACTCAACGCATAGAATCGGCTAGGTGCACCCCTACCATGAGCTCCACCCCTAGTTGCACCATGCCCTGCTGATGCTGGAGGATGCGCTGATGATGTAGCTGCCGAAGAACCAGACGAATGAGCAGATACCCTAACCATACCCTGACTATGTGCACGGCAGTCCTGCTGAATGTGACCTCTAACCCGCCACCTGAAGCATACCGGGATGTCAAGGTAGCAGGTCTCTGTATGAAATCTTCCACATTTGGGGCATGTAGGTCTCCCCTGCTGCTGGGACCTCACCCCAGGACGACCAGACTGGCGAGACCTCCTGCTGTCTGAACCTTATCTCGAATGACTGCCCTATTGATGACTGTGTACAGATGGCGGTGCACTCGTGGACGACTTAGCATATGACTGGGATGGCCCTGATGTCCCTCTCCCTGGAAGTGATCTCCCTGAATGACCCATTGATCAGGCCCTGCTGCTACTCACTTTTTCTGCACGAATCTTCAATTTCCTAGCCTCTGTGGCCTGAGCAAACCCCACAATCCTCCCATAGTTCATATCTGAGTGCAAAGCTGCTTTAGCGGCCTTATTCACTACCAAAGGGCTAAGGCCCTGAACAAACCGTCGAACCCGAGCATCCATGGTTGACACTAAATGAAAAGCGTACTTGGACAGTCTAACGAATTCCATGTGATATTCCTATATGATCATACTACCCTGTTTGAGGACCTCGAACTCAGTGGCATGGGTTGCCATCGTCTCGACAGGCAAGAAGTGGTCCACAAATGCATCTACGAACTCATCCCATCTGGCTGGAGGGCTCCCTTTCTCACGGGAATCCTCCCACATCTCGAACCATGAACGTGACGCTCCCTTCAGCCTGTATGAGGCCAACTCTACCGCCTCTATATTTGTAGCCTTTATCACTCTGAGGGTCTTATATATTTCATCAATAAAATCCTGCGGATTGGCCTCTAGGTTTTTGCCTGAGAATTCTGGAGGGGCCAACCGCAAGAACTGGTGGACTCTGGAGTCGGAGGAATCTCCCTAACCGCAGGAGGATGCAGGGGCATCATGGGATCTCTGGGCCTGGGCGACCACTCACTGTGTTAACATATGAATGGCTCACCTAAGATCCTCATTAAAGATACAAGAACCAGAATCTGGAACTATTTCAGAGTCAGGAACACTGCCAGGAGGGATGGTGGCATCCTCTGCCGCAACTGGAATAGGGACACTTGGGTTTTGAACAGATGGTCCAGGCAAGTTCAGGACTGGTGGGTCATTCTCACCCACGGCATTGGGTACATGATTTGTAGCCGCACTTGGGTTGGCATTGGCCCCAAGGCCGAGTCTAGCCTTCTTCTTAGGCGCCATATCCTGAAAATTTTGGAACAAGGCGCGAATTAGACACAAATATTTCCACATTGTACTTTACCGCACGATATAGATCAACAAAGAAATATGTGAATTCCTAAATGTCCGTGCAGTCCCCAACTTATATGATGTGGTCGACAACACACCGATAAGAAGGGCACTACTAGACACGGCTCCGAGACATCCTAGGATACTTTAAAAACCTTAGGCTCTGGATACCAAGTTTGTCATGCCCTAAATCGAGGGACATGACCGGCGCCTGACCGGGTAGCCCCAGTCAAGCGGACCTGGGTGCCTTTCATTCCCACGCGTAACCCTGTGTTGATTGTTTCTCATAAACCAAATATCCTACCCATTTATAACTGATTTCACAATGTACAAACATAACCATGCGATTGATTCATTAATAAGTTTACAGTTTTTACATCTCCCGACATAATATATATAGAAAGACTGGAATCCCACAGTTTACATATTTACGGAGCCTCTAGGATACAAAGGGAATACAACACTTGCCAGTAACAAGGCTCTGGCTATACCTTACAAAATCCAAAATAAAGTCTAAATAAAAGTGGCATGAGCCACACAGGGCCCCGAGGAGGAAAAGGGCTCACCAAAACGGGCAGTGGAGGATGAAGGATACTACTGCCGATGAGCTGAAGTGCCTGCTACCGATCCACCTACAAACATAACACGAACGTAGCGTCCCCGGCAAAAGGGACGTCAGTACACTAGAATTGTACTGGTATGTATGGGCAAACTTTGTCCCAAGTAAACTCAATCCATTAAACAAGTAATCACGATGATAAGGCAGCCAATAAATTACATTAAGAATTAATTAAACCAGCCAACCATGTTTTCTGCATTTTCCTCATTTCAGATAATTCTCAACACAAAGCACGTTTAAGATCAACAAGTAGAACAACAACCAATAAGTCACTTAAAACACAAGTAGTCAAAGAAAGGGGCAATTAGTGCCCCACATGTTGCAAACTCTCCTGCTGTCTCCTTTCACAATTTCACATCAATGATTTTATATCAATTTTCAATAGCGATTTCGATCGCTTTCCATCCTTATTACCTCATCCACCCTTATTACCTCGGCCACCCTTATCACCCCAGCCCACTCCTTATTACTTCATGTTGCGGCGCACAACCCGATCCCTCCGTACAGTTTCAAACACAACAATCACAAACAGCAAATAAGGCGCTACACAAAATTACAACAAGTTCAAATAAGAAACTTACAATTCAGTTCATGTTCTCAAATACTTTTTCAAACTGATATCACAACCAAGTTACCATATTTCCATATTCGAGAGTACCCACACAAGTATGTTCAACAATTTACCACAATTCAAGTGTCTCATCCCTTTCCATAAGAAACCATATATGTCATCCCAGCAATTGTTCTCAGTTCTTTACCAATTCTAATTCCCTTGTTATCTTTCAATTCATATTTCATACCACACCACATGTAGTTCAACATCAATTGAATACCCAATAATGAAATCAAAGAATTACATACAATTTCTTCAAATTAACACATGCCAAAACAATTCTCACACATTAGGGCGATTTTACAAGAATTAAAATTAGCCATACATACCTGGAGTCGGGTTTTCATCGTTTAACCTCCTACTTTAAGCTTACCCAAGTTATCCTATCTTTGCCGACCTTGTTTTTGCACACTCTTACGTCTTTTCACTTACTTTTTACTAAAAAAATCAAGTTCAATAATCATGCATGAGTGTTAAATTCTATTTTTAAAAGCTATTATATGCAATCTTTCTTTAACTTTTTTAAACTGAAAATCAGAGAAAATAGTTAGGGTTTTTACCTGGTAAAGATTGGGGAAGGTGAATCCTTGCCCTAGGATCCTTTGGACAAAATGTTTGGAACAATTCTTGAAGATAATAGACTTCTCTCTCTAAAACCCCTCTCTTCTCTCTCTAGTTTTGGTAAGAAGACATGATAAAATGAAGGAGAAAAGTATTTTATTAAAGAAGGGGTCGGGTCAAATTTTTTATAAAAATTCAGGGCTAAGACAATTCTGTGGTCGCATCTTCGATCGCAGAATCAACATGCGGTCCGCATATTGACCGTAGAATTGCCTCAAAATTTTCACAGGTTCTGTTACGGAATGCGACCAATATACAGTCCGCATTCTTGATCTGCGGTCGCATAATGCACCGCAAATTTGTCACTCAAAATTCTCGAGAAATTATGCGGTAGATCTGCGGTCCGCAGATCCATTCTGCGATCGCATATCGACCGCATTTTCAACACCATTTTTGAAAACGTTCTGTTAAGCTCTGCGGTAGGAATGCAGTCCGCATAGTAGATCTGCGGTCTCATTCCTGACCGCAGAATCGACACTTTTTGGAATAATTGATTCTTTCAATTTTTGAAACTTAAATCACTACCAAGGTTCCGAACCGCAGCTCGTTAGCTCTCTACGAAGAATTCTACGCATTCCTAACACATTATTCGGACCATGACACCACAGTTACTAGGTTCTAAGCATAAACATTTTACGGGGTGTTACAGTCGACCTCGCCCAAAACTTCTGGGCGGATGCGGGCAGTGATTCTTACTCGAGGGAGGCCTCGCCGCTTGTTACGTTTACTTGGGCCGAGGGGGAATGATTAACCCAATTGACTATTATAAGGTCGAATTATAGCCCATACAGATAGTCCCTCCTCTTATCACGATCGCGTCGAGGTAGACCCTGGTAAGCGCGGATATGATCGTTCGAAGAGCTTCCCCTCCTAGATGAGGGGATGATAATTTCTTATGGCGCCTCATTACTATATTCCTTTTCGCGGAGGAGATGCAATCGTGTGTGTGGTCATTCGTGGCGAAGGGTAATGGTTGGTATGCTGTAATCATGGGTTAGGGTATATTTCGTCCGCGAGAGCACTAGGACGCGGGGCTTGGTTGCCTCAGCCCATAAGGCATCTTCACGTTTGGGATACTCGAAGTGGCAGCCGCATTTCGGCGCACACTCGCTGATTTTGATCGTGGTGGCGACTATTTTGATAAAACTGAACCGTTTTCTGACGGTTGGGATACGCATTTAATAGAGCATGTCGGTTTCCCGAGGTTTGATTTAATTTGCCTATAAGAAGGTCTGGAATGTCAGACATACAACACTCTTTGGTTTACTAATAGCTTTCTTCTTTGGCAAATTCCTAAAGATATCTATTCTTTATGCGAAAGACTTGGCATTCGTTCTTAGTTAGCTTCATCGTTCCCCCCTAGTCTTTCCGGTGACCCGAACCAATGGTTAGCTCTTCTTCTCGCAACGGTCTTCTGAAGTTGGTACCGGCTAGTTCTTCGGTGATTGAGGGTTGTCTCCTGTGCTTCCGGGCGGTGGTCGGAATGAAACTAAGAGAATACCCTCAGTAGATGAGATACTCCCTACGACGGGAAACTTGGCGGTGGATTTCACCGCAGATGGAAAGGATGACCCAGTTGATGAGGCCCCGTTAATGGGGGAGGTAGGTACGACCCAGCTGCGCGAGCAAGGGTTCATCCCCTCCCATGCTGATGTTGTGCTGGCTCGGCCGAAAAAAAGGATTCACACCAACCATGTCGGGTATTGTGTGTTCTATTCTTATCCCCTCAGGTTGGGGCTCAGGATACCCCTCCCCAATCTGGTAGTCGATTTCTGCCGGTACTACAGTGTGTTTTCGGGGCAGCTCACCCCATCCTTATAAAAGCTCTTGGCCATGCTGCTGAAGTTCTCAGAGCTGGCTGGCCGGACGATCACACTGCAGCACGTTCTTGCTCTCTATGCTCCTCAGCGAGTCTAGGGGAGCATGATCCGGATGGTCCCGCGTGGGTCGTAGGGCTTGGTGACTGCTTTGGACCACGAGGTCGAGCCTCATCAATTCGAACAATTTTTCTACATCAGGACTGGTCATTTGGTGGTGCCTTCTACAAGGTTTCCAGAGACCTGGAATCCAGGTCGTAAGTCACGGTTTATCTTTTTGGCGTGGTCGAACTTATTCTTCTTCTTCTTCTTAGTTTTTTGAATGGTTATTGTTTTGTTGTTATTTCTGTAAACGACAGGTCGCCCCTGCGTTTATTCACTGGTCTGCATGGATGGATGGATGTTATCCTTCCGCATACCGAGGGGATCCGTTCGTGGGTGTCCTTCTCGAGGAGGCACAGCCAAGGGACGGCTAGTAGGTAAGGAGTTTTGCTGTCTTTGGACGTGTCCGATTTTTTGCCATTGCTGTGACTTAGGACTGACCCAATTTTATATTTGCAGGGCGGGTATACCACGGCAGGGTTCCTCAGCCAGTATTCCGGCGGCCTGGTGCGATCGCCAGGTTCTTTGCTCCGCCGGCGGCCGATCAGGTGCCCAGGGCCGCTTTTGCTGAATCTGTAGCTGCGCCTTCTCTCGTGCGCCCCTTGCTCGATGGTGGGAGCCTGTCGGGAGAAGTTCGCCCTTAGGAGGTGTCGCCATCTCATGATGTAGAGGAGAGGCCTTTAATTAGGCGAAGAATCATTCCTTCTCCGGCCCCCTCAGCAGCTCGGCCCGCTGCCAACAAGGTGATAAATATGGATTCCCTGCCCACTCCGAGGCGAGGGAGAACGTTGACGCGACGCTTATTCCAGGAGACGGGCCAGATGATTCTCAGGCCCAAGGGGAGTGATAAAGAAGCGCCGCTCCTACCGCTCAGTCCTCTACTCATAGGTTTGAGGTGGGCGAGCCCTCTCGGGTGGTCGTGGACATTGGCGACTCGAGCACTCCATTGACGGAGGTGGCGGCGACGGGAAAGGTGTCCCCGTACGGTTCTGACTTGGACTCTGAGGTTGTTAGCATGTTTCATGACGGGGGTTACGAATGCGACTGTCCACCCCGACGGGAGGCCGCGTGTGATCGAGATTCCTGTGAATGAGAATCTATTGCTGAGGGAGTCTGCTATGTTGCCGCTGCTGGGCCAGTTCTATTCATCAATTGAAAATCAGTCACTAAGAGAGGTGACGGACGTGGGTTTAATGAATGAAGTGGCGTCGCTGGGAATGAGGGTGTGTGTTATGGGCTGATTATTTATCTTCGAAGTTCTCGTTTCCTGCCTTCTCATGGGCTTCTATATCTGACTCCTTTGCTCTTTCTTCTTTGTTTTGCAGGTGTTTCTGTTGTAAGTGGAGGGCCTCCGTCGGGCCAATTTTCGATCTGAAGTACTTCTTAGGGTTCTCGAGAGGTGTCGCTGGTATAGGATCCGGTGCAGAGAGCTTGGTGAGCGCATAAGGGTTGATCCCCGTAACCAGGAGCTGGTTGGGGAGTTAGCGCGGAAGGAGCTGAGCAGGAGCCAGGCGCTTGGTCGTGCCGAGGCCTTGGAGGATCGGCTGCATCAGATGATTGACGAGCTTGAGGCTGGACGGAGGGCTTCATTGGAGAGCGAGCGTTGATGCTTGGCCAGGATGACAGAGGTCACTTCGGAGTGGAGCGGGAAGGTCGACGCACTGGAAGCGGAAGTGGCCGACCTGAAGCGCAAGCTAGCTAAGGCTTCTGCCCGGACGACCGAACTTGAAGGGGTCATCCGTGCCAACGATTCCCAACCTTAGTTGGTGAGGGGCCGCCACCGCTTTCAAGGAGAGTGGCCTCGAAGAGCGGATCAGAGTTCTGAAGCAGAATGCTCAGGATGCCGCGGGGCAGATTGAACTCCTTGAGGAGGAGAACCGGCGCATCCAGGAACAGTCCGCGTGTATGGGTAGCTTCCGTTGTGAGCACGTGATTTTTGCCTTAAGCAATAAATTCTAAAATTAAAATAAATAATATTTTTTGTGCAATTATATGTTTTGATTGAAATAAGATGCATTTGTGTGTGCAAATAATTAGAAATAAAAATTAGAAAAATTAAAAAAAAATAGGCTAAGTACAAGTATCACAATTAAAGGAATTTAAAAGGAAAATTAACAAAATGCAATAATGCCAGAAATTAGAGAAAAATAGCAGAAAAATGTCAAAAGATATCAGAAAATTAGAGAAAATAGGAAATTGAATAATTGAAAAGAATATAAAAAGAGAAAAATGAAATACAAAAGAAAATACCATAAAAATAATTAAATACAAGAAAAATACACAAAAAAAATATAATATTGGGCCATATATGCAAACCCAATACACATTGGCCCAAATCAAGTAAAAGATCCGGTCTAGTCTTTATGCAAGAAACAATCTCATCCGTTCATCTCTTTAAACCCAACGGCTGAGCCTTTATCCGGAAATAACTAATTAATTAAGATTTTTAATCGAATTTGGGCCGTCCGTGTCTTGAGATCTAACGGGTGGAAATATGTCTCTCATTTAATGAGACGACAACATTTTAGAGCATTCAATCCTGGCCATTGATCTCAAATGATCTAACAGCCAGGTATCACTCAAGTGTTACACGTATATAAGCCTGGTCTCTCAGAGAGACCGGCCATTCTCTTCACTCATTAACCCTAGCCGCCCTTCCTCATCCCCTCGTCTTCTTCTTCGAAGGTTCGCCGGCCATGGGGACTGGCCGTCTCTCATGGCCGTCTCCGGTCAACTCTTACCTCCCAAACCTCTTTCTCCTTGTTTCCCACACCACAAGCCACCATGAAAACCCCAAGAAACCTTGAAAACCCTAGCTTCTTGAAATTCTTGTCATCGGAGTTCCTCTCCAGTGACCAAAACCTATGAGAACGTTTCCCAGATTAACACCATCTAACCCTCATCCCATGATTTATCACCCCTCGAAAACCGTTTCTATCGAATATCACTCCATTTGTTTGAATCTTCAAAAATAGGTCGCCGGAACCCTAACACCGGTCGACCTAAAACCAAACCCCAAAACAAAACCCCTCCCTTCTAACACCCTGAACCCGTCTATGCTAATAAAGATTAATAAAAAGACTTCAACTTGACGTCTTAAGACAAAAATGGAAAAATAAAGAAAAGAAGAAAAGGAAAAAGAACAAGAAAAAGAAAAAGATAAAAGGGAAATGGCATAGGAGACAGATCCTGCAAAGCTAAGTTCCCCTTCCTTTATTTCTCTGTTTTTATGTTTTTGTGTTCTTTCTTGTTATCTTCTGTTTACATGATTCATCTTCATCTTTTTCTGTTTTAGCATGCTTTTGTATCTGATTTCTTTTTCTTTTTAGTCGTTTAAGCTAATTGCATGTTTAGATTAGTTTCATTCCTTGAAATAATCTCTGTTTTAGTTTCTCTCTTAATAGCATGTCTCTTTGAGTCTCTTTGATAATTCTGCCAATTATACTTAATCAAATATACCTCAGTATGTTAGGGTTTATATTAGTCTTTGACATGAGAAAGTTCTGATTATGCCTTCTTTGCGTTTAGTTGACATACTCTGTTTGAAATCTGAATTATGAGTCTGTTTGATTGAAATTCAACAATATTCAATTTCCCCTCTGAATTTTGGTTAAATAGCAAGTTATTCTGATTTTATGGTTATGTATGCAATTTAATGTGAAAGGGCTATATCTGCAATAATTTTGTGTTATTTGACTATTATTAAGCCTAATGTGTTTAGGTATATTGGTTATAGCTGTAATAGTTTGGTAATTAGATAAGTGGCTAAGTCTGAAAGCATGGTAAATAGGTTAAAATTGAAAACAACATAAAGATAGTTATAGTTGAAATAGGTAATAAGAGTGGTCAGTTTTGTAACTGACCAACTCTGTAGTTCTTTAGGTTTTAATTCATTGGCTAAGTTCTAAAATTGGATAATTTTGTAATAAACTGACTTAAGTTTGAAACTGGCTAAGCTTTGCAAGTCTTAATTAATTCTAAGTGGCCAGTCATAATTAATTGACTAAATTTGCAAAGCCAAGTCCAAACATTGGATTGGCTAAACCTTAAATAGTATAGACTTAGGTAAATAAGTAGGGTAGTCCTGCAAATTCACTCTAATACATAAAATAAAAAGAAAATAGGCTAAAATTTAAATAAGATTAAAGTTCAAATTTGGCCAAGTCTTAAACGACTTACTAAATACTAGCCAGAACTTAAATAAAAATTGAAAAATCATACCCAGACCTGGACAGGGTCGGGTAAATAGTAATTACCATTAAAGGTATAATAGGAATAAATAATGGCATTATTGTAGATTTAATAAAGCCTATGAGGACCTTTAAGACTTTTAGGCCTATGATTTCTGCAATACTGCACAAAACTAAAGGTATAATAGACCAAATAAAAGGCAACTTAGTAAATAACCTTAGCAAGTGGTGGTACACTAGTATAACACCCCAAAAAGAATCAATTAGAACCTTCCAGCACATGCTGGAAGGCAAATTCAAATCTGAAAATGGTAGTTAAGTGTAACAATTAAAAGAATGCATGGGAGGAAACTACAAATAACTTTTCAACTTCCCCCCCCCCCCAAAAAAATTTTCACTAACTTCACCTATAAATAGACATCATTTGAGCCTGATTAAGGGCTGGATTTTTGAAATAGAAATTTAGAGATACACATATAGATACATAGAGTAAAAAAGGTTTTAGTCGAAGCTTATTCCTGAAGATGTAGGAAATCTTCTACTGGTTTTACTGGTTTTCTACTACTTCCTTTCTTCTGGGATTCAATTTGATTGCTGTGAATTAAATCTCCTATTGCTGTTGCATTGTCTGTCGTGGTCTAACTGCTATTTCCTGCCTATTCTCCCTTAGACTCATTGGTTTTTCTATTGCTGAATCAAGTACACAATTCAAACCTTGTAATTGCAATTAGAGTTGAATTGAAGAAAAAAGCTGTCTATTTGATACCAGTTTTCATTATCGTCCTCTGAATCTGCCTTTATTTTGTAGATTAATTAGCCTTAGTTGAATTTTGTAATTTGATAGGAAAAGATTGTATAATTATCTCTTATGAGGCACAAACTGGTGCTGAAAAACAATGTAATAGAGTAGTGTGTAGATTAGAGTACTAATAGTTAATCATAACCACCTAGTTAAATAAAATAGGTTAATAACTAAATCTGGTACAAAAGTAAACTTGCAAAAGAATTGGTTATTAACAATACTAGAATACAGAAGTTAGCTTAATCGAAACTAATTAAATTAATTTGATAACATTAGTAGTTAACGAAACACTGCAGTTAAATAAAGTCTCATATCATGTTAATCTAGTTTCAAGTTTAATCATCTAATTAGCTCTCTAAAACTGCAATTGATTGAGTGTAGTATGTTATCAATAATACAAATTAGCTTTCGATACTAAATAACTGGAATTCAGTAGTTTAAATAAGCTGTCAAATCTAAAAACAAAAACAGCTTGTTAATTAGCTTTAATTCACATCGAACATTTAAATTTAGAGTTTATTAGTGTACTTCTGTACTTCATTTCCTTCTTATTGAATAAAAACAAATAGTTCAAGTTCTCTTGTCTTTTGAGTATTAATCCTTTATATATATATATTGTTTTCTTATTTCTGTTTCTCCTTTATAATGATATATGATCTGGGCCTAATAGACTACAAAGGCCCAGAGTTGTGTAAGTCTACTATTGGGCTTCTGTTGAACGTGATTTAGCGCGTTCCTGGGTTTTCAATACCCCAAGAATGAAGTCTGATATGTGTTAATCCCAAATCGAGGCCCATGTGTAAATAGAAATAAGGCCTGGATTCTGATGCTAGAAATGATGAACAAAGGAAAAAACCAAAATAGAAACAGATAGTACATATTAGGATCAAACTATAAAAAATAAGTTGGGACAAGCCTTGCATTGAAAACGAAAAAGCGGGGCCCCTAAATAAATAAGTAAGTTATATATGTTAGACTCGGGAAGGTTGTTAGATAATTCACAACCTTTCCAAGATATTAAAAAGCCGATAGACGAATTACACACGATTTAAGAATATACTTTCATTAATACGAGTGCACATTTGATGTGACTCAAATCATAAATCCCGGTGAAGCCGAAACGTGTGAAGGGTCACAGGCGTACTGGTTGCGGTGTGACTCGAAATACGTTTTCGCGACATCGTAATTCGTAAAAATATTAAAGTTGAAACACGTATATATTGTTAAAAGACATGTAATAAGTGATATAAAACCGAAAATGACAGTTGAGTGACCGTGCTAACACCACAGAATCCGGGAGTGCCTAACACCTTCTCCCGGGTTAACCGAATTCCTTATCCGGATGTCTCGTTGCGCAGACTGATAAAAACAGAGTCAATTTCCTCGGATTTAGGATTAACCGGTGACTTGGGACACCATTATATTCCCAAGTGGCGACTTTGAAATTATAAATAAAATCCCAGACCGATTGTCCTTTATTTGGAAAAACTCCTTCCTCGTTGTTAGTATATCCTTCCCGGGGTATTCATGAAGTTGAGGTATACCTTATTCTCCTGATTGGGAATTAACTAAAAAGGGAGTAAACTTTCTGATGGCCTTATTTGCCCGGGGTAAACAGATGTGCAATTCTTTGCTCATGTGGATCATTTCCGCCAAAACTCGCCTTGTCGACTCATAGCGCCCTTCGAGGGGTTTTCACTAATGAGACTCTCTCATTTCTCTCAGCTCACATCGCCTTAAGGTGCCCGTGAAGGTTTTCACCCTAAAACTCTCTCATTTGGATTCATCTCAGCTTACATCGCCTTACAGTGCCTTTTCGAGGTTTTCACCGATAAGACTCTCTCATTTTATTTTTCAGTTGGGGATTGGAATGTTGCCGATAAGATTCTCTCTATTGGTAATTCTCTCATCTCATGGTCCTTTTCTAGTCGAGAATCAGTGTATTACCCTGAGCTCTCTTCTTCCTGTCCTGATACTTATTAAACAATGATCGGGAGGTCTTTTGGACATAAGATGGGTTTTTGTGTGGGTAAAAAGGATCACCAAGAAGTTTTAAATAACTTGATGAGTAAAGGAATACAACTCTTGGAATCAAAATTTCTAAATAGAAACATAACTTCTGCCCCAGTTTTCTTGTTTGGGGATTTTTGAATTGGGTGACCTTTTGTCACGTTGCGACCGAGCCGTGTGGCGCCTACGTATCCTTCTTGAGGAATCAGGTCAAACGTAGTTCAATAAACTTGTGTTTTTATTATCATCATTTTTTCTGTTTCTCATTTTATTCTTTTTCTTTATTTTTCTTTTATTTTTTAACGATTCCGAAAAGAGGGGTATGAAACAAAAATAATTAAGGCTCAAAAGGGAAAGCAAATGTTGAAAGTGTTTGGATAGAAGAAAGAATTGCCTCCGTCATTTCATTGTTCAATAAACACCAAATACAGACAAATGAGCAAGCAATTATCACGATCAAAGAAATTACACATAATATCTCTTGACTGCATCAGAGTTGATGGCCATGTCGGTGTTTCTTCCTTCAATATCTGTTTGACACAAAGCGCCGTTGGATAACACCCGGGTCACAACATAAGGTCCTTGCCAATTTGGGGCGAACTTGCCCTTTGCTTCAATTTGATGCGGGAGAATTCGTTGCAACACTTGCTGCCCTACTTCAAATTTTCTGGGGCGCATCTTCTTATTGTATGCTCTCGCCATTCTCGTTTGATACAATTGGCCATGACACACTGCTGCCAACCTCTTTTCATCAATTAAACTCAATTGTTCTAGCCGTGCTTTGACCCATTCATCATCATCGATCTCGGCTTCAGCGACAATTCGGAGAGATGGAATCTCAACCTCTGCTGGTATTACTGCTTCAGTTCCATATACCAACAAGTAAGGAGTTGCACCTACTGAAGTGCGGACAGTAGTGCGATAACCCATCAATGCAAATGGTAGCTTTTCATGACATTGCCTAGACCCTTCTACCATTTTTCTCAATATCTTCTTTATATTCTTATTTGCTGCCTCAACTGCGCCATTTGCTTTAGGACGATATGGGGTGGAATTACGATGTGTAATCTTGAACTGTTGACATACTTCTTTCATCAACCCACTGTTAAGATTAGCACCGTTGTCCGTGATGATCATTTTTGGAATCCCAAATCTACAGATGATATGGGAATGCACTTCTTGGTCACTGACTTGAAAGTTTTAGCTTCAACCCATTTGGTAAAATAGTCAATGGCTACCAGAATGAACCTGTGACCATTGGAAGTTGCCGGCTCAATCGGTCCAATAACATCCATGCCCCATGCAACAAACGGCCATGGTGCTGACATTGTATGCAACTCCGTTGGCGGAGAGTGAATCAAATCTCCGTGTATCTGGCACTGATGGTACTTCCGTACAAAATTTATACAATCGCGCTCCATGGTGAGCCAGTAATATCCTGCCCGTAGGATCTTCTTCGCCAACACTTATCCGCTCATGTGCGGTCCACAAACTCCAGCATGTACCTCTGTCATCACTTTGTGGCTTGACCTGCATCTATACATCGCAACAATCCCAAATCCGGGGTTCTTTTGTACAACACTCCTCCACTAAGAAAAAATCCATTTGCTAATCGCCGAATAGATCTCTTTTGATCTCCAGTCGCCTGCTCCGGGTATATTCCCATTCTGAGGTATTCTTTGACATCATGAAACCATGGCTCGCCATCCATTTCCTCCTCTATCATGCTACAGTAAGCATGCTGCTCATGAACCTGGATATGTAATGGGTCAATATGAATTTTGTCTGGTGATGCAACATTAATGCCAAGGTGGCCAGTGCATCAGCAACCTTATTGTGAACTCTTGCAATGTGTCTGAATTCCACCGATCAAAATCGCTTACTCAGATCGTGCAAACATTGTCGATATGGTATAAGCTTCAAATCACGTGTCTCCCATTCACCTTGAATTTGATGTACCAGGAGGTTCGAGTCCCCCAAGACCAAGACGTCCTGTACATCCATGTCTGCAGCTAATCTTAATCCCAAAATACAAGCCTCGTATTCAGCCATGTTATTGGTGCAATAGAATCGCAGTTCTGCCGTAACAGAATAGTGATGTCCTATTTCTGAAATGAGAATTGCTCCTATCCCAACTCCTTTCGAGTTTACGGCTCCATCAAAGAAAAGCTTCCATCCTGGTTCCTCTATTGATTCCACCTCATTTACGTGCATCACTTCTTCATCGGGGAAATACGTCCTCAATGGCTCGGACTCTTCATCAACAGGGTTTTCAGCCAAGTGATCAGCCAACGCTTGGGCCTTCATGGCCGTCCTCGTCACATAGACGATATCAAACTCCGTGAGTAATATCTGCCACTTTGCTAGCCTTCCTGTGGGCATAGGCTTTTGGAAGATATATTTCAATGGGTCCAAGCGTGAAATGAGATAAGTAGTATATGAAGATAAATAATGTTTCAACTTTTGGTCTACCTAAGTAAGGGCGCAACATGTCTTCTCTAGCTGAGTATACTTAACCTCATATACTGTAAACTTCTTGCTGAGATAGTAGATGGCTTGCTCTTTTCTCCCTGTACTATCATGTTGCCCCAGTACGCAGCCAAATGAATTTTCCAGTACCGTTAGATAGAGAATCAATGGTCTTCCAGGTTCAGGTGGAACTAGCACGGGCGGATTTGATAGATACCCCTTGATTTGGTCAAAGGCTTCTTGACATTCTGTCGTCCATTCTACCGCAGCATCTTTCTTCAACAACCGAAATATGGGCTCACAGGTTGACGTGAGTTGAGCAATGAATCTGCTGATGTAATTCAATCTTCCCAATAGTCTCATTACCTCTGTTTTATTCTTCGGCGGTGGCAAGTCCTGGATGGATTTGATCTTGGATGGGTCCAACTCAATGCCTCGTCGGCTAACGATGAATCCCAACAACTTTCCTGATGGAACCCCAAAAGCACATTTGGTCGGGTTGAGTTTAATATCATACCTTCGAAGTCTTTGAAAAAACTACCTTAGGTCCATTATATGGTCCTCTTGCCGTCTAGACTTTATGATCACATCGTCCACATACACTTCAATATCTTTGTGTATCATGTCATGGAACACAGTGGTCATTGCTCTCATGTATGTTGCCCCAGCGTTCTTCAAACCAAATGGCATTACCCTGTAGCAATAGTTTCCCCATGGCGTAATGAAAGCTGTCTTTTCTGCATCTTCTTCATCTATCAAGATCTGATGATATCCTGCATAGCAATCCACGAAGGATCCGATCTTGCGCCCCGCGCAATTATCAATCAGGATATGGATGTTGGGCAATGGAACATTATCCTTAGGGCTTGCTTTGTTGAGATTGCGGTAATCAACACACACCCTAATTTTTCCATCCTTCTTCGGTACTGGTACCACATTGGCCAACCAATCAGGATATCGAGTGACGCGAATAACTTTGGCAAGTAACTGCTTAGTTATTTCTTCCTTAATCTTGACACTCATATCTGTTTTAAATTTTCTCAATTTTTGCTTGACAGGAGGGTAGGCCGGGTCAGTGGGCAATTTGTGAACCACTAAATCAGTGCCAATCCTGGCATGTCATCATATGACCACGCGAAAACATCTTTGAATTTAATGAGGGTTTTGACTAGTTCTTCCCTAGTACTTGGCTCAATATGGATGCTGATTTTTGTTTCCCTAACATTATCTGTACTCCCTAGATTGACAGCTTCAGTTTCATTTAGATTGGGCTGCGGTTTCTCTTCAAACTGGCTCAATTCCCTACTTATTTCCTCAAAGTCCTCATCCTCTTCGCATTCAGATTCATTATTTAACTCAAACTCTGGTTCAATTAAGTTGGGGTTGGATTGATTATTTAGACTAGGTCGAGGATCCGTTGTGCATTCCATGTCTTTAGGACTAGTAAAAGAAGAACTGTTCAGAAAAGAAGAAGTAAAAATTACAACCAGAAAAAGAAAGGAAACACTTTCGTTCTTATTAAGAAAATGCGGAACAAAACAGTTTCACACTTTGATGAAAAATACAAACAAAACAAAAGAATTACAGTTTTGAGATAACCAAGGAAACAAGAAAGGAAATCCAAAGCTGACTACCAAGACTCCCTTCGAGTGGGAAGAGGAGTGGCCGCCGAGTTGTTGATTTTAGCTTTAGGCCCTACAAATTGTATGTCCGCTTTGCTGGAACCCTCTCCAGCTTCTAACATGTGGACATCAGCAAACATTTTTTCAAAGGTTAGTTCTAAGTCCCCATCTATACCGATCAATGGTCCTTGGATTTTCGGAACCGCTGATTTCTTAGCCCTTGCTTTGATGAAAGATTTGGACAGGCGTGGAACTGGTTTGGGGAGAACCCAAACTCTCTTCTTCATTCTCCTGGCCCGTTGTATATCCTCCCATAGTGGGTTTGAACCTGAATCCAAATGTCCCTGATTTTTTGGGCAAAGATACGGGCTGAACAATACCCTGAAGCCCTACCCCCAGGCCTTTTCCTGGCATGAATCCATTACCCAGCATCTCTGAGATTGTCATGACGGTCGCGGGGGCTATGGCCGTGAAGTGTGAGATTCTTTCCTTCAGAAATTTCTGCAGCTGGAACCACGTCGAAGATTTGGTACACCCACGGTCCTTTGTCATCTTCCGTCTCTATAAATGGTACAATATCATCTCCCCCAAAGCTTGTGCCGTCAGATCCGTACACAACTATCTCCTGCCTGTCCCATTCAAATTTCACCATGTGGTGTAATGTGGAAGGCACCGCTTTGGCAGCATGGATCCAAGGTCGCCCAAGTAGGAAATTGTAGGATACTGTCACGTCGACTACCTGGAACTCCATGGTGAACTCAACTGGACCAATGGTTAATTCCAGTATGATATCACCCACCGTGTTGGTACCACTTCCGTCGAAACCTCTGACGCAGATGCTATTCTTATGAATCCGGTTGTGATCCACTTTCAACTTGTTCAAAAGAGCCAAGGTACAAATGTTGGCACTAGATCCATTATCAACCAATACTCGAGTGACCACCGAGTCTTTGCACTTCACCGTTAGATATAGGGCTTTGTTGTGTGCTCCCTCTATCGGTAACTCATTGTCAGAAAAGGTCACCCGATTCACTTTGAAGATTTTCTGCACCATCTTCTCTAAGTGATTTACTGAGATTTTGTCCGGAACGTGGGCTTCGTTCAGGATTTTCATCAGCGCCTGGCAATGGTCATTCAAATGGATCAATAAAGACAGCAGTGAAATTTGAGCCGGTGTCTTCCTCAATTGCTCCAGAATAGAGTAATCTTGGGCTTTCATTTTCTTCAAAAATTCCTCGGCTTCTTCATTCGTCACTGGCTTCTTTGTTGTTGTTGAGTTGGGCTTTTTAAATTCGGCGGGAGCAAAGCATCTCCCTGAACGAGTCAATCCCTGGGTCTCACATACGTTATCTTCCAACTCCTTGCCCCGGTATGTTACTGCTGCTTTTTCATATCTCCAAGGCACCACCTTATTGCTAATTATCGGCAATTAAACTACCGGTTTGATAATGACCGGCTCTCGGCAAATTCCTTTAACTACTAACACGGGTGCGAGTGGCGCCCCCAATACTACCACTTTGGCAGACCCTGATATCTCCGGAGCAACAACTGTATTCTCTTCCACTATCACTGTAGACTTACCCTCTAACTTCTCCTCACCTATCACTGCTTCCTTACCCGCCATTTTGTCTTTCGGAACAGCTCGGATCATCATCACTGTCTGTGATGGCTTCTTCGTCTCTCCTCCCTCATGCATGAACTCAATCATTTGGGTCTCGTGATGCGCCAGCAATGGGTTTTGATTAATGTTGGGCGCTTCGGGTGTTTGGACCTCGATTTTGCATGTGTTAATGAGATCTTGCACCGCCTGCTTCAATCTCCAACACCTTTCTGTTTCATGTCCTAACATCCCCGAACAGTACTCACAGCTCTTTGATTGGTCCAAATTCTGGGGCGGGGGGTTTTGTACCCTAGGCTCGACAGGATTTAACAAACCTACCTGCCTCAATTTGTCGAATAAGGCGGTGTAGGTTTCTCCCAATTCGGTAAAGGCTCTTTGCCTTTGTACCCTGTCGTTTCTGGAAGCTGTATTTCCACGAAAACCTATTCCTGTAGGGTTCTTGTAGGCCCTTGGTGGAGGATAAGCATTTTGGGGTGGTGGGTATGTGTTTTGTGGTGGATAGTTGTTTTGAGGAGGTACATATGTATGTTGGGGAACCGGTGCGTGCCATTGTGGGCGAACCGGTGGTTGATTGTATGCATGTGCCTGATGTACGGATGTGACGACCCAAAGGGTCATCACTTATTTTATTAATCATTTCGAGCTTCTGAGGCCTTGAAAACCTCATTCCATGTTGCCTCGATTTACGTGCACAATTCGAGCATGTAGGCGGAAAGATTTTGTGATAGAAAATATGAATTCTATGAGAAATGTGGATAAAAATGATATTAATATTGATATGGTTGACTTCGGTCAACATTTTTGGTAAACGGACCAGGACCCGAGATTGGATGGTCCCGAAAGGTCCGTAGGAAAATATGGGACTTGGACATGTGTCCGGAGTCGAATTCTGAGGCCTAGAGCCCAAGTTATGAATTTTTCTGTGAAATTGTTTTTGATGTAATTGTTAAAGGAAAATAAAATAATTGACCTTGGTATCGGGCTGGTATTTTGGTTTCGATGCCCGGTACAAGTCTTAAAAATTATATATGTGCTTTCTGCAAAGTTTGGTGTCATTCGGATGTTGTTTGATATGTTTTTGGACCTTGAGTTCCAAGTTTGAAAGTTTTGAAAACCAAAAGTATGAAAATCATGAACTTGAGGCTTGATTTGATGAAAACGATGTGATATTGGCGATGTGGTCGCACGAACAAGTTCGTAATGTGTTTTTGAAGTTGTGTACATGTTTGGTTGGGAGTCCTGGGGGCTCGGGTAAAGATTTGATAGGCCGTAGGATCAATGTCTGAATTTTTGCACTGCTGGTTTTTCACCCAGCTGTTGGCTTCGCATTTGCGAAGAATTTCTCGCAAATGCGAAGAAGGCAGGTCAAGGTTGGGTTCGCAAATGCGAACCCTTTATCGCAAATGCGATGTCTGCCAGAAACAAGCCAAGTTCGCAAATGCGAACAAAGGGTCGCAAATGCGATCCTGGCAGACCTGGGCTAGAGTTCGCAATTGCGAACTTAACCTCGCAAATGCGAGGCCTTCGGTATGTTGCCTGGCTTCGCAAATGCGAAGCATTTGTCGCAATTGCGACAAAACCCAGAAGCCTAGCTTGTTCGCAACTGCGAACATTGTTTTGCAAATGCGAAACCACCAGCATTTGCCTTGGCTTCGTAAATGCGAATAAATGTTCGCAAATGCGAACTTTCCATCCTTAGCTTATTTTTCAAACTCCAGAAATTGGTCGGGGTTCGCAATTGCGAACCCATGTTCGCAAATGCGAACACAGAGACCTGTAAATCACGATTTCCAGCTTCATTTTTCACATTTCACAACCCAAAAACACCCATTGGCGATTTTTCACGAACTCCCTCTTCTTCAAAACAATTGTAAGTCACTTTTTACTTAATTCTTTCAATTCCTAACAACATTAAACATGTTTTTCAATAGAAATCAAAGGTTTTCATGGTAGAATTTCTTGTTTTTGGTAGAATATAGGGTTTTTCATGAATTGGGAAATTGGACCTCGAATTGAGGTCCAATTTTGAAACAAATCATATATTTGAACTCGTGGGGGAATGGGTAAACGGATTTTGGTTCGAACCTCGAGTTTCGACCATGTGGGCCCGGGGTCGAAATTCAATATTCCGGGCAGAATGTTGTAAAAGTTGAAATTGGCCTTTTGAATTAGTTTTTTGAGTAGTATTCATGATATTAAATCAATCATGTATAGATACGATTGGATTTGAGCCAAATTTGAAAGGAAAAGGCATTGCCACGGATTGAATTATTCAGAAACATTCGAGGTAAGTGTTTGTTCTATCCTAGCTTGAGGGAATAGGATTATGTGCTATGTGTTATGTGATCGAGTGCGGTGTATGGGCTGTGGTGACGAGCATCCATACACTGGTGTCTAACATGACCGTGAGTCATTGTTAATACTTGTTGTGAAACATATTTGAAGATAAATTGTTGAACCCTTGCCGGGTTGTAGAATTGTTATTGTTCTCCCTTGTTGAGACTTGTTGTGAAGATGATTATTGATTGCCCTTGTTGGGGATGGTTTATGATTTATTGTTTCATTCTTTGCCCTTAATTGTGATTGTTATTTGGGTGAGGAAGAGTGATAATGCACGAAGGGTGATGCCGTGCCTTGATTTATTATTTATGCACGAAGGTTAATGCCGTGCCTTGTTATTGATTATGCACGAAGGTTAATGCCGTGCCATGTTTTATTGATTATGCACGAAGGTTAATGCCGTGTCATGTTGTTGATTATGCACGAAGGATCATGCCGTGCCTTGTTATTGAACCATGTACGAAGGATCATGCCGTACTATGGATGTGAGGATGAGAGTAAAAGCACAAAGGGTGATGCCGTGCACTTTATTTGTTTATTTGGTGAGGATGAGAGTAAAAGCACGAAGGGTGATGCCGTGCAACTACTTGCTATTCCTTGACTTGATATTACTTGTTTTTCCATTATACTTTGTTTTTCCTTGTGGACTTATTAATTGTTGTTAATTTTTGAGTTCATTTGAGATATTCCTTATTGCGCTATTACTTGGTTATTTCTCATTATTTTGTGGTATACATATATATATGGAACTGCAAAGGTTTATGTGGGTGTCTGGTCCTAGGCTTGTCACTACTTCGCCGGGATAGGCCAGGCACTTACCAGTACATAGGGTCGGTTGTGCTGATACTGCACTTCTGTGCGTTTTTGCACAGGTCCAGGTTTCGATCAGGAGCAGCAGCAGTAGATCTTTTGCGAGGAAGTTGAACACTTTGAGACCGAGGTAGCTTGCAGGCGTCCGCAGGCCCGGCGTCTCTTCTTTTACTTATGTTATTAGCTGTAGTCTCTTTGTTCGAGACAAACAGATTATGTTATATTTCTTTCAGACCTTTATGTGTAGTATTCAGTAGAAGTTTGTAAGTTGGTGACTCCACGTCTTGGGTAGAGGATTTCAGTATCAAATACCTTGAAACTACGTATTTCTATTTTTATAAAGTCTTCCGCACTTGTTTAATTAAGATTATGATTTTGGTTATTAATTTGAGTATGAAGTATTGTTAAACAGGTTAGTGTGAATAGAGAGGCTTGCCTAGCTACCACGACTAGGCGCCATCACGATCCCGAAGTTGGGGGTAAATCCGGGTCGTGACAAGTTGGTATCAGAGCTCTAGGTTACATAGGTCTCACCACTCACGAACAAGCTTAGTAGAGTTTGAGAGGTAGGTACGGAGACGTATGTACTTGTCCTCCAGAGTCTATTGAGTTAGGAAAGAGTCTCTCATTTGTTCTTTCTTGTCGTGCGACTTGTTCCTCAATTACTGATTGAATTTCTATTCTGTCCTTTCGCAGATGTGAGGACACGCGCTTCTTCGTCCGCTGACCAGCAGCCCGAGCCCCAGGCAGCTCCCGTGAGGGGCAGGGTCCGAGGCTGTATTGGAGGCTGTGGTAGGGGTAGAGCTCAGCCCCCGGTAGCTATTCTAGAGGTGGAGCCTCATATTAAGACTGGCGAGGAGGTTCCAGTCCCAGCAGCTCCAGTGGGCCCAGCTCCAGTGGGCCCAGCTCAGGTCCCAGGAGAGGCCTTATTTACCCCGGATCTTCAGGAGGCTTTGGTCAGGATAGCTGGTTTTATGGACAGCGTTGCCAGAGCAGGTTTATTACCAGTTGCACCAGCCACTTCTCAGGCTAGAGGAGGGGCCTAGACTCCTGTTGCTCGTACTCTAGAGCCAGTAGCTCCTCAGCCTCAGGCACCAGTGGTTCAGCCAGCTGTGGCCACTCAGTCAGGTACCACAACTCAGGCCGGAGATGGAGCCGCCATGACTTCTGATTCTTTTTGGAGACTTGATCGGTTCTCCAAGATGTTAACCACTACCTTCAGCGGTGCCACATCGGAGGATCCTCGGGATTTCTTATTCGGTTGCCATGAGATTCTCAAGACTATGGGGATCGTGGAGTCCAATGGAGTTGACTTCTGTACATTTAGGCTTTCAGGATCCGCCAAGACTTGGTGGAGGGATTATTGTTTGACTCGACCAGCAGGGTCCCCGGCTTTATCATGGGATCAGTTTGCAGAGCTATTTCTGGAGAAGTTTCTCCCTGCTACTCAGCGGGATGCACTTCGGAGGCAGTTTGAGCGCCTCCATCAGGGCACTATGACGGTCACTCAGTATGAGACGAGATTTGTTGATTTGGCTCGTCATGCGGTGGTGATACTTCCCACAGAGCGGGAGAGGGTCCGCAGGTTTATAGATGGGCTTAATCAGCCAATTAGACTTCAGATGGCTATGGGCGTGGGGAGTGACATATCATTTCAGGAGGCAGCTAATACAACACGTAGAGTTGAGATGGCTATTGCTCGGGGAGGTGGTTATTCTTTAGACAAGATGCCTCGTCATTCAGGCAGGTTTAGTGGTTCTTCTTCTGGTGGCACAGAATCTTTTGACATAGGCCAGTCTTCCAGGCCTTTTTAGTCAGGTCTCCAGGTTTTGCAGGGTGGTTCAGGTGATCGTGGGTTTCGTGAGCAGTATTTAGATCAGCCTCCCATCAGTGCTCAGCCTCTTCGGAGTATTCGTGGAGGCCATTCGGGTCGTCAAGGTCAGCAGTCCCAGCAGCCAAAGTGTTGTTACGGTTGTGGTAACCCAGGTCATCTTGTCAGATTTTGCCCTCGAGCAACGGGCAACTCTCAGCAGCGGGGTCCTCGTCCTATGATTCAGGCCCCAGCTGACCCTCAGCCTGCCCAGCCAGCCAGAGGCGAGGGTAGAGATTATAGAGGTGGAGGTCGAGACCGTAGAGGTGGAGACCGTCCAGCCAGAGGTAGAGGTCAGCCAGTTGATGGTCGTCCTAGAGACGCAGCTCAGAGGGGAGGTGCAGATCCCCGATTTTATGCTTTACCAGCCAGGCCAGGGGCAGAGGCATCAGATGCCGTGATTATAGGTACCATTCTTGTGTGTGGCAGAGGTTCTTCAGTATTATTTGACCCTGGATCTACATATTCATATGTGTCTTCCTACTTTGCACCGTATTTAGCCGTGCCCAGCTATGCTCTGGATATTGCAGTTTATGTGTCTACACCGGTGGGTGACTCCATTGTAGTCGATCGAGTGCATCGTTTATGTGTAGTTATATTTGGGGGTCTTGAGACGCGTGTTGATCTGTTGCTTTTGGATATGGTGGATTTTGATGTCATATTGGGGATGGACTGGTTGTCCCCACACCATGCTATTCTAGATTGTCATGCTAAGACTGTGACCTTGGCCTTGCCAAAATCACCCCGACTAGAGTGGAAAGGTACCTCGAGCCACTCCGTTCGCACTGTTCTTTCCTATGTTAAGGCTCGACGCATGGTCTAGAAGGGGTGTCTAGCTTATCTGGCTTATGTTCGTGATTCCAGCACAGAGGTTCCTTCCATTGAGTCAGTCCCTATTGTACGGGAGTTTCCTGAGGTTTTTCCTTCAGACCTGCCGGGCATGCCACCCGACAGGGATATTGATTTCCGTATTGATCTGGCATTGGGCACTCAGCCCATCTCTATTCCACCCTATCGTATGGCCCCGTCGAAATTAAAAGAATTGAAAGATCAGTTACAAGACCTTCTTGATAAAGGCTTTATCAGGCCCAGTGTTTCCCCCTAGGGAGCACCTGTATTATTTGTAAAGAAGAAAGATGGCTCGATGCGGATGTGTATTGATTACCGCAAATTGAACAAAGTGACAATAAAGAATAAGTATCCACTGTCGAGGATTGATGATTTATTTGACCAGCTCCAGGGAGCGAGGGTATTCTCAAAGATAGACTTGAGGTCAGGCTACCATCAGTTGAAGATCAGGGCGGCTGACATTCCTAAGACAACCTTTCGCACTAGATATGGGCATTATGAGTTCTTGGTCATGTCCTTCGGATTGACCAATGCCCCGGCAGCATTCATGGAGTTGATGAATCGGGTATTCAGGCCTTACTTAGAACTGTTCGTGATAGTCTTTATAGATGACATCCTGGTGTACTCCCGCAGCCAGGAAGAGCACGAGCAGCACCTCAGAGTGGTTCTTCAGACTCTGAAAGATAACCGACTATATGCCAAATTTTCTAAATGTGAGTTCTGGCTGGGTTCGGTAGCATTTCTGGGTCACATTGTATCGGTGGAAGGTATTCGGGTAGACCCAAAGAAGATTGAGCCAGTCCAGAATTGGCCTCGACCAGCTTCAGTGACCGAGATCCCGAGTTTCTTGGGATTAGCGAGTTACTATCGTCGATTTGTAGAGGGTTTTCTTCTATTGCGGCCCCGATGACCGGGTTGACCCAGAAGGGTGTCTAGTTCCGGTGGTCGAGAGGAGTGTGAGGCGAGCTTTCGGAAGCTCGAGACGGCCTTGACCACCGCACCGGTGTTGATACTACCTACGGGTACAGGGCCTTATACAGTGTATTGTGACGCATCTCGTACGGGGCTTGGAGCGGTATTGATGCGGGATGGTAAGGTTATCGCTTATGCTTCGAGACACCTAAAAATACATGAGAAGAATTATCCGGTTCATGATCTTGAGTTAGCAGCAGTGGTTCATGTTTGATCAAGCGGAGGCATTATCTATATGGTGTGACATGTGAGGTGTACACTGATCACAAAAGCCTACGGTACTTGTTCAAGCAAAAGGAGCTAAATCTACGACAGCGAAGATGGTTAGAGTTGCTAAAAGACTATGATGTTACTATCTTATATCACCCAGGTAAGGCCAATGTGGTGGCCGATGCATTGAGTAGAAAGTCTGCCAGCATGGGTAGTCTTGCATTCATTCCGGCCAGTCAGAGACCATTAGCACTAGATGTCCGGGCCTTAGCCAATCGGTTCGTGAGATTAGACATTTCTGAGACTAGCAGGGTGTTAGCCTGCACGGTCGCTCGTTCTTCTTTATTAGAGCGTATCCGTGAGAGGCAATTTGATGATCCTCATTTGCGTGATTTGAGAGATACAGTACAGTGGGGAGGTGCCACAAAGGTAAATCTAGATGATGATGGGGTATTGAGAGTGCAGGGTCGAGTTTGTGTGACCAATGTCGAAGGGATCCGAGAGTTAATCTTTGCGGAGGCCCATAGTTCGTAGTATTCTATTCACCCGGGCGCCGCAAAGATGTACCAGGACTTACGGCAGCACTATTGGTGGCATAGAATGAAGAAAGATATCGTTGCGTATGTCGCTCTGTGTCTAAATTGTCAGCAGGTGAAATATGAGCACCAAAGACCTGATGGTGTATTCCAGAGGATTGAAATTCCCGAGTGGAAATGGGAGCGGATCACTATGGACTTCGTTACTGGACTTCCTTTGACTCGGAGGAAATTTGATGCTATTTGGGTCATTGTTGATAGGGTGACCAAGTCGGCACACTTTATTCCAGTATCTGACTCCTACTCGTCGGAGAGGTTAGCGGAGGTTTACATTAGGGAGATTGTTCGTCTCCGTGGGGTGCCAGTATCTATTATCTCTGATCGGGGTACGCAGTTTACCTCGCGGTTCTGGAGAGCGGTCCAGCAGGAGTTAGGCACCCAGGTTCAGTTGAGTACAACATTTCATCCTCAGACGGATGGCCAGTCCGAGAGGACTATACAGATTCTAGAGGACATGCTTCGAGCCTATGTTATTGATTTTGGAGGCTCGTAAGACCAGTTTCTGCCATTAGTAGTGTTCGCCTACAATAACAGCTACCAGTCTAGCATCCAGATGGCCCGTATGAGGCGTTGTATGGTAGGCGATATCGATCACCAGTTGGATGGTTTGAACCGGGAGAGACTCGGTTGTTGGGTACAGACTTAGTTCAGGAGGCCTTGAATAAGGTCAAGACTATTCAGGAGAGATTGCGTTCAGCTCAGTCCAGGCAGAAGACTTATGCGGATCGTAAGGTTTGAGTTGTAGATTTCATGGTTGGTGAACGAGTATTGCTCCGAGTGTCGCCTATGAAGGGCGTGATGAGGTTCGGGAAGAAGGGCAAGCTCGGCCCTAGGTATATTGGTCCATTTGAGATTCTAGACAGAGTGGGAGGGGTGGCTTACAGATTAGCTTTGCCGCCTAGCTTATCAGCCGTGCATCGAGTTTTTCATGTATCTATGCTTCGGAGATACCACGGCGATCCCACATATGTGTTAGACTTCAGTACTGTCCAATTGGTCAATGATCTATCTTATGAGGAGGAGCCGGTGGCCATTCTAGACCGGCAGGTTCGACAGTTAAGGTCGAAGAGTTATCCTTCTGTATGTGTTTAGTGGAGAGGTCAGCCTCCTGCGGCATCGACCTGGGAGTCCGAGTCTGATATGCGGAGCCGCTACCCACATTTGTTTCCTGACTCAGGTACTTCTTTCTTTTGTCCGTTCGAGGACGAACGGTTGTTGTAGAGGTGGAGATTGTGACGACCCAAAGGGTCATCACTTATTTTATTAATCATTTCGAGCTTCTGAGTCCTTGAAAACCTCATTCTATGTTGCCTCGATTTACGTGCACAATCCGAGCATGTAACCGGAAAGATTTTGTGATAGAAAATATGAATTCTATGAGAAATGTGGATAAAAATGATATTAATATTGATATGGTTGACTTCGGTCAACATTTTTGGTAAATGGACCCGGACCCGAGATTGGATGGTCCCGAAAGGTCCGTAGGAAAATATGGGACTTGGACATGCGTCCGGAGTCGAATTCTGAGGCCTAGAGCCCAAGTATGAATTTTTCTATGAAATTGTTTTTGATGTAATTGTTAAAGGAAAATAAATTAATTGACCTTGGTATCGGGCTCGTATTTTGGTTCCGACGCCCGGTACAAGTCTTAAATATTATATATGTGCTTTCCGCAAAGTTTGGTGACATTCGGATGTCGTTTGATATGTTTTGGACCTTGAGTTCCAAGTTTGAAAGTTTTGAAAACCAAAAGTATGAAAATCATGAACTTGAGGCTTGATTTGATGAAAACGATGTGATATTGGTGATGTGGTTGCACGAACAAGTTCGTAATGTGTTTTTGAAGTTGTGTACATGTTTGGTTGGGAGCCCGGGGGGCTCGGGTAAAGATTTGATAAGCCGTAGGATCAATTTCTGAATTTTTGCACTGCTGGTTTTTCACCCAGCTGTTGGCTTCGCATTTGGGAAGCATTTCTCGCAAATGCGAAGAAGGCAGGTCAAGGCTGGGTTCGCAAATGCGAACCCTTTATCGCAAATGCGATGTCTGGCAGAAACAAGCCAAGTTCGCAAATGCGAACAAAGGGTCGCAAATGCGATCCTGGCAGACCTGGGCCAGAGTTCGCAATTGCGAACTTAACCTCGCAAATGCGAGGCCTTCAGTATGTTGCCTGGCTTGGCAAATGCGAAGCATTTGTCGCAATTGCGACAAAACCCAGAAGCCTAGCTTGTTCGCAAATGCGAACATTATTTCGCAAATGCGAAACCCCCAGCATTTGCCATGGCTTCGCAAATGCGAACAAATGTTCGCAAATGCGAACTTTCCATCCTTAGCTTATTTTTCAAACTCCAGAAAATGGTCGGGGTTCGCAATTGCGAACCCATGTTCGCAAATGCGAACACAGAGACCTATAAATCACGATTTCTAGCTTCATTTTTCACATTTCACAACCCAAAAACACCCATTGGCGATTTTTCACGAACTCCCTCTTCTTCAAAACAATTGTAAGTCACTTTTTACTTAATTCTTTCAATTCCTAACAACATTAAACATGCTTTTCAATAGAAATCAAAGGTTTTCATGGTAGAATTTCTTGTTTTTGGTAGAATATAGGGTTTTTCATGAATTGGGAAATTGGACCTCGAATTGAGGTCCGATTTTGAAACAAATCATATATTTGAACTCGTGGGGGAATGAGTAACTAGATTTTGGTTCGAACCCCGAGTTTCGACCATGTGGGCCCGGGTTCGAAATTCACTATTCCGGGAAGAATGTTGTAAAAGTTGAAATTGGCCTTTTGAATTAGTTTGTTGAGTAGTATTGATGATATTAAATCAATTGTGTATAGATACGATTGAATTGGAGCCAAATTTGAAAGGAATTGGCATTGCCACGGATTGAATTATTCATAAACATTCGAGGTAAGTGTTTGTTATATCCTAGCTTGAGGGAATAGGATTATGTGCTATGTGTTATGTGATCGAGTGCGGTGTATGGGCTGTGGTGACGAGCATCCATACACTGGCGTCTAGCATGACTGTGAGTCGTTGTTAATACTTGTTGTGAAACATATTTGAAGATAAATTGTTGAACCCTTGCCGGGTTGTAGAATTGTTATTGTTCTCCCCTGTTGAGACTTGTTGTGAAGATAATTATTGATTGTCCTTGTTGGAACGGCTTATGATTTACTGTTTCATTCTTTGCCCTTAACTATGATTGTTATTTGGGTGAGGAAGAGTGATAATGCACGAAGGGTGATGCCGTGCCTTGATTTATTATTTATGCATGAAGGTTAATGTCGTGCCTTGTTATTGATTATGCATGAAGGTTAATGCTGTGCCATGTTTTATTGATTATGTACGAAGGTTAATGCCGTGTCATGTTGTTGATTATGCACGAAGGATCATGCCGTGCTTTGTTATTGAACCATGTACGAAGGATCATGCCGTACTATGGATGTGAGGATGAGAGTAAAAGCACGAAGGGTGATGCCGTGCACTTTATTTGCTTATTTGGTGAGGATGAGAGTAAAAGCACGAAGGGTGATACCGTGCAACTACTTCCTATTCCTTGACTTGATATTACTTGTTTTTCCATTATACTTTGTTTTTCCTTGTGAACTTATTAACTATTGTTAATTGTTGAGTTCATTTGAGATATTCCTTATTGCGCTATTACTTGGCTATTTCTCGTTATTTTGTGGTATACATACATATATGGAACTGCACAGGTTTATGTGGGTGTCTGGTCCTAGGCTTGTCACTACTTCGCCGGGATAGGCCAGGCACTTACAAGCACATAGGGTTGGTTGTGCTGATACTGCACTTCTGTGCATTTTTGCACAGGTCCAGGTTTCGATCAGGAGCAGCAGCAGTAGATCTTTTGCGTGGAAGTTGCACACTTTTAGACCGAGGTAGCTTGCGGGCGTCCGCAGGCCCGGCGTCTCTTCTTTTACTTATGTTATTAGCTGTAGTCTCTTTGTTCCGAGACAAACAGATTATGTTATATTTCTTTCAGTCCTTTATGTGTAGTATTCAGTAGAAGTTTGTGAGTTGGTGACTCCACGTCTTGGGTAGAGGATGTCAGAATCAGTTACCTTGAAACTACGTATTTCTATTTTTATAAAGTCTTCCGCACTTGTTTAATTAAGATTATGATTTTGGTTATTAATTTGAGTATGAAGTATTGTTAAACAGGTTAGTATGAATAAAGAGGCTTGCCTAGCTACCACGAGTAGGCGCCATCACGATCCCGAAGTTGGGGGTAAATCCGGGTCATGACAACGGAGAAATGTGGTTCTTGATGGGGGTAATAGGATTGTGGAGGGTAATTTGGAATGTGGGGGTAATTTGGGTGAGGGGGTCTGAATTGGTGATGGGAAAAGGACCTTTGGATCGGGACCAATCATCAGCCTCTATCATGGTGACATCCTCTCTTTTCTTCTTTCCGAGCGCACCTCCTGTGCCGCTCTGAATAGCATGTGTAGTCGCTTTGATTGCTGAATAACTCAAGATTTTGTTGGTCTTGAGACCTTCTTCTATCATGCTTCCCATTTTGACCACTTCATTGAAGGATTTTCCCACAGATGTCACCAAATGACCGAAGTAGGTCGGCTCGAGAGTTTGCAGAAAGTAATCTACTATTTCCCCCTCTCTCATAGGTGGATCAACTCTAGCCGCCTGTTCTCTCCATCAAAATCCAAATTCCCGAAAGCTCTCCCCGGGTTTCTTCTCAAGCTTTAGTAATGTGAGACGGTTTGGGACTATCTCAAGGTTGTATTGGAAGTGTCCGGCGAAAGCTTGTGCCAGATCGTCCCTTGTGTACCACCTGCTTGGATCTTGTCTGGTGTACCACTCCAATGCCGACCCACTCAAACTCTGGCCAAAGTATGCTATCAACAACTCATATTTGCCTCCTGCTCCCCTCATCTTACTACAAAAACCCCGCAAATAAGCCATAGGATCGCCATGCCCTTCATATAAATCGAACTTGGGCATCTTGAATCCCGCTGGTAATTGGACGTCAGGAAAAGGGCATAGATCCTTGTAGGCTACGCTGACCTGGTTGCCTAACCCATGCATGTTCCTGAAGGACTGCTCCAGGCTCTTGACTTTCCTTATCATCTCATCTTGTTCTGAGCTTTTGGCCGGATTTTCCACTTGGACTTCAAAGGGAGGAGTATAGGTGGAAGGTTCGGGTGCCCTGAAAGTGGGTTCCGGGGGGTAATATTGATTGTCGTGAACCTGAAATAATGGCTCACTTTATGATCTATGCAATGGAGCTGGGGGAGGTGCCACAAAGACAGGGCCCTTTGGTGGATGAGGGTTTTGATTTGGTGGTGGAGCTGGGTGGTCGTAAGCATCCCTTCCCTAGTGGTAATGAAGGTCTTGGATTCTTGTTGAGGGACCGGGAGAAAGGTATTCTGGGGTAAATCCCAGTGGAAAGGTAGTAGGAGTAGGTACTTCAGGGCCCTTTTGTGCTCTAGCCAGTGCCGTCTGCATTTCGCTCATTTCCAACCGCATCTGTTCCATTTTTTCAAGAGCTTCTTTGAGCATCTGGCTCATTGCTTTTTCTGACTCATTACTTTGATCTGACCCAGTCATACTTTTAAGTATAGGTTCTTTCGATCTTGTGTGATATCTGTGTGATACCAGTACACTCTAACACTAACTGGATTTAGAAGAAAACAACGAACTTGTTAGTGTTAAAATTTTAACAGATATGGTAAAAGCACATTGGAGATGCAAATGTCCTTATGCAATGAACCATTTCTATTATGCTTTTGCTCAGACCGCATGCGTCATCCCGGCTTATCATCTATGCCTATCCATTATTTCTTTCACTTCTTTTATTCATTTCCTTTTTTTTACTATAAACAGTGGTCGAATCTTATGCAGATTGCCTACGTATCATGTCCCTGCATGAATCAGACCCTAGCGTAGTTTGTGTTAATCAAAACAAAACACAAAATTTCAGAAATCTTTTTATTTATTTGACAAAATTACAAACCAACCATACAATATGAAGACGACAGACTAGACAAGCGAAAGATTTGGACTAAGGGTACATTAGGACTTTGAGTTTTGGTGCCCGCGAGGCATCATTCGGCCTTTCCGCGGGCGTTGGCGCGAGTTCCCTTTGTAAGCTTCTCAATTCATCCATGATTTGATGGATATAACTCATGACTGCAGCGAAGAGGTTAGGTCGGGGAATTTGCTCACATGCCAGGCACCTCATTGTGACGTAATGCCCAATCTCTTCAATTCTCCTTCTGACCCTATCTCTTTTGATAAGCATCCGCTCAATTTGTTGAGTTTTCATTCCTAGCTCCTGAGCGTTGTAAAAGAGTTTATCTTGAAGCGTATGCATTTGCTTTTCCATTTGGGCCATCATGTTATGACAATATTTCCTATCAGCCTGGAAGCTTCTTGTGTGTCGGGAATGATGTTCTTCCAGGGTGGATATTGTTTCCCTTAATGCGCAAATGCTCCCTTCATAGTCCTTTTTTATTTGTCGCAAGTACTCCCTTCCTTCTGCTGCACCTCTGGCCCATCTAGCCTGCATTATCTCCCTGCTAGCCTCAGACCTCTCCAACATTTCTTGGCTTTCTTTGAGCCGTTGGTTCAGTTCGTTAATCAACCTTTGATCAGATCGGCTTCTTGGTTGATTATTGGCCTCTTTTTTGATTCGCCAGATTCGAGCCTTGAGAGTGTCCTTTTCTTGAGCCAATCTGTTTTTGACCCCCTCATCTGCAGCAGTGTGCATACTCTTCTCGAATTGAAGGTCCTGGACCTGTTGTTCTATCTTACCAATCTTCGTCGTGTAACCTTCTTGCTTTGCTAGCCAATTCCATTGCTCTTGTGAATCTTCCGTGAACTGTTGGACATGGGCTCTTTTAGCAGACTTCTTACGAATCTGAAACTTTTTCCCGAACCAAACATTGTACTTTGGGTCTACCTCACCCTTAGCCGGTTCTCGAACCATAGTCTTAGGCTCAAGGAATCTACATTCATGCCACAGCTTTCTAATCTTTTCTTCGGGGAATACGACTCCTAGGCTCAATTCAATGGCGTGCTTGCTTAGATCTTCATCAGTAGGAATAACCTGAAATCTTCCTAGCTGACGTAATACCCGATGAGGAACATATGGTTGGATACTGCGAACCCCCATCAGAAAAGCATAACATTCCTCGGCTGCCATGTATATTATTCAGTATCAGGTAACCACCCGAACGCCCATTCAACCTGATCGGCTTCTATTGAACTTAATCGTGCAAGCCATGCTTCGACGCCTTCGGGGAATACAGCGCTTATCATCCGTTCCTCAAAACCACTAATATAGCTTTTTCTAGTCAACCCATGGTTCATGTATCGTGCCCGGTGATGGAGGTGTTCTTGCATCCAAAATTGGAGTAACAGATTGCATCCTTGAAAGAAATCGCCCCCTTCTCGGCATACAGTCAAGGCTCGGTAGATTTCGGACAAAACCAAAGGGACTACCGTGCTGGTATCTTTTTTGATTGCAACATCGGCTATTCCTACAAGATTTATCTCTATTTTCTTATCTTCGCGTGGACAAATCACAATACCCAGGAACGCCGTTATGAGTGCTAGAATTCGTCTGGCTTCCCACTTGATTCTATTCCCAGCGTGAGTTAGTCCAAGATTTGACTCTTCAAAACCCCGAGGAGTACCAAACCGTTGGTATAAGAATTGGAGATCGCAACATCCTGCTGATAAATCATCATTTTGCACCTTCCGACTAATGCTTAGCAAATCCAGAAACCCATGCGGAGATACCGGTCTTGGTGAAAGCAGGTATTGTCCTCTTAATTTCCCATTTAATCTTGCATATCCTGCAATCTCTTCTAGCGTGGGTGTAAGTTCAAAGTCAGCAAAACGGAACACATTGCGGGTCGGATCCCAAAACGATATCAGTGCCTCGATGATATCTTTCCTTGGCTTGATATTCAGCAGATTGACAAAACCTCCCAAAATTCTTTCCACTATCTTTTTACTACTGTCTTTCAAAACATTTCACCATATGTGGAGCTGTTGAGGGACCTCGCTAAAGACTGAAAACGATTTATTCTAATTTGTGCTCATCCTGCACATTTATTAAGGTGATTAAAGAAAGAAAAACAACTTTGTTTTACTAAAATAAAACTCAGTTTTCAATCACGGCCTTTCAACGCCTCGGGGACAAAGATTTTAAGGTTGTGTGGGTTAATCGATCAAAATCTAAAAATTGACCCAAAGGTGGCTATTTATACAAAATCAGCCTTCCGGCGTCCCTTTCGGGAACATTCGGCTGTTTTTGAAAACAGCATCACCGACTTATTTACGACGAAAAATTAATTTCGATATTTTTTGGCTATTTTTGCAAAAGGGGAGGTTGGACCTGATAAAGGTAGCCTACGTATCTCACATCCAATGAGAATCAAACCCGCGTAGTTCGGTTTAACAAAAACAAATTACAATCTGTAAATGAAAATTATTTTTTATTTTACTAAAAAACAAGCAAACTATTTTTTCTTATTTTAAGAATAAAACACACAACTTTTTTTTTCAAAAAAAAAACATTTTTTTTTCGGTTTTTTTTTAAAAAAACAAACTAAAAAAAATTCTCCATATTTAAAAACCGGTCAGCATGCAAGTTTGAAGCAAATAAATGCGTAAAACAAACAAGATGCAGCAGGATGGTCTTTTTCATTTCAGGTCACCTGTCCTAGACGGACCCAACCCCTGTGTTGAGTCCCCTAAGTCAAATGCAACATGATGCAAATAAACGTTCCTACTAGGGATCCGGCATGAAGCTTTGTTATTCTAGGTTCAAAAACATGGGTTTATTGTTCTAGACCTGGCTTACCCGAGCGGACAGCTCGAGCCGAGGAGGAGGCAGCAACCCGGGAATACAGAAGCTTCACCGATTTTGCAACTTATCCAAACCTCGTTCTAAAGTGGGAATTAGACACTATACAGAAAAGAAGTCACACGAAGTGCACCCTTCTTCATGATTTAGAAGACTCAGAGAGGAGATTGGTTTCGGCACAGTTTATATGTACAATTCATAAAAATATCAAAGCGGTAAAAACAACATTTAGCACATTAAATACAAACATATAATAAAATCAGATGATAATAAGCCAAATATAACAATTATTCAAAGCTCGAATTCTTAAACCCTCAACCAGTGGTTCTGGGTCTTATTAGTCCCCAGCAGAGTCGCCAGAGCTGTCACACCTCCTTTTGGCGCGCCCCACTAGGGCGCACGTGGAGTTTTTCCAATTAAAGGACAATCGAAACGGGATTTATTTAATTAATTCAGAGTCGCCACTTGGGAGATTTATGGTGTCCCAAGTCACCGGTTGAATCCCGAATCTAGGAAAAGAATGACTCTGTTTAACAGTCCGTGAACCAGAAATTCGGATAAGGAATTCTGTTAACCCGGGAGAAGGTGTTAGGCATTCCCGAGTTCCGTGGTTCTAGCACGGTCGCTCAACTGTCATATTTGGCTAAAATACTTGATTTTAATACATATTATCCTATTTGTGCATTTTTAGAATTAATTACCGCTTTTTGTCAATTATTACTACTTAAGAAAACGAACGTTGTTTATGAGCACGTTTTCGGATCACGTCACATGAAATGCACCCGGATCCTCGACACATTTTTATTCAACATTGTTGGGTTTGAATTCGGGTCACATGAAATGCACACCCGTATTTAAGAAAGGTAAAATGATTAAAAACACACCTAAAGTGACTACGTATTACTACTTTGCAGAGAGTCGTGAAATTAGCTAAACGGTCCATCCTGACGTCTAATTATTCTTATACACATTTTATGAGGGCTCGTAATTTATGCATTATACTTAGCGAGGCTCATCTTATTTTTCATTTAAAAGCACACCCTAAAGTAAACTATAATTTTTTATATTCTTATAAAATTATTTATGGAGTAATAAAAAAGTACAACTATATAATGTTAGCGGGCTTAGCAAATTAATCATACTGGTAAAAAAAATTATCTAATTCACAACAAATTTCAATGGTCACTTTGTTCTTGTAACCTAAATTATTTCGCCTAAAAAATCCAAAGGATCAACACATTTCTCATGACAATGTTGGCTAAACAAAATTTGTTGTTTTTCGCAACTCAACTAATAACTGTGATTCATTGTTTATGAATTAGATTGAATTCAAAGACCTTTAAACTTTAATAGTAAAATACATTGGATAAAAGCAACATTAAATGGGAATAAACTAGTAAAGTTATCATGCTTTCAAGTTTAATTTTAAAACAAAACAGTTATACCTACATCCCTTTTGAACATGTTAAAAAAAATTATGTATAAACATGGACATCACTACATTAGAACATCCCTGAAATTAATAAACCAAATCCCATTTCAAACAAATACATATCTATTATGCATACTAGATCCAAGTATACTACATCAAACTGGGAAATTCTTGCTTAACAAATATTTACTGATCCAGAACTAGATCCAATCCTTGAAGGAGCCAACAACACGAATAACATGAAATGGAATTATCCAGTAAGTTAAACTATGAACAACTACTACTCTAACTAATAGGAATGACTCAAGAAGCTAAATAATAATTCTATTTAGATAGATCCATCAGGTTTGTGACAGTCGAAATCCAAATATAATCACCCCATCTCAAACTTGCTTCTAACTATAAGATACTTGATAAACAAATGAATTCTTACTAGGTTTTAAATTATGTATAATCTTCAAAAGAATAATACAAGACATCAAGTGAAATATAGTACATCATCCAATTCGAAATAATGTGATTAAAACAAAAATGAAAATAAAACTATGAATAATTGAAAGGCATATTGACACCAGACTCCAAGACTCCAAATTTCTGTTTCAATTTCAAGCCAAATTGTTCATTAGTATAACTGAGAAAGATGTACCTGGAAAAATTGAAAGTAATGAGGAGAAGAAAGAGTCAGTATGAGCAGTAATTCCAGCGGCAGCAATAGAACAATTTCAGAACCAACACAGCACCAAATCAACCAACAAAGAATCCCGATAATAACACAATCAACCAATAACCATTTATCACTAAGGATGTCTAGTGAAAACAGTGAACTTTATGCTTGTGCAAACTAAAGGGATTTCAGGAACAAGGAAGAACCAACTCAGATTCAATTCAAGAATCACACAGCAACAAACAACCACCAGTAGATACTATTGAAGTTTGCGACACAAGAATATCAATGACCAATTGTAAGCAGAACCAGAAGAAATCAGCAGTGAAATAACAACATTTTCTGGTTTCTTTTTTTTTGTGTGTGTCCGTGTGTTCTTGTGTTTTTTAAAACTCTCTCTTTTAATCCTTTTTTTAGAATCTGTCCCTTTCGGGTTGTCTCTATCTCCTCTAAGACTTTCTTAATGTTACCCTATCTATGAAACTTTCTCTAATTTCCGAATGCTCTCCTAATCTAATATGATTTTCAAGCCTTTATAGGCATAGAAATGGTGCCCTCTTAGTCTTTTTTTTCAATATTAAAATAGACACCTATTTCCCACTCACTTTAATGAATATTATAAATGTACCCCCTAGTCAAGTAGCAACCTCCTACTCCAATAGCAGCCTCCTACTCCCTATTGCTAATTCCCCCCAAAACTTGTTAGCAGCCATCAATTATTTAATGATTATTCTATTAATCTAAAATACCTCTGAAAATACAACATTCAATATCCTTCTGCTATAACCAATCCGCCTAACAAGTTACTAATCAATCACATGAGACTAACTCCTATTTAACAATACAAATGCCTTTTATAACTTGAAGATCAAACTCGATTTATCACAAATGAAAAGCTTTGAAACGTTAATAACACGCTAAACTGGAAATGAATCTATATCCACAAATCTGATAGTAGAAACCAAACCTACCACCATACTGATTCGTATAACAAACTCGATGAACTACGAACAATCGGAATCCAAGCACAAACTGTTAACACATAATTTTAGTAGCAAGCTATTTCCAAATCAGTTCTTCAATATGCACACTGTTAACAACGAAAAGTCGAATAACTAGAGCAATTGTACTACTGCAAGTTAAACACAAAATTAGTCATTACATCAAGAACAGAACCCACACAAAAATGCAACTTCTGGATTAACTCCTAGAATCCACACATGATTATTTCCCTTATCGCCACTGATGGGTGACAATTTCACATTTATACAACCAAAAACTTAGTTAAGCTAGTTGTAAATGAAGTAAGCAATTTAAAAAATAAAATACTAGCAATTGCAGTAAACTTATCAAAAATAAATGAATCACATATGCACTCTTTTCAGACCAAACAATCGAACAAGCTCAAATCCGGACAAAACGAAGCTGGAATCAAGAGGAAATTAAACATAAAACAACTAACTCTCAAATTAAATCCATCCGCAACAAATTCGAAAAAAAATGATATGGAAACATACCTGTTAAGCCAATGAATTAACGAGCCATTTGAATGAATTCGAATTCAATTAGAAGTGAATACACAAGCCTTAGACTCGAGGAAATGCAGCTGCCGTTGCTGCTGGTTTGCGTTCGTTTGGTAGCTGGTTTCTGCGATGTGAGAAAGAAGAAGATAAGAGGTCGTTGGTGGCGAGGGACTGGAGGTTGACGGAGGTGGTCATTCGGTGGTAAAAAAAAACAGTGGGGTCATTTCTGGCGGGTCTAGTATTGCTGGTGGAGTAGTGAGCCGCGGGTTCGAGTGGTTGCGAGGCGTCACTGGTTCAGGGTGTGGAGGGTGGTTGACGGGGTTGTTGGCAGTGGTCTTTTACGGCGTGACTGGTGGTTTCGCTAGTTTCAGGCGAGGGGGAGGCGGTGACGAGCTGTCTCTTGGAAATGAGCTGGTCGTTCATGGCGTGAGGCTGGTGGCTGGCCGTTGTCGGCGGCATGAAAGAGATGGGGTGGTTTGGGGTGTGGCGGCTGATGGAGATGGAGAAGAAAGAAGGAGCTAGGGTTTATGGATTAGAAAAAATGAAGATAAAAATTAAAGAGGGGGGTTCATTTGGGTTGTGTCTGAAACGGGTCGGGGCGGACGAAATTGGGCTGGGTAGTGGGTGAATTGGGATGGGTTTCAAGGATTGGGCTTAGGGATTTAATTAAAAATAGCCCAATCCAAATTTCTCCTTGCTATTTTTGCTCTCTCTTGTTTTATTTTCTAATTTCAAAAATCAAAAATCCTAGATTAAATTATAGAAACCAAAAAATTATCTTTAAAAGAATACTAGTTGAATCTCGATAATAGTTATCACGCATAATTAACATACCAAAAATTAAAAACAAAATTACACAATTGGACATTAAATGGTAAAAAAAATGCAAAAAATATATTATTTTGTGATTTTTCATTTTCTTAAAACAAACTTAATTACTCTTAATTATAAACTTGAATTTATATGCAAATGCAACATATTTTTGAATTTTTTATTTATTTAAAAAAATAAACATGTACACTCAAACGCAAACAATAAGAAAAAAAAATAACATAAAATCCACAAATATTGCAAACAACACAAAACTTCTTTTATTTTGAATTTTTTGGGAGTAATTCTCATATAGGGCAAAAATCACGTGCTCACAGATATTATGTGGATTGTATATATAAATTGTGCCGAAAACTCTTCTCTTCTTTACCTCCGGGGATGTGCTTACTGATTGAGACTCCCCTTTCTATTAAGTTATACCCAAAATAAGAAACAAAGGCCGGATAAGTTACAAAGTCGAATGACCCCGCGGGTCACTAGTACGTAGCCCCCTCCTCGATCTGAGTTGTACACTCGGGTACACGGTCTAGCACTCTATGAATCTATAAGATATTGAACATAGGTCTAGGACGATTATTTGCATCATAACTGACTTAGGGGACTCAACACAGGGGTTGGGTCCGTCTATGACAGGTGACCCGGTAATTAAAAATCGAGCATATTATATGTTGCATTTTTAATTGTCTTTGATCATTATGCAGACCGGAAAATTCCCGAGAAAATAGAAAGAGAATATTCTGAAGAAAAAAAAAGAGATATTGACAAAAGAGTTGTTAGAAATTTGAAAAGAAAATCTGAAAAATAGGAAAGAACATTGTTGTTGAAATAATAGGTCAAATAATCTGACCGAACTACGCAAGTTTGATTCTCGCCATTAGGTGGGATACGTAGGCAACCCTTGAACGGGTCCAACCACCCTTTTAGAAAATGACCAAAACAATATTTTAGTTTCAAATAATCGAGGTGATCACTATTTTTGGAAATAGCCGAATGTTCTGAAAGAACGCCGGAAGGCTGTTTTGGCAAATATGGCCACTTCGAAAATCATGTCTTTTTCTTTTTTCAAAATAAAAGCCTGAGAAGGTTATAAAATGAAAATTGTTTTTGAAAAAACATTTTCCGTTTTCTAAATAAAATCGCCTTTAATAAATGTGCAGGATGAGCACGATACAGAATGAACCCTTCACTCTAATGAATAAAATCCCTTTGGAGCGAAGATTATGGTGGAACGACATGGGATAGGGAGGACAAGATTGGGTCAAATGTTATTTGAAGGACCTTACGGGATTAATGGACATAACTCCTTGAGGCGATATAATTCGAGCACTTGTCACATGCTGGGATCTTGCACACAACGTCCTACATTTCTCGGACTTTGAACTCACTCCTACTCTTGAGCAAGTTGCTTACTATATAGAAGAAAATGAGGTCCCCTTAAAAGAGAAATACTCGGTAGCTCCAAGAGCGATAACGGTGCACCGATTCCTCGACACTTTGAAGATTGCTCGGAACGTCCACAAAGAGGATTTGGTTAATGGGTTTTGCTCCTTAAAATTCATCTACAGTAGATATGGACATGTAGGGGGTTTCAATAACCCTACGAACAAACTCTGTAGTAAGTCCAACCGAGCCAAATGGGAGGAACATCGACGATTCCCTTTCTGGTGGCATTTCTCGGGCTAATCATATTTCCAAGAAAGGATGGGTACATTGATACAAGAGTCGTCGGGGTGGCCAGCACTTTGCTTGTACAAGATAATTGCACCCTGCCCTTACAACATGTAAAGCAGGGTACAACTTCTTTGAGGGATGTAACTTGATTCTGCAAATTTGGTTGATAGAACATCTATGCCGCCATCCTTCGTTCTCAAGCTATGGGCCGTCTGAAAGAACGTGCCTTGAAGAATTCTATACGAGAACAAAAGAAGTTAAGCTGCCGGAGGGAGCTAAAGGTTGGATTTAATACTTACGATCATTGACCGATAGCCAAATTGATTGGGCATACGGATGGTTGCCCCTTGATGAGGTAATATGCATGCCGACGGAAGGGTCACATTTTTTTATCATGGGCTTAAAAAGCATCTAGCCTTATGCACCGTACAGGGTCTTACGACAGCTTGGAAAATATCAAGTTATACCGAATGATGGGGACCTCAGTTTGCAAGCAATAGAGATTAGTCCGGATGGCCAATTCCCGGAAGCAAAGATCCGACATATTTGGAATGAGTGTCAAAATTTGAAGGTAGAAACTTGTGTAGAAAACAGAGCTCAGAGAGAAGTATCGCCAGGGTATGCCGCATGGTATCGTCGGGGTATTGAGCATGATAGACCATTGAAAAGGCCTTACATTCAAGATTTGGCCAAGCAGTCTAAGGAATACGGAATTTGGGTGGCCAAAGAAAATGAGTATAAAGCCAAGATCAGTTTGCTAGAGAAATAGTTTCGAGATCTCCAATTCGAGAGCAGTTTACAAGCAGCATCTGACGAAGGAGAAAAGAATCAGCTGAAAAAAGAGAATGAAACCTTAAAGGCTCAAGTTGCAAAAATGAAAATTGCATCCGAGTCCCTAGTTCGCTTAGCCCGAGATGAGAAACTGATTGAAAATCTACGGCGCAAAGTGAATGACTACAACTTCGAACTTGATAAAGCAGAAAAGGAGTTAGTTAGGGTTCGGAAGCAACTAGCCAGAGATGCCGAGGAAAGAGCTAGAATGGTTCAACAACTACAAGATAAACATGAAGTTGAGGTAGCTCGATTGAGAAAGAAAGTCATTACAGCCACAATCAAAAGTAGCAAGATAATCAAAGAGTTTGAAGAAGAAAGAGAACATTGTTACACGGCTATGGCTCGATTAGAATTTGAGTTACAAGAACTACAAAAAGAGAACCAACAAACCTTAGAAGCTCGTGCCAAACAGATGAGCAGGCTGCTTCAAGAAAAAAGGGTCATTCGAGAAAGAATCGTCAATATTGCTCAGTATATCTAAGTCTGTGACTCAGGAGATTGAACCAACTATCATGGACCCAGTACAGGAAGAAGAGGTTGTGGATGTTGCGAGGAGATGTATAAGCTAAAGCAGCAAATGTCGGAAATGTACCAAGCCTGGTCCAGGGGTCAACCATTACCCACATATTCAGCCAATCCAGCATATGTCCCTCCCATCAATGCTAATCCCGAACCACCAACCATGAACTCATCCTCCACGTACCCAAATTACCAACACTACTGTGCCACAACTTCATAGGCACCACAACCACTCTCCAAATAGATTCCACCTCAACCACCACAGGTCGCCCCGGTGTATGTGGCACCACCACCTGTTGCTCAAATCGTCAAGTGAACCAGTGTTCCATGTGCAAGGTACACATTACTATCCGCCGAAGCCAACATTTAGGCAGCATGACTCCTATACCCCACTTATGGAGATGACGGAAGAAAAGCCCATCAAGAACTTGGAGCTGGAAGAAATGGCACGGAAGATGAGAAGTTTAGAACAATCTTTCTGTAACATACAAGGGCTAGGAGGCCAAGTAAGCGTCGCATATAAAGATTTGTGTTCGTTTTCAGAAGTACAGCTCCCGGTTGGATTCAAGCTACCTAAGTTCGACATGTACGATGGACACGAGGATCTTGTAGCCCATCTTAGAGGTTATTGTAGCAAGATCCGTGGTGCAGGGGGAAGAGATGAACTTTTGATGGCATATTTTAGCCAGAGTTTGAGTGGTTCTGCGTTGGAGTGGTATACACGTTAGGATCACACCAGATGGTTCATCTTGAATGATCTAGCTCAATCGTTTGCTAAACACTTCCAGTACAACTTAGAGATAATTCCAGATAGGCCGTTGCTAACAAAAATGGAAAAGAAGCCCGGGGAAAGTTTTCAGGAGTACGATTTTAGATGGAGAGAACAAGCGGCACGAGTAGATCCTCCAATGAAGGAGACAGAAATGGTGGATTGTTTTCTGCAGGCCTTAGAGCCTACTTACTATGGTCATCTGGTATCGGCTATTGGTAAAAATTTTAATGAATTGGTGAAAATGGGGAGTTTCGTAGAAGAAGGATTGAAAACCAACAAAATCATGAGCTTTTCGGCTATCAAAGCCATGAATTAGGCGATACAAATCGGAAATGGGGGATCTATCGATAAAAAGAAGAAGGAAGAGGTTGTAGTTGTTGAAAGTAGACCGTGGTCTCGGGGCCAAAATACATACCACCACCCACCTCGTCCATACCAATCATACCCACTATCACCTTACAAGCCACCTCCACCATATTATCCACCCACTACCCCACATTATTCCATCTAACATGCTCAACATTACCCATCGCCTCCACATGTATGGCGAGCCCAAACTCCACAGAACGTCTACCACACACAAAACACCTACTCACCTTCCAGAACCTATAAGAATCCAAATAGACCTAGCTTCCGTCCAGATCTAGAAATGAGAAATAGACCCCAAACAAAGAAAACATTCACTCCACTGGGGGAGTCTTACACCAGTATCTATCATCGTTTGAAAGAGTTGGGGATGCTAAGCCCGATTGAGCCAAAACTTCCAAATCCACCACCCAGAAACATTAAAAAGTCATCCAGATGTGAATATTGCTCCGGGGCACCGGGGCACGATACTGAAAAGTGTTGGCACATGAAATTTGCAATACAGGAGCTCATTGACACTAGGAGGATCGAGGTGCAGGCTTTAGAGACTTCTAATATTACTCAGAATCCATTACGAGCTCATCATGAGACACACATGATAGAGTTAGAGCAAGAAGAAAGCAACAAGAAACCGTCCTAATCGGTGATGATGATAAAAGCCAATAGCAAAGTGGAGAAAGAGGTTAAGAAAGAGAAGGAGACAACCGAGTTTTCAGTGAAAAAGCCTCCAGTGGTTGAAACTATGAAAATTGTGGTGTCAGGAGTTAAACCGTTGTTGACGGTAAAAGGAGCATACGTGGAACCTGTAGTCATAAAATCGGTGGTGCAAATGTAAGTGGTAGTTACTAAAGCCATACCTTGGAACTACAAAAAAGTCATGGTAATATACAGGGGAGAAGAGGTTACGGGAGAGGTCAATGAAACACATGGCCTCACTCGTTCTAGGCGATGCTTTGACCCGGAAGAGTTAAGGAAAACGAAGGTGGTGAAGGAGAGTCATGTGAAGAAACCAGTTTCTGAAGAAGAAGCAGAAGAGTTTTGAAGAAGATAAAAGATCAAGACTATTCGATAATAGGGCAGCTGAGAAAGACGCCTGCACAAATTTCATTGCTTTCATTGTTAATCCATTCACAAGAGCACAGGAAGGCGTTGTTAGAGATTCTGAACGAAGCACATGTCCCCGAGAAAATCTCAGTTTGTCATCTTGAGAAGATCATGAACAAAATTTTTGAGACGAACAAGATAACATTCTCAGATAATGAATTGCCAATTGAAGGGACGGAGCACAACAAAGCACTTTATCTCACCATCAAAAGTGAAGAATCAATGGTTACTCGGGTCCTAATAGATAACGGGTCAAGTGAAAACATTTGTCCACTCTCAACTCTCGGAAAACTGAAGAATAATCATGATAGAATCCGTCGAAACAGTGTGAGTGATCGAGGGTTTGATGGAGAGAGCAAAAATACTTTGGGAGACATTATGCTGGAAGTCACCATTGGACCGGTGGACTTTACCATGGAATTCCAGGTGTTGGATGTCACTGTTTCTTATAATCTATTACTGGGACAACCATGGATCCATGCGGCCAAAGCCGTACCATCTTCCCTACACCAAATGGTAAAATTCGAATGGGAACAACAAGAAATTACAGTGCATAGAGATGAAGATGCTTGTAACACCATAATGCCTTTTGAAGAAATCGAAGGGGACAAGGGCCCATGGGTGTATCAGATGACAGATGTTGTGGTAGTTAACAAGATATCTGAAGGGGAGAGCATGCCAATTCCTACAGTGGCATCTACCTCTGTAATGGTGGCTAAAGATATGATCAGAAATGGGTTCGCACCGGGAAAAGGTTTGGGGATAGCCTTACAGGGAATAACACAACCTATCCACTTGCGGGGAAACAATGATACCCTTGTCTTGGGCTTTAAACCTACTTACCGACATCCAAAGAGCCAAAACAACGAATATGAAAAGCCTCCCGAAACCAATTCCAAAATTATCAGATACCTTCACTACGCCTGGTACACAAAGACAATTGACAACTGCTCTGTCGAGATATGCTGAAATAAGGCCAGATGCGGAGCTTCTCGCAAGGTTTGAAATGTTGTTCGGGGATTTAAACATGTTGGAGATGGGTGAGGGGACTAGTATGACGGATATCTAGTTCGTGGGACCCAGCGCTACGCTTAATAATTGGGAAGCTACTCCTCTTCCGATCATGAGGGAGTTGTGGTAGTTAGCTTTCAAAAATATTTCATCTTTCCCAAAGTTGTTTTTATTTTGTAATCCCCACACCCCCCTAAAATCAAATGTATCCAACCTCTATTATCTTTTGGGAAAAATATAAATGAAATGAAATTTCTTCTTCTTTCTTTATTTTTGCCTTATTCTTTTTTTCTTCTTTTCTTTGTACAGTTCAATATTCACTGATTCTGATGATATGTCATGCATGGAGGATTCCCGGCCTAGTCTTGACAATCGAATAGTTATACAAGAGATTGAAAATGAAAGTGAAATAGAATATGAAGATGAGGAAACATTGGAGGAAATCAGTAAAAACTTGAATCAATATGAGGAAAAACCCAAACCGAACTTAAATGAGATAGAATCTATTAATCTAGGGAGTGAGGATAATGTCCGGGAAACAAAAATCAGTGTACACCTAGAAGCTTCCCTCAGAGAAGAGCTAATAAAGTTATTACATGAATACAAGGACATATTTGCCTGGTCCTTTGATGACATGCCCGGACTCAACACTGATCTGGTGGTACATAAATTGCCTATTTATCCAGAATGTCGGCCAGTAAAACAGAAGTTGAGAAACTTCAAAACGGACATCAGCGTGAAAATAAAAGAAGAGGTGAATAAGCAATTTGAGGCGAAGGTCATACGAGTTACTAAGTACCCTACCTGGTTAACAAATGTTGTACCAGTTCCAAAGAAAGACGGAAAAACCAGAGTGTGTGCAGAGACCTCAACAAGGCTAGTCCAAAGGATGAACGTTTCCAATGCCGAATATCCATATATTGATCGACAATTGTGCCAAGCATGAAATTGGCTCTTTTGTAGATTGTTATGCAGGGTATTATCGGATTCTAATGGACGAAGAAGATGAGGAAAAAATAGCTTTTATCACGCCTTGGGGAACCTACTGCTATTGAATGATGCCGTTTGGGCTGAAGAATGCCGGAGCTACTTATATGAGGGCAATGACCACAATGTTTCATGATATGATGCTTCGAGAAATTGAAGTGTATGTGGACGATGTCATCATAAAGTCCAAGAAGCAACATGATCATGTCAAAGACTTGAGGAAGTTTTTCCAAGGACTCCGAAGATATAATCTTAAGCTCAATCCAGGAAAATGTGCTTATCACCTTCAGGGAAGCTATTGGGATTTATAGTAAGCCGGCGAGGCATTGAACTAGATCCATCAAAGATAAAAGAAATCCAGAGTTTGCCTCCGCCGAAGAGCAAGAAGGAAGTAATGAGCTTACTAGGCAGGCTGAACTATATTAGCCGGTTCATCGCCCAGCTAAGATCAACATGTGAGCCTATTTTCAAATTGTTAAAGAAAGATGCAGTGGTGAAGTGGACCGATAAATGTCAAGAAGCCTTCGATAAGATTAAGGAATATTTGGAAAATCCTCCAGTGTTAGTTCCTCCAAAGCCAGGAAGACCTTTGA
>JASVEL010009038.1:0-97611 GCA_032618575.1 Nicotiana noctiflora | reverse complement strand
ACCTGCGATGCCGCTCATGCGGACAAGGACCGCCCCTGCGCTCCAGTCCGCTTCCGCGCTCCAATTTCCGCTTCAGCGGACTCGCCTCTGCGGTTCCATTTCCGCAGGGGCGAAAACAACAGAGGCAGAATTCCTAAACCTGCAATTTCCATGATTTTCTCCCGTTTAACCATCCGAAACCACCCCGAGGCCCCCGGGATCTTATCCAAACACACCAACACATCCTAATACCTTATTCGAACTTGTTCCAATCCTCAAAACACGTCTAACAACATCAAAACCCATAATTCACATCGAATTCAAGCCTAAATTTCTTAAAACTCTCCGAATTACACATTCGATCTAAAACCCGACCAAACGACTTCCGAATGACCTGAAAATTTGCGGACATATCCAAATTCACATAACGAAGCTACAGAAATTGTCGGAATTCCATTCCGACCCTCGGATCAAAATCTCACATATCGTTCGGATTCGCCAAAATTTCAAACTTCGGCATTTCAAGCCTAATTGAGCTACGGACCTCCAAAATACATTCCGAACGCGCTCCCAACCCCGAAATCACCCAACGGAGCTAATGGAACCATCGGATTCCCGTTCCGAGGTCGTCTTAACACTGTTCCGATTACGGACTATTTTCTAACTTTAAAGCTCTCATTTAGGGACTAAGTGTCCCAAAATGCTCCAAATTTCAGAACCGACTCTCCCGGCAAACCACAATAGCAGAAATGAACTTAGGGGAACAGTTAAATTGGGGATTGGGGCGAAATTTTTCTAAAACGACCGGCCGGGTCGTTACACTTATCTAGACATGCTTAATAAAATAATATTAGTATTCCTGATAAAGGATGGAATGATGTGGTAGGAGAAAACAGTCTACGTTTAAGAAGTTTTATGAACACGAAAACCACTTCAGACTACCAAAGCTGCATTCATCTGTTGTTTTCATTGCCATCAAAATAACATCCAAAACAGTGGAAACATCTAAGATTCTTAATCTAAGGCATCTTAGATATTAAATACTATCAAGAAATTAATTTTCATTCGGGCCAGTTAAGGAAGATTTAGGACTTGAGAGTTAAGGACTAAACTCTAGGGAAATATACCATCATTCATCAATCATCACCAGTTTTTACACCAGATTAAGGTTCTCGGTATTCAATTTTCATTGATTCCACAATGCAAACATGGGAATTGGATTAACTAGGTCCATATTCCCAATTCGGCCTGAGCTCTGAGGATTTTCATCATTTCCCTTGCGTCCATCTTCAAACTTGTGGCCTGGAATATTTATGGACGAATAATATGCCTGGGGATACTCTAATCCAACTCCGAAATCACAACTCATTTCAGCAGAGCCAGAGCCAGAGCCAGAGCCGGATCCAGAGCATTTGGGACTCGGGGCATTAGAAGAGCTCTTGGTGCTTGATCCTGCAGCCATCAACGGCACCATATCTATGAATGAATTATCTGCAGGCTGCTGTTGCAATTGCTCCCCGTTTGTTATAGCCAAAATGGGTTGAGGTGAAGAAGTGCATGAATTATTATAGTCTTCAAAGGAAGACGGGCAGACGCCAGAATCTTTTGATGGGGAGCGTTTGGCTAGATCACTAGCAATTAAAGTCGAGCTTGAACAAATCCTCTTGACGTCGTACCTACTGATATCAAAATTGGTTACAGCGCTTGTTCCCCTGAACTTTATTGCAGCAATATCATAGGCTTCAGCTGCTTCCTCTTGGGTACCTGAAATTAGACATATGACCAAATAATATGGGTTTGAGAATATTATGTCATTCAAATTCCGAATCTTTCTCAAGTATTGGTGTACATAAGTTGCTAAACCAATTTTCTTTTTTTTTTTTTTTACTTTTCTACTGTGTTTTTAAAATAAAATAGTACTTAACTTATGGTTGGTTACTCACAAAATAAATTTTGTCTCTGCTAAAATGACTACTACGATCGATTAACAGTTTTCTGGCTAACCATTTATAAAAGATACTACTCCTCCCATCCAAGTTTTATTTATCTACTATTAACTTGACACACCTTTTAAGAAATAATAAATAACATGATGATTTTACTATAGCACCCTCATTATTATATGTTGGATAACGAATTGGAAATGAGTACTCCCTCTGTTCTCTTTTAGTGGCCATTCTAAAAATAAATTTTCATTTTTACTTGTCACTTTACGTATATCAAGAGAAAAATAATTTATTTTTCCTATTTTGCTATTTGCATTAATTACTCATAAAGTCATTTTTCAAGTCCATTAAGATTATACACCAATTAATATGAGTATTATGGTAAATTATGTACTGAATTTATTATAGTGCAAAGTTAATAGTAAACAAGTAAAAGTGAAGGATGTAGTACTAGAATTTAATAAGGGCAAAATGGTAAATTATCCATCAGTTTTCCAACCTGAACAAGTAAAGTTGAAGGATGAAGTAGTATTATTATTAGTACATATAAAGAATTCTGAATGCAAATTGAAAAAATACAGAGAAACAATAAGACAAGCAAATTACTTACTGAAGGTACCAAGGTACAAGTCCTTGTTGCCTGCAACTCTTCCAATTCTGGCTTGCCACCTCCCATGCTGATGATGCCTGCGCAATTTCCCAAGTTTAATTAATGGGTATTGCCCGATACTAGATTTTCATAGGTATGGTTCATTGGTTTGCATGATTGCACATGCATCTTAAAGTTTGCCTGTTGCCCTATTATTGAACAAAGATAATTGCATTCAATGAAAGCTGCAAAATTCTGCAGCAAAAATAGTGAATGTGAAAACACTTTAATCTTCAAAAAAAAACAAAAAAAAAAGGGTTGCCTTTAGGTTTAATGCCATGCTACGAACCTCGTTACTCCTCTGTACATTGATGCCCCTCTTGAAAACCCACTGCTTTTTCTGTTTAACATAAAAATGGGAAGGTCAAATTTAGCAATTGAGTTGCGTGTATGTTTCATCTTTTTCAGTGTAACACACCATCAAACAGGAAAAGAAAAATAAGACTAGTGAAAGAAATGGAAGGAACATTACTCTCTTTACCTTCTCAAGTGTGCAACAAATTCTTGCCTATTCATGTTTTTCATCTCCTCCAGCTCCTTTTCATAAGTGCTCAGCTGAAATAGATTATCACTCTTTAATGCTCCTATTATTAAAAATTAGCAGTGACGGCAGAGGCGGATGCATGGTATCAACTGAACCCACTAATTCTTACGTAGAGCCATAAATTTATGTGTAAAATTTATTAATATTGTAATATATAGCAATATGTGTTAGGATCGAAAAAATCAAGTGTCATGCAGAATCTAGCAAGCAAAGCTTGAATGACGATAAGTCTGACAACAAAAGATAAATATTACCAAAAGAGACACAAACGTTTAACGTGGTTCGGTCAATTGACCAGTGGCGGATGTAGTGTATTGTGTACGGGTTCAACTGAGCCCATAACTTTTGACGTGGAGTAAAAATTTATATGTAAAAATTTATTAAAATTACAAAAATAATCGATATGAACCCATAGTTTTAAAAATATAATAGGTTTGAACCCATAGAATTTAAATCATGGATCCACCTCTGCAATTGACCTATGTCCAAGGCAGATATGAGCAATCCACTATAATAAAAAAGAGTATAAAATATCGAAAGAACAACCTCACGAAAAGACAAACACAAGTGATACACTAACACTTGTCCCGTAAAGTTCTCCCACTAAACACGACTCTCAAGCCTCATATGGCTACATTGTGAATGCTACTAAATGAAATGGTAGGATCCTAAATTTATAGAAGTACAAACATTTTCCTGCAAGAAAAAAAACTAGCCAAATATAAATTGTAATTCATTCTATAAGAAGGAAAATCGAATTAAGATAAACATGTTGTCTTTCCTTTAACAAATAGGAAAACCAAATATAATAAAGAAAATTAGGACAACACTTAACAATATGAATCCATAGTTTTAACATTATAATGGACTCAGTACTAAAAACTTTATAAGTTTGAACCCATAAAACTTAAATCGTAATTCTGTCTAAGCTAAGCTAAGGGATCAAATAAATCCGACATTATTTTCAACGAAAACGATCAACATATAGAGACATGTGAAAATAACTAAAATTACAACAAATATACATGCAATGATTTAATGGTGAGAACAGAAAAGTTAGAACTCGTCAAGTTTAAAACTAGATTACATGAAGATTATAAAAGGAAAGGTACTTACGGGAAAATTAATATGCGTGGTGGGACCCCAGTATTTTAAAGCAGCTAAATCGTATGCTCTAGCTGCCTTTTCCTCAGTATCATAACCACCTGAAGTTTATTTAAGAATTAAATTAATCACTCTCACCTCCATTAGTTTTCGTTTCGAAATGTCAAAAAATAATTTAATTTCAAAGCAAAAATACAAAAATAATCAGAAAAACTTGAAAAGAAAAAAGGGATAAGAGAATGTCAAATATACCTAGATAGACTGATTGATCCAAAATGTTGAGAAAGCAACAGTAAAACAACAAATTAAACAAGAAAAAATGGTCAGTATATTAGCTGAAGAGTAACATTTCGAGAGAAAAATTAATTAAATTTCAGTACATGAAGCAGTAATAATACACACCTTGTCTGCCTTTCCTAGTTTGCCCTTCTTTTCTGCAGCTATTATCCCACAAATGAGCCTCGTATCTTCCAGTCCACCGATGTCTAATTTGGTCCATTAATTTCACGAAACAATAATTATTCAAATTTATTAAGCAGTTATATCATTAGCATATGTTAAAAAAGAATTTAAAATATATATTACTGATAGCGTAATTAGTATTTTTTTTACCTCGTGACACCGCGATACTGAGAGGTTCGTTGCCCAAAAGTATCAATGGATTTTCTCGGAACCGGTTCCCTTGAACCGGTAACATTTTTAACAGCAGCCGGCCGCTTTTTCGGAGCGGCGGCAAGCGACAGCGTTTGGCAATTGTTAGTACTATTTTCTTCGGCAGATGAAATTAATGGTGCAGCAGTAGCAGATTGGCGTAACCAGGATTTAAATCCAGAAACTGAAGTAGCTCCATCAAATGGCAAATGATAGACGCTACTAGTAGTAGAGTTTGTGAACTCATTAGAGCTCTGAAATTGACCGTTTGGTACCATTACCTGAAATTGTTGTTCGTGATCAGAGGAATTTACTGTGGGTCGAATGTTAACATTGATTTCAGCAATTTGTTGTTCATGATCAGGAGGAGAATTTGAGTAACAACTTCCTAAGAAATCTTCAAGCTTTGGTCCTTCTTCGTTCGGATTAGAAGCATTAGTCATCTCATGGTTCTCATACCTCCAACAATCTATTTTTTGAAAACGGAAAAAATATTAGGTATCAATTTCGTAAAAATGAACAAATTAATCAGTAAAATAATGTGTGAAAAATTTAGACCTTCAGTGGTTGTGTCACAGCGAGGGAAAGGGTAGTGTGAAGGCATAACCGACAATGGAGTTTCTTCTACTAAGTTAGCGTCGTTTCCAGTAGCTTGATTTTCGTTGCGACTTTGGTAATCTTTTATTACTTGTTCTTCTTCTTCATCGTCGTCGCCAATGTTGAAGTCGGCAGAGAGAGAAAAACCCAACCAAGTACTCATTATACGAAGCAAAATGAGATTTTTTTTTAAAAAACTCGAATGTTATACTCTGAAAATATATGTTTCTCTCTCTAGAACTCCGTGAGCGTTTTTTGTGTTGCTTCTATGGAGTTTGAGCTCATACTTAGAAAATTCAGTGGAGACTCGCGTGTACTTACATATATATATATATATATGTAGGATGGATTTATGTTGTATTCAACCGGTGCCAATTAAATGTCTTATTTTTGCTAGTCAAGTGGACTAGTGGAACATATAAGATGAGAACAATTTTTTGTATTCACATTATTATGAGCATACATACAATAGTTACTAGACAAAATTAATTTGAGAGAAGTGAAAAAACTAGTTCAAAAACTTAATAATAACAACAACAACAACAACTCAGTATAATCTCACTTATTATTAGAGCAACCTCTCTTGTCTAAAAACTTAATAATAACAACTGCGCCGAGGGTCGATTGGAAACAGCCTCTCTGCCCTCTCGGGTAGAGGTAAAGCCTGTCTACATATTACCCTCCACAGACCCCACTTTATGGGAATATACTGGGTTGTTGTTGTTGTTGTTGTTGTTAGTATTATTTGATCCAAAGGTAAGCTAGAAATTCGCGTTTTAGCCATAGCATTGCACTCTAATTACTGTATATTATGTGTGTTTGAGCTTAAATGATAGTGAATTACACTTATTACGTATTTTATGCCTTGCGAAAAGTGATTCCAAGTTAGAAAGTTAATTTGGTGCTAAATCGAACAAGTTGGAGCTTTGAAGTCTGAGTAGAAGCCCAATTAAGTCGGGATCACGTCCGGAGATCAATGACCAAGTACGGATGTCAAAAAGTGGAAGAAACGAGCGCGTGTGTTCAAGTTTCTCAGAGTTATTTCCTGTTTTGGCTAGGAAAATATAGTTTTGTTTGGGCTCATTCCTACAGGGTATAAATACATCAAAAATACATTTTTGAAGGGCCTTTTGACCTTCGAAAGATTTCGGAAGCAACCAAGGTAGGAAGACACAAGAATTCATCAAGATTTCAACCAACGGTCGGTGCAATACGAAAGTTTATTTCGAATCATTATCATTGATGTCTCTTATGTTTTTAACCCTTATTGAGATGACTTTTTCTATTGCTGTGGAGTAAATTCTATCAGGTTATTGACATATACAGTATTTTGATAACTTGATTAGGGATTCGATTCTGGATAATTGTTGGAATTAATTAATGGAGTTTTAATTCATATTATGAAGTTATTTCTTATTTTCCTTAATCAAAAGAGGAACTGGATATTGAAATTCTTTACATCTTATGCTCTAGTTTAAATTTGTCGAAATAGCCCCTTGAATTATTAATCAAATTAGAAAATAAGTACATATTCATGAGAAGTTACCCTTTAGATCATAACTATCATTTTATTCGTTCCAATTGTTTAATGTGCTTTAATTTGATTAATTACAAATTCGATGTTCAATCGGAAGAGGAAAATAACTTTAAGTGTAATCTGATTATCTGATAAATTTGTGAGGATCAACAGTATTATCGAGTGAATTAACTCAATAATTGAATCACGAGTCAATTATCTTGCGCATGTCTAACTAGTTACCCTTATTTCATTTATTGATATTTCTTCGTTGCTCATCTGCTTTCTATTGTGATCAACTGTTAATTGCTTAATTCTTACTAGTAGTTAATCGTAGTTGATAGTCATCAAATCAGATTTTTCTAAATAGTAATCAACTAAAGATTATTCGAACATCGCTTAAATCCAATTCGGTAGAGACAATAATGAAACAATACTATCTATGTTTAGCGAGAAATAATTTTGTGCTTGTGTTTTGCGCTTGTCATAACCCCATGAACACCATTTGTCACAGCCCCTCCTTTTGTTTTAGTTTACGGAAAGGGGTCAAATATGGACTTATACGATTAAAAAGGTTTAATATTGTTCTATGTTATACTATCAGTCTAAATATATTCCTAACGTCATATTATGGGTCCAAATTTATATCTAATATCATAAAAGTGCGTTAACTGCGTCCTCTATGAACATATTTTGTTGCTACCTCACTACTTCACCCTGTTTGTAGCTACCAAGTTCAATTACTTTGAAGTTCTATCATTATTTTGAAGACTTCACTGCCTCTACTTTCTCTTGCTTTTCAAAATACCTGTTGCTTCTCCGGCCGATCCTAGAATTGTACGTACCTTTCACTTGACCTTAAATTTTGTGCTTTATTTTGCATTTCCTTATGTTGTTATTGAATTTGTAAGATTAGGGAAAATTTAGTAGCACTTTTGTTTTAACATAAAACGTAAAGAGAGAAAAATGGTAGCCTTCCAGAAATGTGGTTGAAGAGAAAGAAACAAAAAAATTAACTCTCGTGTCTAGGTTGTTTTTCTCTCTCACTGTGACAATTTTAAAACCTTAAACTAGTTTGCCTGTATCTTTTCTTAGTTTTATATATAAAACAAAATATATTTTCGTTCGTATAAGAATGAATTTTGAATAGCAAAATCAGAATTTTGTCGATTCATGTTGTTTCATATTATCTTTAGTTGTTAGCATTTCTTTTGATATAGTTTGTTTGTATATATATGATCTATGATTTTTCTTCACATGAATGTGAAAGAGAGGTTCTGGCATGGGGAAGGGATGAAAATGGGAGTATAATGGTGAGGTTGCTCTGAAATGTTGTCATAGGGAGACAATTAACGTAGGAAGAGTAAGTTTGTACCACTTTTATGATGTTAGTGATATATGTGGACCGATAGTATGACGTTAGGGATATACTTGGACTGATAATATAAAGGAGGGAAATACTATACCTTTTTCAATAGTATAGGGGTATATTTGACCCTTTTCCATTTAGTTTACGTATATATAGTTAAGCTATTGAATAAAAAGTTCCTCGTATAAACAATTGAATTCATAGTAAAAAAGTAATTCTTCCCAATATTTAAAAAGGCGGGGCGTAAGGCGAGACGTATTGCATATGCCTCAGCCGGACGTAAGCCCCCGAGGCGCGGGGCGTAAGCCCCATGAGTATTTAATTTTTAATATTTTATAAAAAAATATTATTAAATAGGTAAAATTACATAAAATTTTAAAAAAAATTTCAATATATATATATATATAAATATAACATTACAAAAGTTCCAAATAAAGTGAAATTGTATAAGTGAAATTAAATATAAAGGCAAAATAATTATATATATAAGTGAAATCTCATATTATCTAATGAAATTATAAATCCCAAATAAATAAGTAAAATTATATATAAATCCAATCAATACATATAAAAGCACGCATGCATATAATCTCATATTATATTTTGAAGGAGAGCAAGAGAAGCACTAAACTTAAAAAACTAATAAAATACATATTTACAAACTAACAATGAAATATAAAAAGAGAGGAAAGTAATAAGTTTAAAATAATAAAGTTTTTACGTGGAGGAAGAAATAAACATGTTAAATTTGGCATACGGAGAAGAATGAAGTTTTCTGTTGCAAAAAAAAAATGATGAATCGTTTCTCTTGGTAGAGGTAGACTAGCGGAAAGAATTGGGAAAGAGTTATAATTTAGGGCTTTTAGCAATTAAATTTATTATTTTTAATTCCTTTTTAAAAAGATGTCTCTTGGGCTTACACCTCAACCAAAAAACTCATCTCAACCAAAAACTCGTCAGGGCGTACGCCTCGAACTTCTGGGCGTATGTCTTACGGGACTTTCGCCCCCACCATTGCTCCGGGCATTTTTGGTATGCCTCACCACCGGACTCGCCCTAAAAACGCCTTTTAAAACATTGATTCTTCCTACTCATAATAGTGGCTCACTTTGGCATATGAGGATAAAATTGTATAGTGCTATTTTTTCAAATCATAATACAGTAATAAGTCATAGCAGTCAGGTGAAAATGTAGAGGGGGGCAGCTTTGGTCCAACCCTCCCGGGCCTCCTCCTCTCGAGTTTCGTCCCCCTCCCCCCAAATAATTTTCTAAAATTCTTGCAATTTTAGTAAATATACCTTTAAAGGATTTTTCTATTTTCTGTTTTTGTGAAAAGTACAGTTGAAAAATTACAACTTTTAGTTCTGTTTTCCGTATAAAGACCTTTTCTCACTCCTTATGCCTTCCAAATTCTTCGTGTATCGATGGGTAGTATAATGAGTCCGGAACGTAAATAGGTTCTTTTTGGACTTAAACAATCCTTTTAAGTTTAGAAAAATATGACCATTCTATGTACAACGCCAGAAAATTTGGCGTTGTATATTAACGGTAACGGTACCGTTAATATACAACGCCAGGTTTTCTGACGTTGAACATGTTGCACTGATTCAACGTCATAATTTCTGGTACACTCTATTATTTCTGACCCAGCATTAATAGTAGTGTATAATATTTCACAAAGTATGACGCCAACTTATTTGGCGTTGTATATTAAAAAAAAAAAACTTTACGGCTCTTCGTTTTCTATATAAGAAGTTACAATCGTATAGAAATGCAATACAAAATTTATTTAACTCTTGTTGCTCTGTTATTGTTAAATTCTACAGCATTTCTTTATTATGTCTAAAGAGCGTACGATAAGAGTTTCATTACATTGGGGTGGTGAGGTTGTGATGGAGAATAACTCTGTGGGCTATAGTTTACCTGCTAATTGTCATGCTAAATTGCCATTGTCAATGGAGTACGATACATTGATATTGTTGTTATACAAAAAAATGAGTGTGAGGAAACGTTCCGTCATACTTAAAGTTACCGGAAGATATCCGTATTCCGTCACTCTGCAAGGGGTTACTTTTTACTCGGAGTTTAATATCGACGATGATGAAACTTTGCATGATTTTTTAAGGACTCCGGAAGAATGTCGTGATTTTCTTTTAATCACAATGTTGAAGATGTACGTGAAGGTCGAAGATGTTTCAAAAAATGAGGTTGTGCGTAGTAGAGATAACCCCCCAGTCATTGGGTGGTTATTCTGGAATAGTTTTTGCCGGACAAGTTCCGAATAAAGAGTTATCTTTGATTTAAACTTATCACCACCTGTGAATGAGCAAGGAGAAAATAATCTATACCCTGTTTTCCATAACTCTCATGACGACTGGTAAAATTTTAATTTTTATTTGTGGTAATTATATATATTTTTATTATAATGAATTTGTAGTAGCACTCGCATATTTAATAGGGGGTACCGGCCATATATGAATTTTACAAGTGGCCCATCCGATAGTCATCACCTAATTGATAAGGTCCAACATTAAATTTAATCACATTACGACTTGTAAGTGAAGTGGTTTACATAAATTATGGAAATTATTTATTAATATATTAGATTATATTTTTGTTGATTGTGCAGTGAAAACGAGCAAGTTGAACTCACTCAATTGCCCGAAAATGATGTATTACATCGGGACCTGGCAGATGCATAGAGCAAGGAACATAACAGTGATTACGACAATAATGCGGAAGTATCTGGTGATGAGTCACCCTCTGATCGTAAGGATGGTGATGCGGAGGATGATGAGGAAGAACCTGATTTGGAGAGAGACCCCCGTAGACGAAGAGTGTATGAGTCTGAAGTGCCGTTTCATTTAAAAGAGATTCCTTACATTGATAATTTGCCAACCATGCCGGATGTGAAAGCTCTCACAAGGGATTTTGATGAAATCCGGACAGCAATGTGGGATGAGTCTAGACCAACGGTGCTTGCAAAGGGGATGTTTTTTCCTAATAAAGTGCGCCTAAGCAGGACTTGTAAAATGCACAACGTAAAAGACTGTCATGAGATGTAGGTAGCGGAGTCAAGTCCAACGGTACACAAGGTTATTTGCCACAAGTGGTTTTGGCCATGTAATTGGATGCTGCGTGCGACAAAGAAGAAGACAGGTATGTGGAAAGTGGGTAAATACATTCCCACCCCACAAATGCGAAATGGACACATTCAACGGGAATCACTTCAACTTAGATGTTGACTTGATTTCTCTTGTTCTTATTCCACACATTGAACAGTCCATAAGGTATAAAATCAAAGAGTGCATTACATCTGTCCAGCAGGAATATGGCCATACCATAACTAAAAGAAAGGCATTTCTCGGGTGCAAATGAGCGTTTGAAATAGTGTATGGTAACTTGGATAAGTCATTTGCAGATCTGCCTAGGTACATGGCTGCACTGCAACATTTCAACCCCGGGACGGTTGTTAAGTGGAAGCTTGAGCGAAGTGTAGGTAAACCAGAATATATATTCAATTACGTGTTCTGGGCGTTTAAACCGGTAATTGATAGTTTTTCGCATTGTCGCCCTATAATATCCATAGACGGTACTCATGTCTATGGAAAGTACGATATCAAGCTATTAATAGTCGTGGCGGTAGATGGTAATGGACAGATATTTCCTCTAGCTTTTGCTATTTGTGCCAATGAAAGCCAAGCGAAGTGGACGTTGTTTTTGAACCACTTGAAAGAGCACGTTGTAAAACAACGTTCCGGTATCTGTCTAATATCTGATCGGCACGATAATATCTTAAGTTCTATGGAGAACTTGCCTGCATGGCAAAAACCTTATGCCTACCATCTTTAGTGTGTTAGGCATTTGAAAGCCAATTTCCAGAAGGCATATCCCAATAAGGATCTGCATGATTTGATGTGGATGGCAGCAATAGACCACCAACAACATAAATTTTGGAGGCACGTGGAATATATTAGGCAACAAGACGAGGCAGCCTATCGTTGGTTAATGCGACATGAACCTGAAAAGTAGACTTTGCATGCGGATGGTAGCATACGATGGGGAACTCTGACTACAAATGTGTCAGGGTCTCTCAATGGGTTATTGAAGTCGGCAAGAGGATTGCCTGTCACGGCCATGGTGCGGATGTCGTTCAAGCAGATGGCAGAGAGGTTTGTTGAAAGATCTACGGCTGCAACATCATTGATAGAAAGGGGTGTTGAATATATGCATGTGCCAATGGCGAGATTTGAGAAATACTAACGATGATCACATTGGCATTCATTTTTGTAGTACGATAATGACAGAAATGTTTTTGAAGTTTGCACCGCTATCCATTAAAATCGGGGTAATAATGTACATACTGTGAATGAAGCTGCAAGGTTATGCTCTTGTGGAAAATGGTCCATCTACCACATGCCTTGCTCACATGCCATCAAGTGCTATCAATAAGTTGGTTTAGGTGCAACCAACTATGTTGATCGACAATATAGCGTTTCCAAGTACCTAAACACATATAGTAGTCAGTTGCAACCACTAGGTGCTGAACATTATTGGCCTCCTGAACCATTTTAAAATGGTGTGTAACAAGTTCTATTTGCATAAAATACAGGTGAAAATAAGAACGCGTATACATAACCAAATGGATGTTAGTGATACAGTTTATGCGTGAAAATATGGTATATGCTCGCAAACTGGACACGGCCGTAGAAAATGTCCTTTGGGTGGAGACAGTAATCAAGCTCGGGGAGGGTGTTCTTCTAGTGTACCTAACTACCTATGAGTTGTAATAATTAGTTATTATGTGTATGTTGGTTGATTTATGAAATACAATTATGTTTAATTAATGTTTATGCTTGTAATCATTTCTATCCAATTACCAATCTTGTTTTTCACCTTTTTTTTATTTTCTTTGCTTTTACTTCTGTTCCATATGTAAATGTAACATGAATTTCATTAAAGTAATGTGTGTATTCTCTTGTCGAACTGAAAAAGCTGGCCGAATGACATAAAGTAGACTTATCAATGTCATAATATTTAACACGCAAACTACAACGCCATCATACCTGGCGTTGTGCGTGTGTTGTCTTGTCGAACTGAAAAAGCTGACCTGATGGCATAAAGTAGACTTATCAATGTCATAATATTTAACACGTAAAATACAACACCATCATACCTGGCATTGTACGTGTGATATCTTGTCGAACTGAAAAAGTTGGCCGGATGACATAAAGTGGAATTGTCAACATCATAATATTTAATACGCAAAATACAACGCCATCAAACTGTCACGACCCTAGTTCACCAATCGTGAACATGTCGTGATGGCACCCAGTCCCCACGACTAGGTAAGCCTAACACGTTGCGGAATATACCAGTTTATGAACATTTAATAAGAATTAGCGGAAAATAAGATGAAAGGAATGTAATCCGTGCCGCTTGGCACATACACCAATCAAATACGCTGTTTAAAACACTACCAAGACCCGGAATCCCACGGGTAACACAGGACTAAAAGAGATCATACAATTGTAGCTCTATGTAAAAGGAGTATCTAACAACCGAATGAAGGAAAGACATCTACTAGCACTAGAATAGAAGGAAGGCCTCCGGATCCGCGGACGTAGCAGATCATACCTCGAGGTCTCCCAAAGCGCTGCTGAATCACCTGGTACGAGCCTGCTCTGATGTACCTGGATCTGCACAACAAAAGTGTGCAGAAGAGTAGCATGAGTACACCACGGCGGTACTCAGTAAGTGCCAAGCCTAACCTCGATGGAGTAGTGACGAGGAAGGTCGGGCCCTACTGAGAACAATAAACATATGATGATAACAAAATAAACAGTTAAATGAATAATAATTTCCGAAATAACAACAATAAGATGATTACTGCAATCGTCTACAATTTAAACTAACAACAAATAACCAACTCAATAAAACAAGTCCAGGACCTATAGGAATCGAACCCACAGTCCCCTTGACAGTACCTCTGGGTCTCCGGGAATCGAACCCGCAGCCCATGTCTCAATAAATAATCAATAACTCAAGATCTCCGGGAATCGAACCCGCAGTCCCTACCAATAACTCAGGATCTCGGGAATCGAACCCGTAGTCCCTACCAATAACTCAGGGATCTCGGGAATCGAACCCGTAGTCCCTACCAATAACTCAGGATCTCGGGAATCGAACCCGTAGTCCCTACCAATAACTCGGGATCTCGGGAATCGAACCCGTAGTCCCTACCAATATCACGCCGGGTCTCTGGGAATCGAACCCACAGCCCTGGGTCTCCGGGAATCGAACCCGCAGTCCACAAGCACAACCAATAAAGGAATCCACAAAGAGAATAATTATGCTTAACTATAACTTCACCGAAAATAGTGCCAATAATTATCAAGGAGTTCAAATAAGGCAATTAGGCAACTAAACAGTTAAGTGCTACCTAATCATGCTTTTCTAACCACTACCGGGTAAAAATATCAAATTAACAGCCAAAGACAGGAATATCGCTCATTGAACATTTTAAATAAAGTACGTGTTCAACAACCAGCGCATGTACACGCCCGTCACCTCGCGTACAAGGCATATAAACTATCACATAATATCCTAGGGGTGAAAATTCCCCCACACGAGGTTAGACAAGCCACTTACCTCGACTCCGGTACAAAACCGCTATGAAACAACTCTCTTGCCGCGAATGTCGGCCTCCACGAGTGTAAAATCTGATAAAAATCAATAGAATCATATCAAAATAGGTCAATTGGGCATTACCCAATCAAAACAACTCAAAATACGCCAAAACCCACAAGTTGCCAAAACCCGAATTTCGGTACGCTTATCGAAAAATCACGAAAATTATATATTCGGGTTCCTTATCTCAATACGAGTCTAAGCATATAAGATTTACCAAATTCGGACTCCATTTGCCCATTCAAAACCTTGATTTTCTAAAGTTCAAGCCTAGGGCTAAATCCTCCCTAAATTACCCCAATTCCTCCATTTTCATGGTATAATTGCATAATATTACCAATACTAATCATAATTTGAGTCCATAGTTGATTACCTGAAGAAACCCCTTGAATCTCCCTTCAAAATCGCCCAAATCGCCCCTTAAGCCGAGCCCTCAATGTTTGGAAATGTTTCTGAAATTTCTAACTTCTGATATAATTAACTCTCTGCGATTTCCGCTTCTGCGGACAAAATTCCGCTCCTGCGAGCCCGTATCTGCGACCAACTGGTCGCTTCTGTGATCCCAGGCCTAACTGGCCAATCCCGCTTCTGCGAGAAAAGGATCGCTTCCGCGCGTCCGCTTCCGCGATTGGACAACCGCTCCTGCGAGAATTTCCGCTTCTACGAGAAATAGTCCGCTTCTGCGGCCTCGCTTAAGCGACTTCCCCTCCGCTCCTGCGGATTCTCACTCCTCGACCCAAGGTCGCTTCTGCGACGAGTCTTCCGCACCCGCGACTCCGCCTCAGCGGAAGAGGATCCGCCTCTGCGAACCCAGGCGCTCCTGCGCCCCAAGTTCCGCTCCTGCGGACTCGCCTCTGCGGTCCCATTTCCGCAGGGGCGAAAACGACAGAACAGAAGGCCCAACCTGCAATTTTCCATGTTTTCCTTCCGTTTACCCATCCGAAAACACTCCGAGGCCCCCGGGTCCCCAATGAAAACCACCAACATACTCCAAAATATGATACGAACTTATTCCAATCATAAAAACACGTCTAACAACATCAAAACCCATAATTCACATCGAATTCAAGCCTAAATTTCTTAAAACTCTCTGAATTACACATTCGATCTAAAACCCGACCAAACAACTTCCGAATGACCTGAAAATTTGCGGACATATCCAAATTCACATAACGAAGCTACAGAAATTGTCGAAATTCCATTCCGACCCCCGGATCAAAATCTCACCTATCGTTCGGATTCGCCAAAATTTCAAACTTCGGCATTTCAAGCCTAATTGAGCTACGAACCTCCAAAATACATTCCGAACACGCTCCCAACCCCGAAATCACCTAACGGAGCTAATGGAACCATCGGACTTCTGTTCCGAGATCGTCTTAACACTGTTCTGGCTACGGACCATTTTCTAGCTTTAAAGTTCCCATTCAGGGACTAAGTGTCCCAAAATGTTCCAAATTTCAGAACCGACTCTCCCGACAAACCACAATAGCAGAAATGAACTTAGGGGAACATCTAAATTAGGGATTGGGGCATAATTTTCTAAAACAACCGGTCGGGTCGTTACATCTTCCCACACTTAAAGATTCGTTCGTCCTCGAACGAGCATCGAAAACATACCTGGAGTAGTGAAAAAATGAGGGTACTGGCTGTGCATATCCTGCTTGGTCTCCCAAGTCGCCTCCTCGACCGGCTGGCCCCACCACTAAACTTTTACCGAAGCGATGTTCTTTGACCTTAGCTTCCTGACCTGCCTGTCTAGAATGGCTACTGGCTCCTCAACATAAGACAGATCCTTGTCTAGCTGAACAGACGTGAAATCCAACACATGCGATGGGTCACCATGGTATCTCCGGAGCATGGAGACATGAAATACGGGGTGAACTCCGGCTAGGCTGGGAGGTAAGGCCAACTCATAAGCAACCTCCCCAACACGTCTCAAAATCTCAAAAGGGCCAATAAATCTAGGACTCGGCTTTCCTTTCTTCCCAAACCTCATAACGCCCTTCATGGGCGAGACTCGAAGCAGAACCCGCTCACCAACCATGAAAGCCACATCGCGAACCTTCTTGTCCGCATAACTCTTCTGTCTAGACTGGGCCGCACGAAGTCTGTCCTGAATCACCTTGACCTTATCCATAGCCTCCTGAACCATATCAGTACCTAGCAATCTGGCCTCGCCCGGCTCAAACCAACCCACGGGAGACCCGCACCTCCTACCATATAGGGCCTCGTACGGTGCCATCTGAATACTAGACTGGTAGCTGTTGTTATAAGCAAACTCCGCCAGTGGTAAGAAATGATCCCATGAACCTCCAAACTCAATCACGCACGCACAGAGCATATCCTCCAAAATCCGAATAGTGCGCTCGGACTGACCATCAGTCTGGGGATGAAACGTCGTGCTCAGCTCCACCCGAGTACCTAACTCCTGCTGTACAGCCCTCCAGAACCGTGAAGTGAACTGGGTGCCTCTATCTGAAATGATGGAAACTGGAATACCATGCAGCCGAACTATCTCCCTGATATAGATCTCTGCCAGTCGTTCCGATGAATAAGTAGTGCTCACCGGTATAAAGTGTACGGACTTGGTCAGTCGATCAACGATAACCCAAATGGAATCAAACTTCCTAACCGTCCGTGGAAGTCCGGATACAAAGTCCATGGTAATGCGCTCCCATTTCCACTCGGGAATCTCAATCTGCTGCATCAATCCACCCGGACGCCGATGCTCATACTTCACCTGCTGGCAGTTGAGGCATCTAGAAACATAATCAGCTATATCCCTCTTCATCCGCCTCCACCAGTAATGTTGTTTCAAGTCCTGATACATCTTCGCGGCTCCCGGATGAATGGAATACCGCGAGCTATGGGCCTCTGCTAGAATCAGCTCTCGAAGATCATCTACATTGGGCACACAGATGCGCCCTGCATCCTCATAACTCCATCATCTCCGATGGTAACATCTCGAGCATCACCACGCCGAACTCTATCCCGGAGGACAAGCAAATGAGGGTCGTCGAACTGACGCTCCCTGATGCGGTCAAATAGAGAAGACCGAGAAATCACACAAGCCGGAACCCGACTGGGCTCTGAAAGATCCAGTCTAACAAACTATCTGGCTAAAGCCTGAACATCCATCGCCATAGGCCTCTCCGAAGCTGGTAGATACGCCAAACTCCCCAAACTCTCTGTCCGACGACTCAAGGCATCGGCAACCATATTAGCCTTGCTCGGATGATAGAGAATAGTAATATCATAGTCCTTCAGTAGCTCCAACCATCTCCTCTGACGCATATTCAGGTCCTTCTACTTAAGCAAGGGCTGCAAGCTCCGGTGATCAGTGTAGATCTCACAAGGAACCCCATATAAATAATGACGCCAAATTTTTAAGGCGTGAACAATGGCAGCTAGCTCCAAATCATGAACAGGGTAATTCTTCTCATGCACCTTCAGTTGTCTTGACGCGTAGGCAATCACCCTACCGTCCTGCATCAGTACTGCACCGAGTCCAACTCGTGAGGCATCGCAATATACAGTATAGGACCCCAAACTTGTAGGTAACATCAATATAGGGGCCGAAGTCAAAGCTGTCTTGAGCTTCTGAAAGCTCGCCTCACACTCGTCTGTCCACTGGAAAGGGGCACCCTTTTGGGTCAATCTGATCATAGGTGCTGCAATCGAAGAGAACCCCTCTACAAAACGACGATAATAGCCCGCCAAACCAAGGAAACTGCGAATCTCAGTAGCGGAGGAGGGTCTGGGCCAACTCTGCACGGCCTCCACCTTCCTCGGATCTACTCGAATACCATCACTCGACACCACGTGGCCCAAAAATGCTACCGAACTCAACCAGAATTCACATTTAGAGAACTTGGCATAAAGCTGCTTCTCCCTCAGAATCTGAAGCACTATCCTCAAATATTGCTCGTGCTCTTCCCGCTCCGAGAATATACTAGAATATCATCAATGAAGACAATCAGGAACGAGTCCAAATAAGGCCTGAACACACTGTGCATCAAATGCATAAAGGCTGCTGGGGCATTAGTCAGCCCAAAAGACATCACGAGGAACTCATAGTGACCATACCGGGTCCTGAAGGCAGTCTTCGGGATATCTGGCTCCCGAATCTTCAGCTGGTGATACCCAGAGCATAAATCAATCTTAGAAAACACATGTGCGCCCTGTAGCTGGTCAAATAAATCATCAATACGGGGCAAAGGATACCGGTTCTTCACTGTAACCTTGTTCAGCTGACGATAGTCAATACACATACGCATAGAACCGTCCTTTTTCTTCACAAACAATACGGGAGCACCCCAAGGCGAAACACTGGGTCGAATAAAACCCTTGCCTAATAACTCCTGTAACTGATCCTTCAACTCCTTTAATTCAGGAGGAGCCATACGGTACGGTGGAATAGAAATGGGCCGAGTGCCCGGCAACAAGTCAATAGCAAAGTCAATGTCTCTGTCAGGCGGCATGCCCGGAAGATCAGCTGGAAATACATCAGCAAAGTCACGTACCACATGAACAGAATCAATAGAGGGAGTGTCAACACTGACGTCCCGCACATAGGCTAGATAAGCAGCACACCCCTTCTCAACCATACGCTGAGCTATGAGAAAAGAAATAACACGGCTAGGGGTGTGATCTAGAGTACCACTCCACTCTATACGTGGAATGCCTGGCATAGCTAGCGTCACGGTCTTGGCGTGACAATCAAGAATAGCATAATGGGGCGACAACCAGTCCATGCCCAGAATAATATCAAAATCGACCATCCCAAGCAGCAATAGATCCGCTCTGGTCTCAAAATCACAAATGGTAATCAAACACGACCGATATACGCGGTCCACAACCAAAGAATCACCCACCGGAGTGGAAACATAAATGGGGGCACTCAAAGAATCCCGAGGCACACCCAGATGAGAAGCAAAGTAAGAAGACACATATGAAAAAGTGGAACCAGGGTTGAATAAAACCGATGCCTCCCTGTGACTAACCAGAATAATACCTGTGATAACAGAGTCAGATGCAACAGCCGCAGCGCGATCAGGAATAGCATAGAATCTGGCCTGTCCCCCCTCTCGAGGGCGGCCTCTAGAACTCTGACCCCCGCCCCTGGCTGGCTGGGCAGGTGGAGTGGCAGCTGGAGCTGGAATGATAGCCTGCTGGCCCTGAGAACTACGCTGAGGCTGCGAAGACTGATGAGGGGCTCCCCTCCTACGCCTGGGGCACTCCCTGACCAGATAGCGAGTATCCCCGCACCCAAAGCAAGCTCTGGGAGGACACGGTGACTGTGACTGACCGGCCTCACCCCCACTAGTCCGACCCCTGGAAGGACCCCGCGCAGGAGGTGCACTGGAAACTGGGGGAGCATAATAAGGCTCCTGAGGTGCTGGAAGAGCTGGAGTACTACCGGCTGCGGGCAATGCTGAGTGAACTGGTCGGCCGGAATAACCCCTGCCAAAACGACCGGCTGCTGAAGTGCGGGCACCAGAGAAATGGCCCGACTCACGAGACCTCTTGGCCTCTCTATCTCCTCGCTCTCTAGGGAGCATACTCTCGATCCTCCTGGCAATGCTAACTGCCTGCTGATAAGATATATCTGTCTCCAACTCTCTGGCCATGCTGGACCAGATCGGCGGAATCAGGCCCTCAATAAATCTCCGCACTCTCTCCCGGACCGTGGCTACCAAAGCCGGTGCATGCTTGGCCAGACGGGTGAAACTGATGGCATACTCCGATACTGACATGGAGCCCTGTCGCAACCGCTCAAACTCCGAGCGCCAAGAATCCCTAAGGCTCTGTGGAACAAACTCCCTCAAAAATAGATCTGAAAACTGCGTCCAAGTCAATGAAGCAGACTCCTCTGGACTATCCAACTCATACGTGCGCCACCAATCATAAGCGGCCCCACGAAACTGAAAGGCAGTGAAGGAAACCCCGCCGGTCTCCACAATCCCCATAGTACGAAGAATACGATGACACTCCTCTAGAAAACCCAATGCATCATCTGAAGCCAAACCACTAAACACTGGAGTGTCATATTTCTTGAACCTCTCCAATCTACGCTGCTCGTCCTCAGAGGCAGCTGGTCCACCTCCGGGCTGTGCTGGGGCGGCAGGAGGCATAACCAAAACATCTGGAACCTGTCCCACCGGCACACGCTGCTCCGGTGTAACGGCTGCGGGAGTCTGGGCCCCTCCCCCGGCCTGAGATGTAGCTGCGACGAGAGGAAGCAGTCCTGCCTGAGCTAAAGTGGTATACATACTCATGAACCGGGCCAGGGTCTCCTGTAGTGCTGGAGTAGTAGCAGCTGTAGTCGGTGTACCAGGTGCCTGCGCTCCAACCTGGTCTACCTGTGGCACCTCAATGGCAGCGCGCGCATGCTGTGGCTGCACCTCGGGCGCGTCCTCGTCCTCTACCTCGGCCCCGGCCTCTGACGGCGGCAACAGGGGACGCGGGTACCTGATCATCGCGAGTAGCTCGTGTCCTCACCATCTGTGAGAGAATAGAAATCAATAGTTTAGATTTTTTGATGCCAAAAATATCGCACGACAAGGAATCCAAAAGAAATGAAGAGTTTCCTAAACAGTTACATAGCCCCTCGTAGATAAATACAGACGTCTCTGTATCGATCAGCGAGACTATAAGTAACCGGTCTGTGTCCCGTGACTCCTATGAACCTAGAGCTCTGATACCAATCGTGAACATGTCGTGATGGCACCCAGTCCCCACGACTAGGTAAGCCTAACACGTTGCGGAATATACCAGTTTATGAACATTTAATAAGAATTAGCGGAAAATAAGATGAAAGGAATGTAATCCGTGCCGCTTGGCACATACACCAATCAAATACGCTGTTTAAAACACTACCAAGACCCGGAATCCCACGGGTAACACAGACTAAAAGAGATCATACAATTGTAGCTCTATGTAAAAGGAGTATCTAACAACGGAATGAAGGAAAAACATCTACTAGCACTAGAATAGAAGGAAGGCCTCCGGATCCGCGGACGTAGCAGATCATACCTCGAGGTCTCCCAAAGCGCTGCCGAATCACCTGGTGTGAGCCTGTCCTGATGTACCTGGATCTGCACAACAAAAGTGTGCAGAAGAGTAGCATGAGTACACCACGGCGGTACTCGGTAAGTGCCAAGCCTAACCTCGATGGAGTAGTGACGAGGAAGGTCAGGGCCCTACTGAGAAACAATAATAAACAATGGTAATAACAATAATAAGCAGTTAAATGAATAATAATTTCCGAAATAACAACAATAAGATGATTACTGCAATCGTCTACAAATTAAACTAACAACAAATAACCAACTCAATAAAACAAGTCCAGGACCTATGGGAATCGAACCCACAGTCCCCTTGACAGTACCTCTGGGTCACCGGGAATCGAACCCGCAGCCCATATCTCAAATAATAATCAATAACTCAGGATCTCCGGGAATCGAACCCGCAGTCCCTACCAATAACTCAGGATCTCGGGAATCGAACTCGTAGTCCCTACCAATAACTCGGGATCTCGGGAATCGAACCCGTAGTCCCTTCCAATAACTCAGGATCTCGGGAATCAAACCCGTAGTCCCTACCAATAACTCAGAATCTCGAGAATCGAACCCGTAGTCCCTACCAATATCACGCCGGGTCTCTGGGAATCGAACCCACAGCCCTGGGTCTCCGGGAATCGAACCCGCAATCCACAAGCACAGCCAATAAAGGAATCCACAAAGAGAATAATTATGCTTAACTATAACTTCACCGAAAATAGTGCCAATAATTATCAAGGAGTTCAAATAAGGCAATTAGGCAACTAAACAGTTAAGTGCTACCTAATCATGCTTTTCTAACCACTACCGGGTAAAAATATCAAATTAACAGCCAAAGACAGGAATATCGCTCATCGAACATTTTAAATAAAGTACGTGTTCAATAACCAGGGCATGTACACGCCCGTCACCTCGCGTACAAGGCATTTAAACTATCACATAATATCGTAGGGGTGAAAATTCCCCCACACGAGGTTAGACAAGCCACTTACCTCGACTCCGGTACAAAACCACTATGAAACAACTCTCTTGCCGCGAATGTCGGCCTCCACAGGTGTAGTATCTGATAAAAATCAATAGAATCATATCAAAATAGGTCAATTGGGCATTACCCAATCAAAACAACTCAAAATACGCCAAAACCCACAAGTTGCCAAAACCCGACTTTCGGTACGCTTATCGAAAAATCACGAAAATTATATATGCGGGTTCCTTATCTCAATACGAGTCTAAGCATATAAGATTTACCAAATTCGGACTCCATTTGCCCATTCAAAACCTTGATTTTCTAAAGTTCAAGCCTAGGGCTAAATCCTCCCTAAATTACCCCAATTCCTCCATTTTCATGGTATAATTGCATAATATTACCAATACTAATCATAATTTGAGTCCATAGTTGATTACCTGAAGAAACCCCTTGAATCTCCCTTCAAAATCGCCCAAATCGCCCCTTAAGCCGAGCCCTCAATGTTTGGAAATGTTTCTGAAATTTCTAACTTCTGATATAATTAACTCTCTGCGATTTCCGCTTCCGCGGACAAAATTCCGCTCCTGCGAGCCCGTATCTGCGACCAACTGGTCGCTTCTGCGATCCCAGGCCTAACTGGCCAATCCCGCTTCTGCGAGAAAAGGACCGCTTCCACGCGTCCGCTTCCGCGATTGGACAACCGCTCCTGCGAGAATTTCCGCTTCTGCGAGAAATAGTCCGCTTCTGCGGACTCGCTTAAGCGAATTCCCCTCCGCTCTCCTCGACCCAAGGTCGCTTCTGCGACGAGTCTTCCGCACCCGCGACTCCGCCTCAGCGGAAGAGGATCCGCCTCTGCGAACCCAGGCGCTCCTACGCCCCAAGTTCCGCTCCTGCGAACTCGCCTCTGCGGTCCCATTTCTGCAGGGGCGAAAACGACATAACAGAAGGCCCAACCTGCAATTTTCCATGTTTTCCTTCCGTTTACCCATCCGAAAACACTCCGAGGCCCCCCGGTCCCCAACGAAAACCACCAACATACTCCAAAACATGATACGAACTTATTCCAATCATAAAAACACGTCTAACAACATCAAAACCCATAATTCACATCGAATTCAAGCCTAAATTTCTTAAAACTCTCTGAATTACACATTCGATCTAAAACCCGACCAAACGACTTCCGAATGACCTGAAAATTTGCGGACATATCCAAATTCACATAACGAAGCTACAGAAATTGTCGGAATTCCATTCCGACCCCCGGATCAAAATCTCACCTATCGTTCGGATTCGCCAAAATTTCGAACTTCGGCATTTCAAGCCTAATTGAGCTACGGACCTCCAAAATACATTCCGAACGCGCTCCCAACCCCGAAATCACCTAACGGAGCTAATGGAACCATCGGACTTCCGTTCCGAGATCGTATTAACACTGTTCCGGCTACGGACCATTTTCTAGCTTTAAAGTTCCCATTCAGGGACTAAGTGTCCCAAAATGTTCCAAATTTCAGAACCGACTCTCCCGGCAAACCACAATAGCAGAAATGAACTTAGGGGAACAGTTAAATTAGGGATTGGGGCGTAATTTTCTAAAACGACCGGTCGGGTCGTTACACAAACTTGGTGTTGTGTGTGTGTTTTCTCTCACCTATAAATAACAGGCTCATTGAAGTCATTTTTTGTGCTAAAAAATTTACTAAACGCAAATATTTCTTTAAACTTGGATATTTTTTAACTAAAAGGAAATGGCTCAACCTCGTACACCAGTGTGTTACTGTGGAAAAGCTTGTGTGCTGCAAACTTGTTGGGAAGGTCGTGATGTTGGACGTGGCTACTAGATGTGTATGAACCAGTTGTACAAGGTCGTCGGCGAACCTATGTGTGAGTTTGATGAATGGGCTGATGAACAATGTTACCAAGTATGCTACAGAGAACGAATGTTAAATCTTCATAATATGTGGTTAGCCCAAGCAGAACAACAAAGCCAAAGCAATAGATTTATTGCAGAAATGAGGGAGGAGCTGAATGAGGTAAAAGATAAAAAATGGAGAGCAGAATGGAATTATGCAGCACTGAAGGAACCAAGAATAAAAAATAAACAGGAAATTGCGGAGCTGAAGGCGAGAGTGAAAGAGTTAGAAGACGAAAAAGAATAACTGGAAGAACGATTTAAGTGGTTAGAATGCAGAATAAATGGAAGCCGGGACTAAACAATTCCTACTATGCGTTTAGTTCATTTTTATGTTTGTCTTTCTGATGTACTCATGTTTAAGTGGCATTTAAGTTTAAGTTTAAGTTTAAGTGGAAGATTATGTTTGTGTTTGTGTTGTACTAATTTATGTTTAAGTGGAAGATTATATTTGTGTTTGTGTTGTAATAGTCAACGTGGCATTTAAGTTTAAGTCCTTGTGTTGTTATACGAAACAATAAAATAAATGGAGAACAAAAAAAGTATTGGACATATTCAATTAAATATTATTGTTACAAAAAATTATTTACAACAAATATACAAAAAAGGAAGGCCGACCCAGTCAAGTCCCGCATCCAATGTGTCTCAATGTAGCCGTCGACTTGAGGCGCATCCCCTCCCGTCTAGGTACGCTAGCAGGATCATCATTATCAAATTTTCTCCTTATAGCTAGATGCGGCACATGATGACATGCAACGATGGTGCTGTCAGGTCTATATGATAGACGGTATGCAATCCAATAGCCTACACAAAAGTAAATAATGTAAACTAGGTATTTCTCACAAAATTATAGGTATAGAATTAAATATAACATAAAACTTACCAAATCCTCGTGTCTCCCGGCGTATGAGACGTACCGACCTTCTGCCTGATGAACTGGGTTCCCGATAAAAAGTCGAGAAACAGTGCGGTACCATGCTATATATCCATCAATAGAATAGTGTTGCGGAGGTGGGATCAAGTCACCTCGTCTTTCCCAAATAACCAGCTGAGTGTGAAGCCAGTCACTAAAGGTGTCGTCCACCCTAGACCGATCATCCCTCTCATAATGTAAGGGATGCCATGCAGGCGGAGGCGGTATAGGCTGCGGTAGGCCAAATTGACGAGAAAACCGCTCTGAGGCATGATGCTCCACAATATCGAGGCATGTAAGAGGGACAGTAGTTCTCCAAATATGCTGACCGAACGTATAGTACGATGGCAGGGTAGCTATCATCTCTTCGCTATACGCGCGTCCATATGAACTATGAAATAACAACACAAATTGTTAGTATGCGTAACATTAAATTAAATAATAACTGGTACATTTAGTTAGATATTCACCTGTGCGTTCTCGAGGAAGTCCAACACATCCCTGATGCCGGGGAGATTATGATGGGCATCATACGCTCGTGAAAGTCTACGCCGCATAACCCACATACAAGCTAAAGTCAGATCTGGAATGTCCACATCAGCTGGTAGCTGTGGTAGAGGTGGCCTAAGCTGCACAAATCGCTCCAAGACCCAAACCTAACATAGAAAGTTGATGTATAGTGTGAGATAAACTATAGCTAGGTAAAATTGTAACTAACGAACATTTTCATTGAATATGTTCTCACATGTAGAAGCGACAGGAAGCCACAAACGTCTCCCTGCGTGCCCATGGAAGCCTGGCACATCTGCTTGTACAAAAATGCGAGGACAGCACCACCCCAGTTGTAGGTGGCTGTATCCTCAAAACGGGTAATATGATGGAGAAACCGGAGGCTGACTAGGTTCCCCGAAGTGTTCGAGAACAAGACCCCTCTAAATAGAAGGAGCACCAAAAGCGCAGTATAGCGCAACGCATCCACCTCCTCTGACTGGTCTATGATAGTATCGTGGAGCTGCTCCAGGCGCTGTCTAATGTGGGCTAACGGTATGCATCTGATCCCAGCCCTGGGATCCTCGGCCTCCAGCCTCAAACCAGTGAGCATGTGCAGCATATCCCATTATGACTCCCGCGGATAATGCCTCATGTTCGTAGGGAGTGGAACAGACAAGCCATTGGCAGACAAGCCATACAAAATCTCTATATCCTGCAGTGTAATGGTGGCCTCGCTAATGGGCAAGTGGAAAGTGTGCATCTCCGGTCGTCATCGCTCAATCATGGCCGTGATCAAAGCATAGTCCAGATGTATCCGGCCAATCTGAATAATCTTATAAAATCCCATCTCCTCCAGGTGATGGACCACTCGAAGATGTAGAACGAGGGGATGACTCAAAAAATCCCATGATACATCCACTCTCCTAGCTCGGAAAGTCTGTGTTAGCAACTGTCCATCCCAGATATACTCGGATCTATACTGGGGCTGTAGGCCTAATAGATCCGACGTCCGAGGGCCATGATGTATGGGCGCATCCATGTCGTCAACTGTAAAATTATAATTTTTAATAACTTAATTGTACAAATTATCATTAATAGTTATGTATTTTTTTATAATTTAAATTTATATTTTTAATAATTTAGTTGTACAAATTACTTATGTATGGGTTCCGGGCTAGATATTTTTTAGGCCCAGTGGCACCAAACTATCATTAATAGTTATATTTTTTTTTATAATTTAAATTCATAGTTTAATAGTTTAATTTTACAAATTGCTTATGTATGAGTTCCGGGCTCGATATTTTTGAGGCCTAGTGGCACCAAACTATTATTAATATTTATGTATTTTTTTATAATTCAAATTTATATTTTTAATATTTTAATTGTACAAATTACTTACGTATGAGTTTCGGGCTCGATATTTTTTAGGCCCAGTGGCACCAAACTATTATTAATAGTTATGTATTTCTTTTTCAATTTAAATTGATATTTTTAATAATTTAATTGTACAAATTATTTACGTATGAGTTCCAGGCTCGATATTCTTGAGGCCCAGTGGCACCAAACTATTATTAATAGTTATATTTTTATTATTATTTAAATTCATCTTTTTAATAATTTAATTATACAAATTACTTCCGTGTGGGTTCCGGGCTCGATATTTTTGAGGCCCAGTGATACCAAACTATCATTAATAGTTATATTTTTTTAATAATTTAAATTCATATTCTTAATATTTTTTAATAACTTAATTGTGTGTGTGTGTGTGTGTGTGTGTGTATATATATATATATATATATACACACACACACATAAAAGTTCTGGGCTCCATAGTTTGAGGATCAAAATTCCAAGCTCAACACATTACTACGCTACAAGGCTTCAAATTTTACTAGCCTAAAAGGATCTACGTTTTACTACGCAATCTAAAATAAACAAACAAACATATATTTTTACTACACAAAACAACGTGAAAGCATATATATATATATATATATATATATATATATATATATATATATATATATATATATATATATATATATATATATATATATAACATACTAATCCGGATAAATTTAACATACTAATCCGGATAAATTTAACATACTAATTTCGAAAAAAAATACAAACCAAGTAAACACATACAAATCAAATAATAATATGCATTATTATAAACGTTTTAACTTAAAATAAATCGAAATACCTCGATTTAGATTTTTTTCAAACCGAAAAGATGGAAATTTTAACTCCAAAACCGTAAATCAACAATACCAAGAAGCTTTCCTCGAGTGTGGGACCCACGTGCTTCAACTTTTATATGTCGGGGAACCAAAATATTTTTTCTTTTTTTTTAATGAAACAGACAGAATTTGGAGGGGGGGGGGGGTCAAACTTAAAAAATTAGAGGAAGAGAAGACGAGGAAGACGACGAGTGAAGGAGAAGAAGATAGATTTAATAAGGCATACAACGCCAGGAATTATGGCGTTGAATAAGTACTGACAGGTTCAACGCCAGATTTTGACGTTGTATATTAACGGTTTAGTTACTATTAATGTACAACGTCGGTTCAGTTACTGTTAATGTACAACATCTGGCATTGTATACATAATGATTTTTTTTTTAACTTAAAAAAATTGTTTGAGTCCAAAAAGAACCTATTTAGATTCCGGACTCGTTGTATAATGGGATCCATAACAAATACAGTACTGGGGAGGAGTATATGAGAATCCAATATTTTTATCGTATTATAAAAGAGTCTGAGAAGCAGAGCAGAGAGAGTGTAGACTATAGATTGTGGTTCTTTATAGAGGTGCCTCGGTTTTCGTTCCTCCCCTTTCGTTTCCTTTCATTTCATTTCGTTTCTCAGTTTTGACAGTGCTGAAGACCAAGCACAGACCAGCAGTCCGTCAGGTGTGGACATTAGAGAGAGAAATGCCTTACAAATACACACCATTCTTGTTTGCTTCTGTCCAAATGCACTGTATTCCTGGCACTTCCAATCTCCACCATCCAATTTTTTTTCTCGAGTCTTATATCTGCTTCAGAGCTCGGTCACTACTAAATCATGCAGGAAAGTCTCGCTTTAGGGTTGAAGCGTGTCCTACTAAAAAGGCTTAAACCCGAGAATGGAGGGTACTTACCAACTCTTGGTGATACCCTCCAACTGAACAATCTCATTAACTCCTTCAGGTACTATCCTTTTATCAATATACTATGACAAACATTTTCAAGGTTCGCGTATTATTATTTACTGTGTAATAATTCATGCATTACAATCCAAATAATCAACCAAAGAAGTCATTTTGCATAATGTACACACGCACATAAGGCTAATTACCGCATGATCACTCTGTCACAAGTAGAATTTCTGTGAGAAGCCCACTGTGGCAGGCAATGGACCTATCCTTCGCGGTCTACATTTACTTCAATCGAATTGGGCCACCCATTTTAAAAAGATCTTTACATAAATAGCCACCCGCTTCACCGTTTATATTTTTAAGCCGGCATACATAAATAACATACATTAATGCATACATGGATTATAAAAGTTGTAAGACCTATAACAAAAATTTGCTCTAGAACAACTGGGCTCCAAGTATAGAAGTTAGAACTTGAAATTATTAGACAGCATTTCTGTTGGAGCTCAACATCAATAGATATTGTGCTTGACGGAAGCATCCTCTCATGTTTTAACGAGGTCTCTGTTCTTACAAGACCCAAACAGTATGTGCAAACCTTATGTAAGGGTATGGATGGAAATGCATTCTAAATGAAATCCTCTCAGCAGTTGCCAAGTTGAAGAGCATAGCATCCTTCAAGTGTTCAGAGTACAAGTTAAATTGAACTAAGGAAATTCCAGTTGTTTACTGAGGCCCTCTACATTACAAAACAATCAGAAGTATGCTAACCATACAGAAATCAGTGGGGGACAATGGTGGGAGCAGAAAGAATTCTCTGAACTTCCGATACTATTATGGAAAGCATCCATGTATACTTCACATGACAATTGTATAGCAGTTCTACGTTCAGGATCGGTAATGTTTCGAAATCTATTATAGAACAACTTAAATTGTACTTGGATGATAAGGAATGATATAAAAGTTATATGTTTACCTGTTAAAGGCTTTATGAACCATGGCATGGAGCATGCATATAAACCAACAACTTACCGTCAAACCAAAGTTATGCTGTGTAAGAGAGAATAGAAATACAATATATCAACAATCAGCTTTGACATAACTGCACGCAGCTACAATCCCTCAATTTTAGGCACATATGACCTGCTTAAACAAACAATCAACATACGACTCTACTATATGAAGCAATTTAAAGATGAATTCAGCTAAACTCCCGCTATGCACGGGGTCCGGGGAAGGGCCGGACCACAAGGGTGTATTGTACACAGCCTTACCCTGCATTTTTGCAAGAGGTTCCCATGGAAAAAAATAAATAAATAGGCACTCAAGTCATACACCATCTTTTTCCTTGATATTTTTGAAGTCATCCCATTTGAGTGCATCCCAAATGAGAATAGATACCTTACTTCGTTTCACAGAGAATAAAGGTCTCCCAGGATCTAGCATAAGTTATGTCCTTGTAACTTCGCAGGATAGCTCTTAATCAGGAAAATAGACTAACTAAATGATCAAAACAATGATTGGAATAACTACAACAAGAAAATCCTGTCAAGTAACAGAAATAGCAAAAGAATGAACCAATTCTAGCAACTATATGAGCCACTAGGATGACCTTTTCCATCAAAGGACGGTCATGATGCTCACAAGAAATTATGTTAAACGAATGATAAATGGGTACAGGTTTTCAAAAATAGTTTACGCTTTTAGCACCTATCAAATAATTTTGCCACCTCTAAATGTGAATCATCAGAATTGACTATCTTTTACTTTTTGATCCTGAATGGAACCGATCATGGAGGGGTCTGGGTGCCCTCTGCTCTCTGTCATATCCTCTCACTGTCATATATCCTGCGAAAGATACAAGATCGGAAACATAAGACAATTTTTTCCTTCAGCAAGAAAGTACTGTTTCTTGTAATTTTTATTCATCTAAACATAAGGTGATTGTGAATTACGGTCGTGATATTACTTGCCTTGTTACGAAACTTACCACCATCAAATCAAACATAAAAGATGAACAGGGATAATATGCCTGTGGAAATGCCTTTTCACTGTCATTGGAGTATAATATTTGGCCCTTACATTGTATACCAAAGACATGATACTGTATTTTGTTCCAACATTTCTGTATCACCTAGTTCGTAGGCAACATATCCTAGTCATTTCATTATGTATTTCCAAGATTTCCACTATAATAGAAACTTATATATTGTGAAAACCATTTTAGCCAAGATTTCCTTTCAATTTCACTAGACTTCTGACCATTCTTAGTAATTCAATTTAATATATGAAGTTCAGAAGAGATATGAAGGCATAGAATCTCACAAAATAGCAACACTTTTTTCAATTTTGTATATGCAGAAGAGATGTGCCATACCTCTCCAAAAGCAATACTGAATATCCTCTGTTGACATGCCTGGTTTGAATTATGAGTAATATCAGTATTTATGAAGTCAAGTCTTGATAAAACATGACCAGATCAAAGTGAAATATTACAAGCAACAGCACATTTTCTACCTTTAAAAATGGTCGTAACTGAAGTTCCACACAATAAAGTTCTTCGTCTCAAATGCCATATTGATGTCCTCGGAACAGGAATTGGGTTTTTGCTTGACTCATGATCAGCAAAAACCTGGTGTACAAGAAATTTCTTTGTGAGGTTGACTGTAACACAATGAAGTAGTGACCATGCAGCAACAAAAGAGGAGTTCATGGGGAAATAATCACACAATCTGATTACCTCATTAACTTGAAAGTACGTTCCATTAAGTGGAAAACTTCCCCTGTTCGCCGTACGACATGGTATCTGTAAAATCATGGTAGTATGTCTCATATCCAAATGAAGAATCTCTTAGGAAACAATATGAAAGAGTGTTCATGATGAACTTACCAAAATAGTTCCATAAACAATCTGATCACATTGGGAGGAACTTGGACTGCCTGAGCATATCTCTGCATCACGTCGCTCTAACTCCTCTTAAAGTTAAAAAATTGTTAGTTTGAACTACGTCAGGAGAGATACATTATTAGGAGATGACATTCGTAGTAAGCATCCACCAATACATCTTTACCTGTTCCGCAGATGGCAAGAAGGTAAGGGCAGGGGTCATCAGGCTCCCGTTCCTCGAACTGTAAAGTAGTAGACATTAATTCATCTAGTTGCATTAAAAAATTGACATATTAAGATGTAAAAGAAATTACCCCACTCAAAAGAGGATGTGAATCTGGAAGCTCATACCTGCAACCAAATGAGGAATTGTTAGCCTTTATGGAACTTTTCTAGATATTTTCTCACATAAGAAATATAAGTATCGAGACTTAGTAATATGCTGCCTGATGAAAATTTTGATGTCAAAAACATCAAACTCTGTCATAGTTATAATCAGGCAGGTGATGTATGCCAAAAGCTTAAGCAAATAACAACTGCATGTGTTCAATTTAACATACTATTTGCTCATGTTATAAGCATATGGTTCTGTAAAGATGGAATAATTACTTACACTAAGTGCTCAGTCCTTAGTCGACTCTCATACTTCAGTTTACGAGCAGGATGTGAAGCAGACACCGGATTCAAAAGAACCAAGGCTTTTGACACTTCTTCATCTCGATTCAACATACTGATCTCATCAACAATGTTCAACACACTTTCTTGGAACTCTTTAGTGTTGGACTTGTTGATAAAGTTCAAGACATTTTCTCGAAACTCTTCAGTGTTGAGTCGGATGGTAGGAATCTCCTGCTCATGCTCCACGTCATAAGGAAAGTCTTCAATGTCTCGTTCCAGTGATTCTAGAGATTTGTGCTCCGGCGATGCTGGCATATCTATGATAGGCTCACAATCTTGAGTCTGGAACCTGGACTCCAAGAAGCTTCTGCTAGAAGGGGACAAAGCTGGTGACGGCAGACAAATGTTTGGAACTTCATCAACTCTAACAGGCTGCTTAACGTTAACCACTCCTTTCTGATGTGGTCCTGGAAGGCGAAGCCTAGAACTGCATAGTACAAATTTATAAATATTCTGATGCACGAGGATGAGTTTGACAAGGTTTCCTGGAATATGAAATATTTCATTGTTTGGAAAATCACTTTTTTGCACCTAAGGGTTTTCAGGTGTATAGGTTTTTCTACCAACACCAAACGGGAAGTAACCTACTAGTGATACTTATTTACCAAATTTTGTTCTCGTTCTTTTCCCATTTTGTCTCCTTCTACTTTCTTTACCTATGGGAATTGTTAATACTTAAGATATTTTCATATACTAAACAGGCCTAGATATCAATTGCATAAAAAAAAATTGTTTATTTTATAGTTGAGCAGTAATCCGATGCGAACCTTGCAAATGCACTTGCAAAGTGTCTGCAGTCGGCTCTCATTGGGCAGGCATTACAGTTTGGACTTCTCTTCGTACAGAAAACCTGGGTGATATTGAAGAAAACTCCTGCTGTTAGTGCTCTCTGAAGAAATAATATAGCTAATCAAACTCTGCTCTCATTGACGGTTGAGTGTAAATCTGACCTTTCCAAATGTGATCATGTGATAATGCAGTTCATATCTGCCACACGTACCAAACTTAATGAGCAGAAGACTTTCCGGAACAAACTTCCGGTTACTTAGAATTAAGGTAACAAGCAAATCCATTAACGCGAAAACTCAAACAAAATGGAAATGCATTACAGTGTTAGCAGATCAAGGTTGCAAAGACGTGGCCAAAGGTACTTTTGTATGTCACTCTCCAGGGGGTACCTAATTGGAAAGAAAATCAACAGTTAATATACACCAGCTCAACCTTAGCAACACTAGATAGAATTTATTCAATTAAAACCTCTCCAGAAGATGCATCTGGACGCCATCAGGTAGTGGTTGCAAAGGGACCCATCCTAGACGTACTGCTATTCGAGCAACATTTATGTCAACCTTGTGAGCAAAAAATGAGAAAATAAGAAAAACCCAGAATGTTGAGATTCCCAAGGCCAAAAAAAGTGGACAAAAACTCCTTGCTGAAAACTTACAGGAAAAGCAAGATTCCGAAGTGTCAAAAGTCGAACACAATCCACACTCTTCGGTCCAATCCCATCTATACTCAACAAGTATTCTCTGAACAGAAGCAGAGTAATAAAACAATGCTCGACAACATCTTACCTATAAATATCACAATGACCATAATTTTGAGTAAATAATTTACGCTCTTACTTCACTTTATCTCGTGGGACATCTCTTAACCACTCAAGGTCAATGCTTCCATGCTCTTTAACCAATCGCTTAAGAAAATTCTGCAAAGTTAATATCACCAACCGATTGATTAAAAGAACACCAATATAAGCAGATCAATCAATCAACTATGCGTTACTCTAAGTGTGGTACACATAGATTATAAACAAAATGAGAGAACTGAAACCACTAGTGTACCTTGATCTTTGCAGCAAGAACATTACCCTGTCCTCGACCTTTGATTGGCTCAAAAATCTTTTCAACATCTGCATGTCTAACGGCTTCCCAATTGACAGAATCCCTATTTCTTTCGGTAAGAACACTGGATCTACCAGTAGAATAGGTTTTCCTCAATTTATCCCAATCAATTTTACTTTTTGGGAATTCATCTTTCTTTCTGGATATTGTCTTGGGTAAATTGACCGCTTCATTTCCTAAATGACCACTCTTATCGGAGATTATCACTTCTGAACTGCAAGAAGTGGCTGTAGCCTGACTTCCACAAGTATGCTCAGCTATAATTTTCTCCTCTCGAGTTCCATCAGATCTCTCATTTATGTAGTCACCACTGTTAGCGGAGATTATCACTTCTGAGCTGCATGAAGTGACTGTAACCTGACTTCCACAAGCATCCTCTCGAGTTCCATCCAATCTCTCATTAATGCAGTCACCAGCAGAGATTATCACTTCTGAACTGCAAGAAGTAGCTATAAACTGACTTCCACAAGTATTCTCAGATCTATTTTTTTCCTCTCGAGTTCCATCCAATCTCTTACCATTGTTAGCGGAGATTATCACTTCTGAGCTGCATGAAGCGGCTGTAACCTGACTTCCACAAGTATCCTCAGCTCTAATTTTTTCCTCTCGAGATCCATCCAATCTCTCATTTATACAGTCACCACACTTAGTGGATATTATCACTTCTGAGCTGCAAGAAGTGACTGCAACCTGACTTCCACAAGCATCCTCTCGAGTTCCATCCAATCTCTCATTCATGCAGTCACCACTGTAAGCAGAGATTATCACTTCTGAACTGCAAGAAGAGGCTATAAACTGACTTCCACAAGTATCCTCAGATCTATTTTTTTCCTCTCGAGTTCCATCCAATCTCTCATTTATGCAGTCCCCCATGTGAGGTAAGTGGCTATATGATGTAGGCAAATGTTCTGATGTATGTATATCATCTACAAAAGATAATTCATCTAAGCTTGACCTACATATGGACGCTGCACTTCGAGAAGAACCAGCAAACCCAGGATCATTCTGATTGGCACAGACTTCTCTTTCAAATGGATCTCGCATTCCCTCTCCTCTCACAAAAGCTTGTCCTTGCAGGGTAGTCATTTCTTGCTTATTTTGCGGTGGGAATGCTGAAGCAAGAAGCATGAAGGCATTGCTGCATAGTGGGTGCAATAAGATTGTTACACTCCAGGAATGAGAAAAAATGGGTATGTAATACAATGAAGTTTACCTTGAAAGATTATCTGATACATTTTGTGTTAGGTAAACGCCAACCACAGAGTCTACCACGGACCCTTTCCATTGGGAAAAGCGCCTATCACCTGGAAGTTTCCTTTTAGCATGAAAGTTAAAGCATCAAACTACTTGTAAGACAGAAAAGTTTAAGATGTACCTAAGACAAGACGCATACGTGCAATGAATGACGCCGCCCTTCCTTGAAATATTTTTCTTTGCTCCTCCCACCATATCTCCTTCTCTTTATCCAGGTCTTCATCAATTTCACCTTCATTTTCGATAAGTAGTCTCCACACTCGCAGTGACTCAGTATCAATATCAACCTTGGGCAGTTTTGGTCTCAAGGGTTTAAACTTTCCCTTGTGAACAGTTATTGGACCAAAAGGATTCCACAAGACAAGCTGGCCAGCTTTATTACTGGTTCTTTTCTTACTGATCGCTATTCTTTTTCTATAGGTTCTCCGATCGCAGATTCTCATATTCTCTAACCTCTGAATAAGTGATGCAACTAAGGATTCCAAGTCTGTTGAACCTGCAAATTGTATCAATATATACATTACAACTATTACAATAAGTGAGAAAAGGATAAATGCAGGTCAGAGGTAGATTACTATGTGATCTGGGCCACAAATTTTCAGGCCGTAGGCATTCTTGAATTTCATTGCAAGCTGATTTATCTGTTCTACGCCACAGATCTTCATGTTGTGGGCATTCTCGAATTTCATTGCAAGCTGAATTATCTGTTCTAGGCCACAGCTCTTGATGTTGTGGGCATTCTCGAATTTCATTGCAAGCTGATTTATCTGTTCTAGGCCACAGATCTTCATGCGGTGGGCATTCTTGGATTTCATTGCAAGCTGATTTATCTGTTCTAGGCCATATATCTTCATGTTGTTGGCATTCCTGAATTTCATTGCGAGCTGAATTATCTGTTTTAGGCCACAGATATTCATGTTGTGGGCATCCTTGAATTTCAGGGCAAGCTGATATATCTATAAAAGGTTCAATCCTGTTAATTGCATTTATTTCTGATGTAAGGCAGAGGGAATCTAGAATAGCAGTTGATCTTTCACTATTTTTAGATCTTTTCCTTTTGGACATGACTAGTGGAGGCAAAGTTAAGGCAAGACTTAAAGGTTTTAGATCTGTGTTTTTTTCCCTGTAAGCAGACTTGGTCCTCTTAGGATGGATAGATCTCTTCCTCCGAGACTTCACTATAGGGGACAAGCCAAACACACAATCAAAAGATTCTGGATCAGCCATTGCAGCTCTAGTTTGATATTCGGTAGGTAGAACCTCTCCAACAAAATGTGATTTTAAGTTTACATTCTGCTCCGAGTTCACAGTTGAAAACCATATCTTTTTAGTACCACCGGCAGTTCTAGAACTTCTCCTTGTAGCTCTCTTGGCAATTATAAAACAACTCTTTTTAGCTCTCTTGGCAATTTTACAACGCTTTTTTGTAGCTCTCATTGCACCAAATCTTCCGTACCTCCTCTTTGCACTGGAAGGCACTTTGCACCTCATATCAGTATTCAACGAATTCTGGCCTTTCTCTGCATGATGAGCATTCAAAAAATTGAAAAACACAAGTGCTTTTCTCCTTTGTGTCCTCCTTTTCTTGCATATTATTGGAAAATGCCAACCAGTCTGGTCCGCAGCTCCTCGGTCATTCTGGTAGAGATCAGCTTCATCTCCTATAAAAGATATAGTACCAATGTTACCTCTTGTCCTTCTTTTATAAACTTTTGGAAAATGATGCTGAGAGTGATCTGGGCCTTCATGGTCATTCGGGTAGATATCAGCTTCATTTCCTGCCCAAGACAAGGTACCAATGTTTCTTCTTCTCCTCCTTCCATAAACTTTCAGAAAACGATCCCGACAACCAATTTGGTCCGTTGTTCCATGGTCATTCTGGTAGATACCAGCTTCATTTCCTGGCAAGGACATCATACCTGTTTTACTTTTCGTTCTCCTTCTATAAACGTTCAGAATATGATGCTGACAGGCTCTTTGGTCAATTTGGCAGCTACTAGCTTCATTTTCTGCCAAAGACATGGTGCCAATGTTAATTCTTCAAAAAGTGAGATGAGATCAGTTCCAAGAATTCTTTGAGAAGTAAAAGACTTACAACAAAACAATAGTCATACAATGGAATTTGGTTACCTCGGTTGGGCTGGGAAGTTGACTCTGCCTCTAAATTATGTTCTAAGCCAGTGGTGCCAATATCATAACCGTCATGTAAATTAGCTTTCAACAGGCTAGCACGTGTGACATGGCTGCTTTCATCTTTCGCCAGAACAATCAAGTTCGGAATCAGTGACTCCTTGTCTACATTTGCAGCACAGTTGACATCAGTTTCAACTGCTTGCTCATTAACACCGTCCAGTCTATTTGCCAAGAATTTGCTGCAACTATGTGTTACATGATCTCTGATCACTTCTGCAGCTCTCTCGGAAATAACATCATTCTCAATTTCCAAATTAAAATCTAGAGCTCGTCTGCATGACTTCACATCATGCCCCAGATCTACATGAATATTGTGCTCCATTTCCTGCTGAGGAGTTGAAACCTTCAGGACTAGAGATTCAGGAATAGTTCCTGGAGTCTGTCTATTAGGTGCTTGCATATCACTATCTCCTGATAAATCATCTGAGACTTTGTTGCAGTCCTTTCTTGGTTTACTCTTTGTCCTAGCACTTGCCTTTAAGTTAACTGGTTTTGGAGTCGAAGGCTTTATCTTAGGCTTTGGAGTCTTTTTGGGCTTGCTTTCATCAAAGATTTTTGGTGTGTGTTTTTTCAATCTAGGTTTCTTCCTTGGTCTGTCATTCAGGTCAAAGCTACCACCTTGTTTCTTCCTGGGATAACCCTTCTGGATAGGAGTTGAAGGAAACATGGAAGCTGATCTAGAATCACAATCCAGTTTTCCACTTTGGACTTTGCTCCTTCCTTCAATCACAGCAGAAACCTCCTCATCCTTTTTTAGGCTGTTATCTGCAAAAAGAAATTTGGATGCTCAATGTTTAAAACATTTGAACTTACTGGAAATTTGGACATGGATTAGTTGACAGTGATTTTGTTGGTGCCCTTTCTTTTGAAATATTACATCAATTACATTTAAGTACATCAGAAACAGGTAGCTCATTATAATTCCAACAATAATACAAGGGAAAAAAGGAAAACTAAGAAGAATTTAATTAAGCATAAAGGAATCAAAATTGAGCCACTAAGTGCAGCATTATAGTGTATTCTACCATTCTAATACCAATCTTCCGGCGGTTATTGTAATGAACGCTTGCAGTGTTGCCATGTATTCTACCATTATAACACTAATCTTCCACTGTTACTGTAACCCATGGTAGCATGAGGTTCTTCCATCCTTATATTTAAGTCCTACATTTTTTGTTAATTTTAGTAACAACAACAACAACAACAAATTCCTTATTCTTTTCTCTTCCTTATTCTTACTGTTTTCCTTCTTTTCTCACTGCATGGCTTATTTGGGATTAGTTTCTTCTGTATTAACTGCTTCAGTCAAACATTCAATTACGATCACTAAGTTCCATTAACTATTCAGCAATCAAAAAGAATTACTCTCAAATGTTGCTATAATAGATTCCGCAGTTACTTAAACAACATTGGATGAAAAGTTTACTAAACTGCTCAACAAATTACATCCTTGTTAGTTACATGAAATGATCAAAAAGCATCGTTATATAAAGTGTTACTTACACACTGAGAAGGTTCTACTGGATATTTGCAGAAAAGGAGCTTGCATATACTTGGGGGAAATATGTTCCATAATCTATTGATGTAATCATCACGCAGAAACAAAATACACAGGATCAACCTCTTAATAATTATTGAAAAATCCGACCTACTGAAACTGTGATACTAAAATTAAGTTACGCACGGACAGTAAAAAAATATATTTGTACAACGAGGTCAGTTTAATGGTAATTAACTGTTAAAATAGGTAAAGCTATACTGATCCTATAAAAGTATCAACAGTAGCAGTGTACATAAGTTACCTGAACTACATATGGACGAAAATTTGTTGAAACCAGCATTATTACAGTTAAATTCTGGGGTTGCTATCACGCACTTGTCGGGCGTTATTGGTGCCCATGAACCTGCTTTCTGCAACTGTTCCTGCGCAGCATTGCCCAGTTCCATCTCTACTTCTTCTCCTATTTCAATTACATGAAAAACACAAGCAAAATCATCTCGATTAAAAACCTAAAAACAATAACGGAAATTAAACTAGTAATTGAACAAGAGATCAAAGTCAACACACACGCAAAAAAAGGAAAAACTTTTAAGTTTCTACAACTAATCAATTTGCTTTGTGGCCGAGATGATCATCCCAAACATAAACAAGGCGGCCCTGTGCTCCAGGGTAAAGTAAGTGAAGCTATTATATAGGAGTGTATATATATATATAGATTATTGATAAAATATTTTATATTTTAATATTTTTTTGAAACTCCGTAGAGATAGGATTGAATAATCTAATAGGATAAAAAAGTTTTCTAACTAAATTAAATAATATATTTACCTTCTCATTAAATCTATTTTTCTTCTTTTTTATATGTATAATTTTTTTCATATTTTTTACTATTTTAATTTTTAATTTCAATTCAGATTCTCTAAATTAGCTATTTCCATTTGTCATATTTGATTGATCCACACATCAGAAAATAAGTTTTTTTGTATCTCATCTTTTTTAACTAAGAAATCCCCAAGATAAGTGTACATAAGGTTCAAATTATGACTAATAATAGGCTCAAGTAATTTCACTTAATGCTACGTTGCTATTTCAACCAGCTTCATTCACATTTTATAACTAAAAAATTCATTCACTAATTTTTGTTTTATCTTAATTGAAGCACCATAAAATTTAATTGAGAATGAACGAACATGTAGCTTAAGTATAAGACTAGTAAGCTTTGATATAGGTCCAAAAAAATTTCAGCAATGAATTTTATAATTTTATTTCAAGTTAGACAATATTAAAATTTGCAAAAAAAAAAAAGGTACAAAAAACCTTGGACAATAGAAAAAAAAGAAATATTGTATACTCCTTAACACCAAAAATAGTTTATAACTTTCAATTAAATTACTTATATCTTCATATTAAATATATTTTCTTTGTAAAAATATCAAAAAGGACATATTGAAAATATGTGTCTAACATGTTATATATTTAAGTTAGCTCTTAATAATAATAATAATAATAATAATAATAATAATAATAATAATAATAATAATATGTGGAGTTAAAGGCTTTATCATTTAAGAATATTATACTATAAATCCAAATATGAAAAATGGCAATACTAACTTTTTTATGCATATATATTAATAAAAAAATATATATGGTCTCTTATTAAAATATGAATAGCCCATGAACATAAATTTGTTCTTACTCACAAAAAAAATTGTAATTATAAATTTTTTAATTTACTTGTGAAAATTCCAGCAGGAAAACTGACAATAAGAAAAACTAGAAGAAAGTAAAAAGCATTACACAGAATTCCTAAAATTGATTCCCACAGCAAAAACAGAGACCGTATGTAAAAGTGGTGGTGTATGAGGGAGGTGAAGGAATGGGGCAGTAAAAAGTGTAAATAGCGGAAGGGTTAAAAGAATTTGACTTCTACTGTGAGAAGTACGTATGACGAATTGTGATTATTATAACTGTAAATCCTGAAATTAAGTTGACTTAACTAACTGCTTCGTAACGATAAATTTTTTTGCATGTTTTTGTACAACATTTATTGCTTGATTATATCCTTACTTTAATATTTACCCTTCATACCTCTTCTCTATTTTATTATTTTTTCTCAATTTGACATACTCAATTACATTTCAGTAATAACGAAATATATTTTTTTATATAATTTATGCTAAATGTTGAACGATCCTTCCCCATGTTAGCATACTTGATAAAAAATCCTATAAGCGCAATACTCATAAATGCTTTTACATTTTTGTAAATTAATATTCTAGAGAAATCTAATCAATAAAAGATATCAAAATCGACCAACATATTTTGGTCAATCAATATTTAGCTATGGGTTGATTTATTGTCACGACCCGGATTTCCCACCATCGGGGTCATGATGGCGCCTACTAAATGGAAGCTAGGCAAGCCAAATATTAATTACACCTCCATTAATTACCAATTTCTTATTATGACTTATTATTAAAAACATATAAATTAGAGCGGAATAATCAAAATTAGCGGAAGACTTAGTCAAATATGATAAAGAAAACCCAAACATGATACACTACCCAAGACTGGTGTCACAATACTCACGAACTTCTAAGAATAATACACATAATTGTCTAAAAGAAAATGCAAGTTGTTTATCTCGATTACATGAGATAACAGAATGAAAAGCATAGATAGAAGAGACAACGGGTCCTGCGGACGCCTGCAAGTGTGACGACCCAAAGAGTCATCACTTATTTAATTAATCATTTCGAGCTTCTGAGGCATTGAAAACCTCATTCTATGTTGCCTCGATTTGCGTGCACAGTCCGGGCACAAAGCCGAAAAATATTTATGTTGAAATATGTGAAATATGTGAAAAAGTAGAAGAATTTTGATATTAATATTGATATGGTTGACTTTGGTCAACATTTTTGGTAAACGGACCGGATCCGTGATTTGACTATTTCAGAAAATCCGTAGAAAAATATGGAACTTGGGCATATGTCCGGAATTGAAATCCGAGGTCTAGAACCCCAGTAAAAGAATTTTTCTGTTAAATTGTTTTCTGAAAATGTTTAAGGAAAATGAAATTGAATTTTGATTAAATAGTACTGTTATCGGGCTCGTATTTTGGTTCCGACGCCCGGTACAAGTCATATATATTGGTTAAGCGCTTCCCGTAAAGTTTGGTTGAAAACGGACGTCGTTTGACGTGTTTCGGCCTTAAATTGGAAATTTTGGAAATTATGAAATTTTAGAGAATTCTTGAGTTTTAAGGCTAAATTCCTTGATAATGATGTTATTTTGGTGATTTGATCGCGCGAGCAAGTTCGTATGATGTTTTTGAGTTAGTATACATATTTGGTTTGGAGCCCCGAGGGCTCGGGAGTGTTTCGGAGGTGGTTCGGGATGTTTTCGGATTTGAAAAACACAGCAGAAATTCTGCTGTTTCTGCAGGGGATTTTGTTCTATGCGATCGCATAGGTGTAGCTGCGATCGCATAGAGCAAAGATTAGAGGTCCCAAATTCCTTCTGTGCGATCGCAATAGATCCTATGCGATCGCATAGCTTCCACTTTTCCTCCTATGCGATCGCATACTGTCCTTCGCGATCGCATAGAGTAAGACTGAGGCCCAGAATTTCCTTCTATGCGATCGCGTACCATTCCCTGCGATCGCATAGAGTAATTTCAGTTCATCCATTTCCTTCTATGCGATCGCATAAGACCTCCGCGATCGCATAGAGTAATTTTGTTGTCCCCATTTTCCTTCTATGCGATCGCATCACAGGCCCTGCGATCGCATAGAATAAATTTTCGCCCAGTGAATTTAAGACAGAAACAGAACAGAAACGGGATAAAAATCCCATTTCTGTTCAACTCTTTTCTCCACAACATTTTAGGCGATTTTGAGGCATTTCTTCATCAAAGTTCATTGGGTAAATATTGTTAACTCATTTTCTTCATTTTTCATCAACATCAATCAAATCCTTAGGCTTAAACATGTATAAATTGGTTGAAAATTTGAGAAATGGGTATAGTTAGGGCTGTCAAAGAATTTGCGATTTAGACCTCGTTTTGGAGTCGAACTTAAGAACAAATTGTATATTTGAACTCATGGAAGATTGGGTGAAATTATTTTGGTTCGAAACTTGAGTTTCGATTATGTGGGCTCGGGGTCGGTTTTTACTATTCCGGGCAGAATGTTGTAAAAACCATATTTAGCAATATGAACTAGTTTGTTAAGTAGAATTGATGATATTAAATCAATTGTGTATAGATACGATTGAATTGGAGTCAAATTCAAAAGGAAAAGACATTTCCACCGGGTGAATTGTTCATAAGCATTCGAGGTAAGTGTTTGTTCTATCCTAGCTTGAGGGAATAGGATTATGTGTTATGTGTTATGTGATCGAGTGCGGTGTATGGGTTGTGGTGACGAGCATCCATACATTGGCGTCTAGTATGACCGTGAGTCGTTGGAAAATGATATTTTGAGATATATTATAGGTGAATCGTTATTGTTCTCCCTTGTCGGGACTTGTTGTGAAGATAATTATTGATTGCCCTTGATGGGACGATTTATGAATTGTTGTTTCTTTCTTTGCCCTTAACTGTGATTGTTATTTGGGTGAGGAAGAGAGATAATGCACGAAGGGTGATGCCGTGCCATGTTTATTATTGATTATGCACGAAGGATCATGCCGTGCCATGTTTATTATTGATTATGCACGAAGGATCATGTCGTGCCCTATTATTGATTATGCACGAGGGATCATGCCGTGCCCTATTATTGAACCATGTACGAAGGATCATGCCGTACTATGGATGTGAGGATGAGAGTAAAAGCACGAAGGGTGATGCCGTGCAACCGTTTGCTATTCCTTGAATTGATATTATTTGTGTTTACATTACACTTTGTTTTTCCTTGTGAAATTATTAACTGTGGTTAATTGTTGAATTCTTCAAGATATTCCTTATTGTGTTAATACTTGATTATTTCTTGTTATGTTGTGGTACACATATATATATTGAATTGCACAGGTTTACGTGGGTGTCTGGTCCTAGGCTTGTCACTACTTCGCCGGGATAGGCCGGCACTTACCAGCACATGGGGTCGGTTGTGCTGATGCTACACTTCTGTGCGTTTTTGCACAGGTCCAGGTTACGATCAGGAGCAGCAGCAGCAGCAGCAGCAGCAGCAGTAAATAGATTGCGTGGAAGTTGATCACATTTGAGACTAAGGTAGCTTGCATACGTCCGCAGGCCCGGCGTCTCTTCCTTTAATTATGTTAATAGTTGTAGTCTCATTGTTTCGAGACAAACAGAATTATGTTATATTTCCTTCAGACTTTTATGTGTAGTATTCCATAGTAGTTTGTGAGTTGGTGACTCCAAGTCTTGGGTAGAGGATTTCAGTATGATTTTTACCTCGTGGTTTATTATTTCCATTTCAATAAAGTATTCCGCATTTATTTAATTAAAATTGTGTTAAAAATAGGATAGTATGAACACGGTGGCTTGCCTAGCTACCACGAGTAGGCGCCATCACGATCCCGATATTGGGGGAAAATTCGGGTCGTGACAAGTTGGTATCAAAGCTCGAGGTTACATAGGTCGTAGTCTCATCGAGCCGAGACAAACGGATTATGTTATATTTCCTTCTGTACTTTTATGCGTAAAAGACTCCACAAGTAGTTTCGCTTTAGCCTAAGACCCTAAGTCTGGCAGGATTTCATAATATGATTTTTTACCTCCGTAGGCTTATTATTTCCACTAACAACGCATTCGCATTTATTTACTCAAAATTTTCGTGTTAAAAATAAAAGGACAGTACGGACGCGAACGAGCCAAGCCTAGCTACCACGCAGCAGGCGCCATCACGATCCCGGGGCGATGGCGGAAAATTCGGGTCGTGATGTAAGCTCGGCATCAGAGCTCCAGGTTACATAGGTCTCACCACTCACGAACAAGCTTAGTAGAGTTTGAGAGGTAGGTACGGAGACGTCCGTACTTGTCCTTCAGAGTCTATTGAGTTAGGAAAAAGTCTCTCATTTGTTCTTTCTTGTCGTGCTACTTGATCCTCAATTACCGATTGAATTTCTATTCTGTCCTTTCGCGGATGGTAAGGACACGCACTTCTTCGTCCGCCGACCAGCAGCCCGAGCCCCAGGAAGCTCCTGTGAGGGGCAGGGGCCGAGGCCGTATCGAGGCCGTGGTAGGGGCAGAGCTCGGCCCCAGGCAGCTACCCCACAGGTGGAGCCCCATATTGAGATCGACGAGGAGGTTCCGATTCCGGCAGCTCCAGTGGGCCCGACTCAGGTCCCAAGAGAGGCTTTAATTACCCCGCATCTCCGGGATGCTTTGATCCGAATAGCGGGATTCATGGACAGCATTGCCGGAGCGGGTTTATTATCGGTTGCCCCGGCTACTTCTCAGGCCGGAGGAGGGGCCCGGACTCCTATCGCTCATACTCCGGAGCCGCAGCTCCTCACCCTCGAGCACCAGCATCCGACCCACCGTGGCTACTCGGCCGAGTACCGCAGCTCACGCCGGTGACGGAACGGCCATGACTTCGATTCGTCATGGAGGCTTGATCGGTTCTCCAAGCTATTTACCACTACTTTCAGCGGAACCGCATCAGAGGATCCTCAGGACTTTTTATTCAGTTGCCATGAGATTCTCAAGACTATGGGGATCGTGGAGACAAACGGAGTTGATTTTTGTACTTTCGGACTTGCAGGATCCGCCAAGACTTGGTGGAGAGATTATTGCCCGACTCGACCAGCAGGGTCCCCAGCTTTATCATGGGACCAGTTTGCGGAACTATTTATGGAGAAGTTTCTCCCCACTACTCAGCGGGATTTACTTCGGAGGCAGTTTGAGCGCCTCCATCAGGGCACTATGACAGTTACACAGTATGAGACGAGATTTATCGACTTGGCTCGTCATGCAGTAGTGATACTTCCCACTGAGCGGGAGAGGGTCCGCAAGTTTATAGACGGGCTTAATCATCCGATTAGACTCCAGATGGCTATGGGCGTGGGGAGTGACATATCATTTCAGGAGGCAGCCAATGCAGCACGTAGAGTTGAGATGGCTCTTGCTCGGGGAGGTGGTTATTCTTCAGACAAGAGGCCTCGTTATTCAGGCAGGTTTAGTGGTACTTCTTCTGGTGGTAGAGAATCTTTTGACAGAGTCCAGTCTTCCGGGCCTTTCCATTCCGCCCTTCGGGCTTCACAGGGTGGACCAGGTGATCGTGGGTTTCGTGGGCAGTATTCAGATCAGTCTCCTATTAATGCTTAGCCTCTTCAGAGTGTTCGTGGAGGCCATTCAGGTCGTCAGGGCCAGCAGCCCCATCAGCCCAAGAGTTGCTACGGTTGTGGTGACCCAGGTAATTTTATCAGGTATTGCCCTCTAGCAGCGGGCAACTCTTAGCAGCGAGGTCTTCGTCCTATGATTCAGGCCCCAGCTGACCCTCAGCCTGCCCAGCCAGCCAGAGGCGGGGGTAGAGATTATAGAGGTGGAGGTCGAGACCGTAGAGGTGGAGACCGTCCGGCCAGAGGTAGAGGTCAGCCAGTTGATGGTCGTCCTAGAGACGCAGCTCAGAGGGGAGGTGCAGATCCCCGATTCTATGCTTTACCAGCCAGGCCAGAGGCAGAGGCATCAGATGCCGTGATTATAGGTACTATTCTTGTGTGTGGCAGAGGTGCTTCAGTATTATTTGACCCCGGATCTACATATTCCTACGTGTCTTCCTACTTCGCACCGTATTTGGCTGTGCCCAGCTATGCTCTGGATATTCCAGTTTATGTGGCTACACCAGTGGGTGACTCTATTGTAGTCGATCGGGTGCATCGTTCGTGCGTAGTTATATTTGGGGGTCTCGAGACCCGTGTTGATCTGTTGCTCTTGGATATGGTAGATTTTGATGTCATATTGGGGATGGACTGGTTGTCCCCATACCATGCTATTCTTGATTGTCATGCTAAGACTGTCACCTTAGCCTTGCCAGAATCACCCCGATTAGAGTGGAAGGGTACCTCAAGCCACTCCGTTCGCACCGTTATTTCTTATGTTAAGGCTCGACGTATGGTCGAGAAGGGGTGTCTAGCTTATTTGGCTTATGTTCGTGATTCCAGCGCAGAGGTTCCTTCCATTGATTCAGTCCCTATTGCACGGGAGTTTCCTGAGGTTTTTCCTTCAGAACTGCCGGGCATGCCACCCGACAGGGATATTGATTTCTGTATTGATCTGGCACCGGGCACTCAGCCCATCTCTATTCCACCCTATCGTATGGCCCCGCCGGAACTAAAAGAGTTGAAAGATCGGTTGCAGGACCTTCTTGAGAAGGGCTTTATCAGGCCCAGTGTTTCCCCCTGGGGAGCACCTGTGTTATTTGTAAAGAAGAAGGATGGCTCGATGCGGATGTGTATTGATTACCGGCAGCTAAACAAGGTGACTATCAAAAATAAATATCCACTGCCGAGGATTGATGATTTGTTTGACCAGCTCCAGGGAGCGAGGGTATTCTCTAAAATAGACTTGAGGTCAGGCTACCATCAGCTGAAGATCAGGGCGGCTGACATTCCTAAGACAGCCTTTCGCTCTAGATATGGGCATTATGAGTTCTTGGTCATGTCCTTCGGGTCGACCAATGCCCCAGCAGCATTCATGGAGTTGATGAATCGGGTATTCAGGCCTTACTTAGATCTGTTCGTGATAGTCTTCATAGATGACATCCCGGTGTACTCCCGCAGCCAGGAAGAGCACGAGCAGCACCTCAGAGTGGTTCTTCAGACTCTGAAAGATAACCAGCTATATGCCAAATTTTCTAAATGTGAGTTCTGGTCGAGTTCGGTAGCATTTCTGGGTCACATTGTATCAGTGGAAGATATTCAGGTAGACCCAAAGAAGATTGAGGCAGTCCAGAATTGGCCTCGACCAGCTTCAGTGACTGAGATCCGGAATTTCTTGGGATTAGCAGGTTACTATCGTCGTTTTGTAGAGGGTTTTCTTCATCGCAGCCCCGACGACCGTGTCGACCCGGCAGGGTGTTCGGCTTCGGTGGTCGAGAGAGTGTGAGGCGAGCTTTCGAAAGCTCAAGATGCTCTCGACCACCGCTCCGGTGTTGGTACTACCTACGGGTGCCAGGGCCTTATACAGCTTATCGTGACGCCTCTCGTACGTGGCTTGGAGCGGTATTGATGCGAGATGGTAAGGTTATTTCTTATGCTTCGAGGCAGTTAAAGATACATGAGAAGAATTATCCAGCTCATGATCTTGAATTAGCAAGCAGTGGTTCATGCCTTAAAGATCCGGAGGCATTATCTATATGGTGTGACATGTGAAGTGTACACTGATCACAAAAGCCTACGGTACTTGTTCAAACAGAAGGAGTTGAATCTACGACAATGGAGATGGTTAGAGTTGCTAAAAGACTATGATGTTACTATATTATATCACCCGGTAAGGCCAATGTGGTGGCCGATGCATTGAGTAGAAAGTATGCTAGCATGGGTAGTCTTGCATATATTCCGGTCAATCAGAGACCATTAGCTCTAGATGTCCATGCCTTAGCCAACCGGTTCGTGAGATTAGACATTTCTGAGCCTAGCAGAGTGTTAGCCTGCACGGTCGCTCGTTCTTCCTTATTAGAGCGTATCCGTGAGAGGCAATTTGATGATCCTCATTTGCGTGAGTCGAGAGATACAATACAGCGGGGAGGTGCCACACAGGTAAACCTAGATGATGATGGGGTATTGAAATTGCAGGGTCGAGTTTGTGTGCCCAATGTCGAAGGAATTCGAGAGTTGATCTTAGCAGAGGCCCACAGTTCGCGGTATTCTATTCACCCATGTGCCGCGAAGATGTACCAGGACTTACGGCAACACTATTGGTGGCGCAGAATGAAGAAAGATATCGTTGCGTATGTCGCTCGGTGTCTAAATTGTCAGCAGGTGAAATATGAGCACCAGAGACCTGGTGGTGTATTCCAGAGGATTGAAATTCCCGAGTGGAAATGGGAGCGGATCACTATGGACTTCGTTATTGGACTTCCTTTGACTCGGAGGAAATTTGATGCTATTTGGGTCATTGTTGATAGGCTGACCAAATCAGCACACTTTATTCCAGTATCTGTCTCCTACTCGTCGGAGAGGTTAGCGGAGGTTTACATTAGGGAGATTGTTCGTCTCCATGGGGTGCCGGTATCTATTATCTCTGATCGGGGTACGCAGTTTACCTCGCGGTTCTGGAGAGCGGTTCAGCAGGGAGTTAGGCACTCAGGTTCAGTTGAGTACAGCATTTCATCCTCAGACGGATGGCCAGTCCGAGAGGACTATTCGGATTCTTGAGGACATGCTTCGAGCCTGTGTTATTGATTTCGGATGTTCGTGGGACCAGTTTCTGCCATTAGCAGAGTTTGCCTACAATAACAGCTACCAGCCTAGCATCCAGATGGCTCCGTATGAGGCGTTATACGGTAGGCGATGTCGATCACCGGCTGGATGGTTTGAACCGGGAGAGGCTCGGTTGTTAGGTACAGATTAGTTCAGGAGGCCTTGGATAAGGTCAAGACTATTCGAGAGAGATTGCGTTCAGCTCAGTCCAGCAGAAGACTTATGCGGATCGTAAGGTTCGAGATGTAGATTTCATGGTCGGCGAACGAGTATTGCTCCGAGTGTCGCCTATGAAGGGCGTGATGAGGTTTGGGAAGAAGGGCAAGCTCGGCCCTAGGTATATTGGTCCATTTGAGATTCTAGACAGAGTGGGAGGGGTGGCTTACACATTAGCTTTGCCGCCTAGCTTATCGACCGTACATCCAGCTTTTCACGTATCTATGCTTCGGAGATACTACGGCGATCCCACACATGTGTTAGACTTCAGTAACTGTCCAATTGGACAATGATCTATCCTACGAGGAGGAGCCGGCGGCTATTCTAGACCGGCAGTGTTCGACAGCCGAGGTCGAAGAGTTATCCTTCCGTGCGTGTTCGGCGGAGAGGTCGCCCTCCTGAGGCATCGACCCGGGAGTCCTTAGTCCGATATGCGGAGCCGCTACCCACATTTGTTTCCCGACTCGGGTATCTTTTCTTTTGTCCGTTCGAGGACGAACCGTTGTTTTGTAGGTGGAGATTGTGACGACCCAAGTGGTCATCACTTATTTAATTAATCATTTCGAGCTTCCGAGGCATTGAAAACCTCATTCTATGTTGCCTCGATTTGCGTGCATAGTCCGGCACAAAGCTGAAAAATATTTATGTTGAAATATGTGAAATATGTGAAAAAGTAGAAGAATTTTGATATTAATATTGATATGGTTGACTTTGGTCAACATTTTTGGTAAACGGACCCGGATCCGTGATTTGACTATTTCAGGAAAATCCGTAGAAAAATATGGAACTTGGGCATATGTCCGGAATTGAAATCCGAGGTCTAGAACCCCGGTAAAAGAATTTTTCTGTTAAATTGTTTTCCGAAAATGTTTAAGGAAAATGAAACTGAATTTTGATTAAAAGGTACTGGTATCGGGCTCGTATTTTGGTTCCGACGCCCGGTACAGGTCATATATATTGGTTAAGCGCTTCCTGTAAAGTTTGGTTGAAAACGGACGTCGTTTGACGTGTTTCGGCCTTAAATTGGAAATTTTGGAAATTATGAAATTTTAGAGAATTCTTGAGTTTTAAGGCTAAATTCCTTGATAATGATGTTATTTTGGTGATTTGATCGCGCGAGCAAGTTCGTATGATGTTTTTGAGTTAGTATACATATTTGGTTTGGAGCCCCGAGGGCTCGGGAGTGTTTCGGAGGTGATTCGGGGTGTTTTCGGATTTGAAAAACACAGCAGAAATTCTGCTGTTTCTGCAGGGGATTTTGTTCTATGCGATCGCATAGGTGTAGCTGCGATCGCATAGAGAAAAGATTAGAGGTCCCAAATTCCTTCTGTGCGATCGCAATAGATCCTATGCGATCGCATAGCTTCCACTTTTCCTCCTATGCGATCGCATACTGTCCTTCGCGATCGCATAGAGTAAGACTGAGGCCCAGAATTTCCTTCTATGCGATCGCGTACCATTCCCTGCGATCGCATAGAGTAATTTCAGTTCATTCATTTCCTTCTATGCGATCGCATAAGACCTCCGCGATCGCATAGAGTAATTTTGTTGTCCCCATTTTCCTTCTATGCGATCGCATCACAGGCCCTGCGATCGCATAGAATAAATTTTCGCCTAGTGAATTTAAGACAGAAACAGAACAGAAACGGGATAAAAATCCCATTTCTGTTCAACTCTTTTCTCCACAACATTTTAGGCGATTTTGAGGCATTTCTTCATCAAAGTTCATTGGGTAAGTATTGTTAACTCATTTTCTTCATTTTTCATCAACATCAATCAAATCCTTAGGCTTAAACATGTATAAATTGGTTGAAAATTTGAGAAATGGGTATAGTTAGGGCTTTCAAAGAATTTACGATTTAGACCTCGTTTTGGAGTCGAACTTAAGAACAAATTGTATATTTGAACTCATGGAAGATTGGGTGAAATTATTTTGGTTCGAAACTTGAGTTTCGATTATGTGGGTCCGGGGTCGGTTTTTACTATTCCGGGCAGAATGTTGTAAAAACCATATTTAGCAATATGAACTAGTTTGTTAAGTAGAATTGATGATATTAAATCAATTGTGTATAGATACGGTTGGATTGGAGCCAAGTTGAAAGAAAAAGACATTTCCACGGATTGAATTGTTCATAAGCATTCGAGGTAATTGTTTGTTCTATCCTAGCTTGAGGGAATAGGATTATGTGTTATGTGTTATGTGATCGAGTGCGGTGTATGGGCTGTGGTGACGAGCATCCATACATTGGCGTCTAGTATGACCGTGAGTCGTTGGAAAATGATATTTTGAGATATATTATAGGTGAATCGTTATTGTTCTCCCTTGTTGGGACTTGTTGTGAAGATAATTATTGATTGCCCTTGATGGGACGATTTATGAATTGTTGTTTCTTTCTTTGCCCTTAACTGTGATTGTTATTTGGGTGAGGAAGAGAGATAATGCACGAAGGGTGATGCCGTGCCATGTTTATTATTGATTATGCACGAAGGATCATGCCGTGCCATGTTTATTATTGATTATGCACGAAGGATCATGCCGTGCCCTATTATTGATTATGCACGAGGGATCATGCCGTGCCCTATTATTGAACCATGTACGAAGGATCATGCCGTACTATGGATGTGAGGATGAGAGTAAAAGCACGAAGGGTGATGCCGTGCAACTGTTTGCTATTCCTTGAATTGATATTATTTGTGTTTACATTACACTTTGTTTTTCCTTGTGAAATTATTAACTGTGGTTAATTGTTGAATTCTTCAAGATATTCCTTATTGTGTTAATACTTGATTATTTCTTGTTATGTTGTGGTACACATATATATATTGAATTGCACAGGTTTACGTGGGTGTCTGGTCCTAGGCTTGTCACTACTTCGCCGGGATAGGCCAGGCACTTACCAGCACATGGGGTCGGTTGTGCTGATGCTACACTTCTGTGCGTTTTTGCACAGGTCCAGGTTACGATCAGGAGCAGCAGCAGCAGTAAATAGATTGCGTGGAAGTTGATCACATTTGAGACTAAGGTAGCTTGCATACGTCCGCAGGCCCGACGTCTCTTCCTTTAATTATGTTAATAGCTGTAGTCTCATTGTTTCGAGACAAACGGAATTATGTTATATTTCCTTCAGACTTTTATGTGTAGTATTCCATAGTAGTTTGTGAGTTGGTGACTCCAAGTCTTGGGTAGAGGATTTCAGTATGATTTTTACCTCGTGATTTATTATTTCCATTTCAATAAAGTATTCCGCATTTATTTAATTAAAATTGTGTTAAAAATAGGATAGTATGAACACAGTGGCTTGCCTAGCTACCACGAGTAGGCGCCATCACGATCCCGATATTGGGGGAAAATCCGGGTCGTGACAGCAAGGCTACCTCGTAATCTCACTAGTCGGAAAATCCACAAGTCGCTACTGCCGCTGCTGCTGTCCGTAACCTGTATCTGCGCAAAAAGAGCGCAGAGTGTAGTATCAGCACAACTGACCCCATGTGCTGGTAAGTGCCTGGCTATCCCAGCGAACTAGTGACAAGGCTAAGGCCAGTCACCCGCATAAACTTGTACAGTTGCAATATATATATATATATATATATATATATATATACAATACATTTATAAGGAAAAACTCCGCTCTGAAATAACAGTCAATAACTCGTGATACCCAGAATAATCTAATCAACAGAATAATTCTTACTTTCATGTCTCAATTCCTCTTTCATTTCATATCTCGTGGTAGGCGTACCACCCGCTCCCAACTATCACGGTAATTACCTCTTGTGGTAGGCGTACCACCCGCTCCCAAATATATCAATAGGCTACCGGCAACTATGGCCAATGCCAAGATTTAAATCACTTTGTGGTCGGCGTGCCACACGATCCCATTTCTTATTATATAAGTGGCCGGCGCGCCACACGATCCCAATTCATAAATATATAAGTGGTCGGCGCGCCACACGATCCCAATTCATAAATATATATATTACCGGCATTTAGCCAATAATCTCTATATCAACAATATTTATAATTACCGGTTTTAAACCAATAATTGATAATAATTTCAACAATTTATCTCCATTACCGGTATAACACCAATAACTCTTAATCAACAATTTATTCATAACCAAATTCCTATTCCTTCAAGTTAGGATAGAACAAACACTTACCTCGAAAGTTTACGAACGATTCAATCCGTAGAAATGCCTTTTCCTTTCGAATATGACTCCAATCCAATCGTATCTATACACAATTGATTTAATATCATCAATTCTACTTAACAAACTAGTTCATATTGCTAAATATGGTTTTTACAACATTCTGCCCGGAATAGTAAAAATCGACCCCGGGCCCACATAATCGAAACTCAAGTTTCGAACCAAAATAAGTTCACCCAATCATCCATGAGTTCAAATATACAATTTGTTCTTAAGTTCGACTCCGAAACGAAGTCTAGATCGTAAATTCTTTGAAAACCCTTACTATACTCAATTCTCTAGTTTCTCTACCCATTTACACCTATTTAGGCTTATGAATTCAAATAATATTGACGGGAAATGAAGAAAAGGGAGTTAAGAATCACTTACCCAAGAAGTTTGATGAAAAATCGCTCAAAAATCGTCCAAGGGGCTGTGGAGGAGTGAGTTGAACAGAAATGGGATTTTTATCCCGTTTCTGTTCTGTTTTCTGACTTAAATTCACCGGGCATAAGTTTGTTCATCGCGTTCGCGACACCCCGGTCGCGTTCGCGATGAAGAAGAAGTTTTACACATCGCGTTCGCGTGGGGCTTGACGCGAACGCGAAGAAGAAAATTCGGGGGCTTACAGGTTGGCCTACGCGAACGCGAGCTAGTCCACGCGAACGCGTAGAGAAAAGGGTTGGCTCAAATTTACACTACGCGAACGCGTGAAGTAGTACGCGATCGCGATGAAGGGAAACAGCTGGGCATCGCGAACACGACCAGAGGGACGCGAACGCGTTGAAGAGAAGAAGTTGGCCATCGCGAACGCGACCAGAGGGACGCGAACGCGAAGAAGGATTGCTTGCTGCAGATTTTCTGCAGTTTTTCTCAAGTCCAAAACCACCCCGATGCCTATCCGAAACTCACCCGAGCCCTCGAGGCTCCAAACCAAATATGCACACTAACTCAAAAACATCATACGAACTTGCTCGCGCGATCAAATCGCTAAAATAACATCAAAATCCATGAATTGAGCCTTAAAACTCAAGAATTCTTTCAAATTTTCATAACTTTCAAAATTTCCAATTTATGGCCGAAACACGTCAAACGACGTCCGTTTTCAACCAAACTTTCCAGGAAGCGCTTAACCAATATATATGACTTGTACCGGGCGTCGGAACCAAAATACGAGCCCAATACCAGTACTTTTTAATCAAAATTCAGTTTTATTTTCCTTAAACATTTTCAGAAAATAATTTAACGGAAAAATTCTTTTACCGGGGTTCTAGACCTCGGATTTCAATTCCGGGCATACGCCCAAGTTCCATATTTTTCTACGGATTTTCTGAGACCGTCAAATCACGGATCCGGGTCCGTTTACCAAAAATGTTGACCAAAGTCAACCATATCAATATTAATATCAAAATTCTTCCACTTTTTCACATATTTCACATATTTCAACATAAATATTTTCCAGCTTTGTGCCCGGACTGTGCACGCAAATCGAGGCAACTATAAATGAGGTTTTCAAGACCTCAAAAGCTCGGAATGATTAATAAAACAAGTGATGACCATTTGGGTCGTCACAATCTCCACCTCTAAAACAACCGTTCGTCCTCGAACGGACAAAAGAAAGAAGTACCTGAGTCAGGAAACAAATGTGGGTAGCGGCTCCGCATATCAGACTCGGACTCCCAGCTCGATGCCTCGGGAGGCTGACCTCTCCACCGAACACGCACATAAGGATAACTCTTCGACCTCAACTATTGAACCTGCCGGTCTAGAATGGCCACCGGCTCCTCCTTATAGGATAGATCATTGTCCAATTGGATAGTACTGAAGTCTAACACATGTGTGGGATCGCCGTGGTATCTCCGAAGCATAGATACGTGAAAAACTGGATGCACGGCCGATAAGCTAGGCGGCAAAGCTAATCTGTAAGCCACCCCTCCCACTCTGTCTAGAATCTCAAATGGACCAATATACCTAGGGGCTGAGCTTGCCCTTCTTCCCGAACCTCATCACGCCCTTCATAGGCGACACTCGGAGCAATACTCGTTCACCGACCATGAAATCTACATCTCGAACCTTACGATCCGCATAAGTCTTCTCTCTGGACTGAGTGGCACGCAATCTCTCCTGGATAATTTTGACCTTATCCAAGGCCTCCGGAACTAAGTCTGTACCCAACAACCGAGCCTCTCCCGGTTCAAACCATCCAACTGGTGATCGACATCGCCTACCATATAACGCCTCATACGGAGCCATCCGGATGCTAGATTGGTAACTGTTATTGTAGGCGAACTCTGCTAATGGCAGAAACCGGTCCCACGAGCCTCCGAAATCAATAACACAGGCTCGAAGCATGTCCTCAAGAATCTGAATAGTCCTCTCGGACTGGCCATCCGTCTGAGGATGAAATGCTGTACTCAACTGAACCTGGGTGCCTAACCCCTGCTGGACCGCTCTCTAGAACCGCGAGGTAAACTGCGTTCCCCGATCAGAGATAATAGATACTGGCACCCCATGGAGATGAACAATCTCCCTAATGTAAACCTCCGCTAACCTCTCCGACGAGTAGGAGACAGATACTGGAATAAAGTGTGCTGACTTGGTCAGCCTATCAACAATGACCCAAATAGCATCAAATTTCCTCCGAGTCAAAGGAAGTCCAGTAACGAAATCCATAGTGATCCGCTCCCATTTCCACTCGGAAATTTCAATCCTCTGGAATACGCCACCAGGTCTCTAGTGCTCATATTTCACCTGCTGACATTTAGACACCGAGCGACATACGCAACGATATCTTTCTTCATTCTGTGCCACCAATAGTGCTAACGTAAGTCCTGGTACATCTTCGCGGCGCATGGGTGAATAGAATACCACGAACTGTGGGCCTCCGCTAAGATTAACTCTCGAATCCCTTCGACATTGGGCACACAAACTCGACCCAGCAATTTCAATACCCCATCATCATCTAGATTTACCTGTGTGGCACCTCCCCGCTGTACTGTATCTCTCAACTCACGCAAATGAGGATCATCAAATTGCCTCTCATGGATATGCTCTAATAAAGAAGAACGAGCGACCGTGCAGGCTAACACCCTGCTAGGCTCAGAAATGTCTAATCTCACGAACCGGTTGGCTAAGGCCTGGACATCTAGAGCTAATGGTCTCTGACTGACCGGAATATATGCAAGACTACCCATGCTGGCGGACTTTCTACTCAATGCATCGGCCACCACATTGGCCTTACCTGGGTGATATAAAATAGTAACATCATAGTCTTTTAGCAACTCTAGCCACCTTCTCTGCCTCATATTCAACTCTTTCTGCTTAAACAAATACTGAAGACTCTTATGATCGGTGTATACTTCACATGCTACACCATACAAATAATGCCTCCGGATCTTCAATGCGTGAATAATCGCCGCCAATTCTAGATCATGCACTGGATAGTTCTTCTCATGAATCTTCAACTGCCTCGAAGCATAGGCAATAACCTTGCCATCCCGCATTAACACTGCACCAAGCCCAATACGGGAAGCATCACAATAAACAGTATAAGGTCCCGTACCTGTGGGTAAAACCAATACCGGTGTTGTGGTCAAGGTTGTCTTGAGCTTTTGAAAGCTCGCCTCACATTCATCGGACCATTCAAATTGCACACCCTTCTGGGTCAATCTGGTCAGTGGGGTTGCAATAGACGAAAATCCTTCTACGAATCGGCGATAATAACCCGCTAACCCCAAGAAACTTCGAATATCTGTGGCTGATGTCGGTCTAGGCCAGCTCTTGACTGCCTCAATTTTCTTCGGATCAACCTGAATACCTGCTGCCGTCACAATATGACCCAGGAATGCAACTGAACTTAGCCAAAATTCGCACTTTGAAAATTTTGCATATAGTTGGCTATCTCTCAGAGTCTGCAAGGCCACTCTGAGATGTTGCGCATGCTCCTCCTGACCGTGGGAATATATTAATATGTCATCAATGAAGACTATTACAAACAAGTCTAAATAAGGCCGGAACACCCGATTCATTAATTCCATAAAAGCTGCTGGAGCATTTGTCAACCCAAAAGACATGACCAGAAATTCATAATGTCCATACCGAGTGCGGAACGCTGTCTTAGGGACATCGGATGCCCTAATCTTCAGCTGATGATAGCCAGATCTCAAATCTATCTTTGAAAATACCTTGGCACCCTGAAGCTGGTCAAATAAATCATCAATTCACGGAAGTGGATATTTATTTTTGATAGTCACCTTGTTTAATTGTCGATAGTCAATGCACATTCTTATCGAACCATCTTTCTTCTTTACAAATAATACTGGTGCACCCCACGGCGAAACACTGGGCCTAATGAAACCCTTTTCAAGTAAATCCTGCAATTGTTCCTTCAATTCTTTTAACTCCGGCGGAGCCATACGGTATGGGGGAATGGAAATGGGCTGAGTGCCTGGAGTCAAATCAATGCAAAAATCAATGTCTCTATCGGGCGGCATACCTGGCAAGTCTGAAGGAAATACTTCAGGAAATTCGCGAACCACAGGCACAGAGTCAATAGAAGGAACCGCAGCACTATAATCACGGACATAGGCCAAATAAGCCAAGCATCCCTTTCCAACCATACGCTGAGCCTTAACATAAGAAATAACATTACGGCTAGTATGACCTGAAATTTCTTTCCACTCTATACGAGGCGAATTCGGCAGGGCTAAAGTCACAGTCTTGGAATGGCAATCTAAAATAGCATGATACGGAGATAGCCAGTCCATGCCTAGTATAATATCAAAGTCCACCATATTTAGGAGTAATAAATCGGCACGGGTCTCGAGACCCTCAATTACTATGATACATGACCGATGAACTCGATCAACCACAATGGAATCGCCTACTGGTGTAGACACATGAACAAGAACACTCAGTGGATCACTGTGGCTGAACCAAGTATGGTGCAAAATAGGAAGACACGTACGAATATGTAGACCCGGGGTCAAATAATGCTGATGCCTTTCTATCACAAACCAAAATAATACCCGTAATGACGGCATCAGAAGACTCAGCCTCTGGTCTGGCGGGAAGTGCATAACATCGGGGCTGTGCCCCACCACCCTGAGCAGTATCTCTAGGACGATCAGCTGCTGGCTGGTCTCTACCTCTATCGGTCCGAGCTCCACCTCTATGACCTCTACCTCCACCTCTATGTCCTCTACCTCCGCCTCTAGCCGGCTGGGCAGGCTGTGAGGGAACTGGGGCCTGAATCATGGCACGAGAACCCTGCTGGTGAGATCTGTCAGAAGCTCGAGGGCAATAATTTGCAATGTGCCTAAGATCACCGCACGTAAAACAAGCCCTCGGCTGCTGAAAATAGCGAAGTGGTGGTGCACTGATAGGCTGCTGATCAGAGTAGCGTGGCTGAGAATTACGATCACCTGAAGCATCATGAGAAACCTGAAGAGCTGACTGATAAGGCCTGGGAGGATGGCCTCTATCATAAAAATCTCTATCTCCAGACGAGGTACCACTGAATCTACCCGAATTACGAGATCTCTTATCCGATCCATGTCTCGCTCCCTGTGACAGAGCCATCTCGATCCGGCGGGCTGCATTAGCCGCCTCGTGAAAAGTGATTTCAGTTCCTGCCCCCATAGCCATCTGTAGCCGAATTGGCTGATTCAAGCCATCAATAAACCTTCTCACCCTTTCCCGATCTGTGGGAAGTATGATAATAGCATGACGAGCCAGGTCCACGAACCTAGTCTCGTACTGTGTGACAGACATAGAACCCTGATGAAGACGCTCAAATTGTCTGCGCATAACCTCCCGCTGAGTTGCTGGAAGGAACTTCTCCAAGAATAATTCCGCAAACTGCTCCCAAGTCAAAGATGACGATCCCGCTGGCCTGGATAGACAATAATCTCTCCACCAAGTCTTGGCGGAACCAGATAACCGAAAAGTAACAAAGTCCACACCATTAGTCTCCACAATACCCATAGTACGGAGAACTTCGTGGCAGCTGTATAGGAAATCCTGTGGATCCTCTGAAGGAGTGCCACTGAATGTGGTAGTGAACAGCTTGGTAAACCTGTCCAATCTCCATAACGCGTCAGCAGACATGGCTGCACCATCATTAGACGGAGTCGCAATAATAGGTCGAGCTGCCTCAACTGGCTGAATCACAGGATCCTGAGCCTGGGGAATTACTGGCTCCGGAGTGCGCGTAGCCGGAGTCTGATTACCTCCTCCAGCCTGAGAAGTGGCTGGTGCTACCAGTAATAAACCTGCTCTGGTGATATGATCCATAAAACCTGCTCTCCGGACCAAAGCATCCTGAAGATCCGGTGAAAATAAAGTTCCTCCTGGGACCTGAGCTGGGCCTACTGGAGCTGCTGGGGCTGGAACTTCCTCCTCGATATGAACCCGAGGTTCTGCCACTCGTGTTGCTGCTCGGGGCTGAGCTCTGCCCCTACCTTGTCCTCTAGGACGACCTCGACCTCGGCCTCTACCCCTAGCAGGAGCTGCCACTGCTGGTACCTCGGGCTGCTGGTCAGTAGATGAGGATGCACGTGTCCTTACCATCCGCGGAAGAACGGAGTAGAAGTTCAATTAACATTTAAAAGATCAAGTCGCACGACTGGAAAGAATAAAGAGAATATTTTCCTAACTCTGTAGCCTCTGGAGGATAAATACAGACGTCTCCGTACCGATCCTTCAGACTCTACTAAGGTTGTTCGTGAGTTGTGAGACCTGTGCAACCTAGTGCTTTGATACCAACTTGTCACGACCCGGATTTCCCACCATCGGGGTCATGATGGCGCCTACTAAATGGAAGCTAGGCAAGCCAAATATTAATTACATCCTCCATTAATTACCAATTTCTTATTATGACTTATTATTAAAAACATATAAATTACAGTGGAATAATCAAAATTAGCGGAAGACTTAGTCAAATATGATAAAGAAAACCCAAACATGATACACTACCCAAGATTGGTGTCACAATACTCACGAACTTCTAAGAATAATACACATAATTGTCTGAAAGAAAATACAAGCTGTTTATCTCGATTACATGAGATAACAGAATGAAAAGCATAGATAGAAGAGACAACGGGTCCTGCGGACGCCTGCAAGGCTACCTCGTAATCTCACTAGTCGGAAAATCCACAAGTCGTTACTGCCGCTGCTGCTGTCCGTAACCTGTATCTACGCAAAAAGAGCGCAGAGTGTAGTATCAGCACAACCGACCCCATGTGCTGGTAAGTGCCTGACCTATCCCAGCGAACTAGTGACAAGGCTAAGGCCAGTCACCCGCATAAACCTGTACAGTTGCAATATATATATATATATATATATATATATATATATATATATATATACAATACATTTATAAGGAAAAACACTGCTCTGAAATAACAGTCAATAACTCGTGATATCCAGAATAATCTAATCAACGGAATAATTCTTACTTTCATGTCTCAATTCCTCTTTCATTTCATATCTCATGGTAGGCGTACCACCCGCTCCCAACTATCACGGTAATTACCTCTTGTGGTAGGCGTACCACCCGCTCCCAAATATATCAATAGGCTACCGGCAACTATGGCCAATGCCAAGATTTAAATCACTTTGTGGACGGCGTGCCACACGATCCCATTTCTTATTATATAAGTGGTCGGCGCGCCACACGATCCCAATTCATAAATATATAAGTGGTCGGCGCGCCACACGATCCCAATTCATAAATATATATATTACGGCATTTAGCCAATAATCTCTATATCAACAATATTTATAATTATCGGTTTTAAACCAATAATTGATAATAATTTCAACAATTTATCTCCATTACCAGTATAACACCAATAACTCTTAATCAACAATTTATTCATAACTAAATTCCTATTCCTTCAAGCTAGGATAGAACAAACACTTACCTCGAAAGTTTACGAACGATTCAATCCGTAGCAATGCCTTTTCCTTTCGAATTTGACTCCAATCCAATCGTATCTATACACAATTGATTTAATATCATCAATTCTACTTAACAAACTATCAGTTCAAATTGGGGAGTAGTTATTTCTAATATATATATATATATTATAAAGAATAGGAATTGCAAAAAAACCCAAAAAAGTTCAACAAGTGTCAAAATTTAGGAACAAACCTCCAAAATATTTGGATATTCAAAAATAATTTAAAAGTAAATAAAAAATTTAAAAATATTTAATCTTTCAATTCAATTTACTACAACACAGACAATTTTTTAAATGCTTTGTTAAGCCTAAAAATTCGAAAAACATAACTACTCCAACTAAATTATTAAGTGCCAATATAATAAGATAAATGAAAAGAGTGCTCTAGAATTAGCGTCACTTTACAAATTGAACCTTCCCTTTTCTCTTAAAAATTAAAAATTCAGAGTATTTATTAGATGCATTGATTTTAGAAAATGTATACCAAGACAAACCGTTATTTTTTCTATTAAAAGAGAGAAAATATTGTTGTACTACTTTAATAGTGTTGAGAAAAAGTTATTTGGCACTTTTAGAATAAAATGGAAACTATTTTTGATTAATTTAAATTATATATCTATATTTATATAAAGATTCACTCATCAAGAATATAAGAAAAATATTATACAAAAGAAAGCGAGCAAACATAAATATTAAACAAAGTAACATGCTAATATTTTTTTATTAACAATGTAATAATTCCAAAGCTCGGAATGATTAATAAAACAAGTGATGACCCTTTGGGTCGTCACAATATTAGTTCATTTAATTTAATAGAGATTTTATCAATTAAAATTCAGATTATATTATTGAGAATAGCAAAATAAAATTTAAAATAAAATAATATTTCACGAGTAATAAAATATATCTTTTATTATATTACAAAAAGAAAGTAGTAATAAAAAATATTATACAAATTTATATGCTAATAAATTTTTATTAACAATATAATAATACTAAATATTATATGTAATAAAGAATAATATAGAACAAAAAATATTTTTTATTAGTGCCTTTAATTTAATAGATATTTTGGTCAATAAAATGCAAATAATATTGCTGAGAAAAACGAATAAAATTTTACAATGGCTTCTCCTTAAGCCAAGTGGCAGCCTTGAAAAAAGCCACTTGGCATAATTAGTTATTTAGTTAATAGTTAGTTATTTTTTTGAATTTAAATATCTATAAAATATGAAATAAGAAAAAAAATTATCAATTCAAATTGGGGAGTAGTTATTCCTAATATATATATATATATATATATATATATATATATATATATATATATATATATATATATATTATAGAGAATATGAATAGCAAAAAAGTCCAAAAAAGTTCAACAAGTGTCAAAATTTATGAACAAACCTCCAAATATTTGGATATTCAAAAATAATTTAAAAGTAAATAAAAAATTTAAAAATCTTTAATCTTTCAATTCAATTTACTACAACACAGATAATTTTTTAAATGCTTTGTTAAACCTAAAAATTCGAAAAACATAACTACTCCAACTAAATTATTAAGTGCCAATATAATAAGATAAATGAAAAGAGTGCTCTAGAATTAGCGTCACTTTACAAATTGAACCTTCCCTTTTCTCTTAAAAATTAAAAATTCAGAGTATTTATTAGATGCATTGATTTTAGAAAATGTATACCAAGACAAACCGTTATTTTTTTCTATTAAAAGAGAGAAAATATTGTTGTACTAATTTGATAGTGTTGAGAAAAAGTTATTTGGCACTTTTAGAATAAAATCGAAACTATTTTTGATTAATTTAAATTATATATCTATATTTATATAAAGATTCACTCATCAAGAATATAAGAAAAATATTATACAAAAGAAAGCAGCAAACATAAATATTAAACAAAGTAACATGCTAATATTTTTTTATTAACAATGTAATAATACTAAATATTGGATAATATATTAAAAAAACTTACATAACAAAAAAGTTATTCGATGACTATATTAGTTCCTTTAATTTAATAGAGATTTTATCAATTAAAATTCAGATTATATTATTGAGAATAGCAAAATAAAATTTAAAATAAAATAATATTTCACGAGTAATAAAATATATCTTTTATTATATTACAAAAAGAAAGTAGTAATAAAAAATATTATACAAATTTATATGCTAATAAATTTTTATTAACAATATAATAATACTAAATATTATATATAATAAAGAATAATATAGAACAAAAAATATTTTTTATTAGTCCCTTTAATTTAATAGATATTTTGGTCATTAAAATGCAAATAATATTGCTGAGAAAAAAGAATAAAATTTTAAATAAAAATATGTTTCTTGATTAATAAAATATATATCTTCTATTATATTACAAAAAGATAGTAGCAGATAAAAACATTAAACAATGTAATATACTAATAAAAATATCTATAAACAATATAATAATACTAAATATTGGTAATATAATATCTTCACAAGGTAGAAGTAAAGTTTGCGTACAGACTACCCTCCCCGAATCCCATGGTGTGGGATAATACTAGGTATATTGTTGTTGTTGTTGTTGTTGTTGTATATAAGTATATTTAATTTAATAGAGATATTAGATATCGTATTGACAAATATGTTGATAATTAAAATTTATAAAAGAATACAATCTAATATGTTCAAATAACCCGATCATAATTTCCGTTAATTCATATTTTTTAATATCGACCGCGCATCGCGCGGGTATGATTACTAGTATTATTAAAAGCAAAGGAAAAAGGCATGTTATTAAGCCACGTGGCAGCTTCAGAAAAAGCCACGTGGCATAGTTAGTTATTAAATTAGTTATTTAGTTAATAATTAATTATTTATTATTCTTTTTAAATTAAAATATATCTAAAAAACAAAAATAAAAAACTACCATATATATATATATATATATATATATATTAGTAGGTTACTTTAGTTACATTAATAATGTAACGACCCGTCCGGTCGTTTTAGAAAATTTCGCCCCAATCCCTAATTTAACTGTTCCCCCAAGTTCATTTCTGCTATTGTGGGTTGCCGGGAGAGTCGGTTCCAACAATTTGAGCATTTTGGGACACTTAGTCCCTAAATAAGAGCTTTGAAGCTAGAAAATGGCCCGTAGCCGGAACAGTGTTAAGACGATCTCGGAACGGAAATCCGATGGTTTCATTAGTTCCGTTAGGTGATTTCGGGGTTGGGAGCGCGTTCGGAATGTATTTTGGAGGTCCGTAGCTCAATTAGGCTTGAAATGCCGAAGGTTGAAATTTTGGCGAATCCGAACGATAGGTGAGATTTTGATCCGGGGGTCGGAATGGAATTCGGACAATTTCTGTAGCTTCGTTATGTGAATTTGGATATGTCCGCAAAGTTCCAGGTCATTCGGACGTCGTTTGGTCGAGTTTTAGATCGAATGTGCAATTCGGAAAGTTTTAAGAAATTTAGGCTTGAATTCGATGTGAATTATGGGTTTTGATGTTGTTAGACGTGTTTTTATGATTTGAACGAGTTTATATCGTGTTTTGGAGTATGTTGGTGGTTTTCGTTGGGGTCCCGGGAGCCTCGGGATGAATTCGGGGGTCCAAACGGACCAATTTGTGCCAAGAGGCACTGCTGTTCTGCTGCAATAACTGCAGAACAATTTTGCTCTCCGCGATCGCGGAGATGGCCATGCGATCGCGTAAGGGAGAATCCCGAGCTCTGCGATCGCGAAGTAAAGCCTGCGATCGCGTAAGGCTGGAGGTTGAACCAGTGCGATCGCGTGAGGGAGTATGCGTTCGCGTAGGGTATTGGTCGGAAGCAGTGCGATCGCGTGAGGGAGTATGCGATCGCGTAGGGTAGTTGGGGAGCCGGACGAGTTTGTTCTTCGCGATCGCGTTAGTACGTTTGCGATCGCGTAGTATTGATGAGTTGTTCACTACGATCGCGTCCAGGGTCACGCGATCGCGTAGAGGAAAATTAGGCCGCCCATATTTTGTGCATCGCGATCGCAAGCCCAGTGCTGCGATCGCGTAGAGTAAAATGGCCTGGCAGTGACTTTAAGTCCAGAACATTTCGGTCGCGGCCTAACACACCAAAACCGCCATTGTTGAGCTCCAAGAGAGGATTTTGAAGGGGAAACGCTGGGATATCATCGGGAAATCATCGGGGGTAAGTTTCTTGACCTTAATTTGTTGGTTTATCATGAAATCCGTGATTATTTCACTGAAATTGGGAGATTAAAGGTGGGTTTGAGCCCTAGGCCTAAATGTTAGAAAATCTCCGATTTGAGTGGGCAAATGGAGTCCGATTTTGGTAAATTTTATATGCCTAGACTCGTATTGAGATAAGGAACCCGAATATATAATTTTCGTGATTTTTCGATAAGCGTACCGAAAGTCGGGTTTTGGCAACTTGTGGGTTTTGGTGTATTTTGAGTTATTTTGATTGGGTAATGCCCAATTGACCTATTTTGATGTGATTGTATTGATTTTTATCAGATTCTACACTTGTGGAGGCCGACATTCACGGCAAGAGAGTTGTTTCATAGCGGTTTTGTACCGGAGTCGAGGTAAGTGGCTTGTCTAACCTCGTGTGGGGGAATTCTCACCCCTAGGATATTATGTGATAGTTTAAATGCCTTGTACGCGAGGTGACGGGCGTGTACATGCGCTGGTTGTTGAAAACGCACTTTAATTAAAATGTTCTATGAGCGATATTCCTGTCTTTGGCTGTTAATTTGATATTTTTACCCGGTAGTGGTTAGGAAAGCATGATTAGGTAGTACTTAACTATTTAGTTGCCTAATTGCCTTGTTTGAACTCATTGATAATTTTTGGCACTATTTTTCGGTGAAGTTATATTTAAGCATAATAATTCTCTCTGTGGATTCCTTTATTGGCTGTGCTTGTGGACTGCGGGTTCGATTCCCGGAGACCCAGGGCTGTGGGTTCGATTCCCAGAGACCCGGCGTGATATTGGTAGGGACTACGGGTTCGATTCTCGAGATCCTGAGTTATTGGTAGGGACTGCGGGTTCGATTCCCGAGATCCTGAGTTATTGGTAGGGACTGCGGGTTCGATTCCCGGAGATCCTGAGTTATTGATTATTTATTGAGACAAGGGCTGCGGGTTCAATTCCCGGAGACCCAGAGGTACTGTCAATGGGACTGTGGGTTCGATTCCCACAGGTCCTGGACTGGTTTTATTGAGTTGACTATTTGTTGTTAGCTTAATTGTAGACGATTGCGGTAATCATTTATTGTTGTTAATTTCGGAAATTATTATCATTTAAACTGCTTATTATTGTTATTATCATTATATTATTTGTTTCTCGGTAGGGCCCTGACCTTCCTCGTCACTACTCCATCGAGGTTAGGCTTGGCACTTACTGAGTACCGCTGTGGTGTACTCATGCTACTCTTCTGCACACTTTTGTTGTGCAGATCCAGGTACATCAGAGCAGGCTCACACCAGGTGATTCAGCAGCGTTTTGGGAGACCTCGAGGTATGATCTGCTACGTCCGCGGATCCGGAGGCCTTCCTTCTATTCTAGTGCTAGTAGATGATTTTCCTTCATTCCGTTGTTAGATACTCCTTTTTACATAGAGCTACAATTGTATGATCTCTTTTAGTCTGTGTTACCCGTGGGATTCCGGGTCTTGGTAGTGTTTTAAACAGCGTATTTGATTGGTGTATGTGCCAAGCGGCACGGATTTCATTCCTTTCATCTTATTTTCCGCTAAATTCTTATTAAATGTTCATAAACTGGTATATTCCGCAACGTGTTAGGCTTACCTAGTCGTGGGGACTGGGTGCCATCACGACATGTTCACGATTGGTGAACTAGGGTCGTGACAAATAAATATAGATATCTTATAATTAATCTATATATTATTAAAAGCAAAGGAAAAAGCCTTGTTATTAAGCCACGTGGCAACTTCAGAAAAAGCCACATGGCAAAGTTAATTATTAAATTAGTTATTTAGTTAATAATTAATTATTAATTATTCTTTTTAAATTAAAATAACAACAACCCAGTATAATCCCACAAGTGGGGTCTGGGGAGGGTAATATGTACGCAGGCCTTACCCCTACCCAGGGGGCAGAGAGGCTGTTTCCAGGAGACCCTCGGCTCAAGACATCAACAAAAAAAAAACGATACATTAGTACTGTCAATAAACGCATACTAAAAATAACATAAAATAACAACATAACACAAAATAATAAAGTAGCAGCAGCATAAGAAATATAGGAAATACGAAATAGGAAATAGATGAAAGGTATACTAATATCCAATAAATAGCTCCATGTACTGATCAATAACCTCCTACGATTACCTCCTAACTAGCTAATATCACTCTAGTGCGCTGTGGAATTATCCACAACTTCCCCTAACCTACGACTTTAATGTTCGACTTCCACAATCCCCTATCAAGGGCCATGTCCTCAGTAATCCTAAGACGCACTAAGTCCTGCCTTATCACCTCTCCCCAATACTTCTTAGGTCTTCCTCTACCTCTTCTCATGCCTACCACAGCTAGTCGCTCACACCTTCTCACATATATTAATAGGTTACTTTAATTACATTAATAAATATAGATATATTATAATTAATCTATATCTGTAACGACCCGGCCCGTCGTTACGGGAATTACCGCCCCGTTACCTTGCATTTACATATCTTATGCTTTCATATCAGTATTAGAGTATATCGAGTGAGTTAGGAGTGATTCGGGTTGCGAATGAAGCAAATAGCATGTTTGAAGAAAGCTTGAATATGGGAAGTCAACCAAGAGTTGACTATTAAGTTAGAGTGCTCGGAACCGGAGTCTGATGATTCGACTAGTTCCGGGGGATCATTTATGACTTAGGAGAACAATCCGAACTGAATTCGGAAGTCCGGTGTAGTTTTAGGCTAGAATTGGCGAAGGTTGAATTTTGGCGAAAACCGGATGGTAGGTGAGATTTTGATATGGGGGTCGGAATGGAATTTCGACAATTTCTGTAGCTTTGTTATGTAATTTTGGATATGTCTGCAAATTTTCAGGTCATTCGGACATCGTTTGATCGGGTTTTGGATTGAATGTTAGTTTTGAAAGTTTTGAAGAAACTTAGGCTTGAATTCGTGTGGAAATGGTGATTTTGATGTTTGGGATGGTGTTTTTTGTGATTGGAACAAGTCCGTATCATGTTTTGGACTATGTTGGTGGTTTTCGTTGGGGTCTCGGGGGCCTCGGGATGATTTCGGACCATCAACCGGGCATTTTGAACTTGGCAAAATCTGCAGAAAATTGCAGGTTACTGCCCAGGCATTTAAGCCTTCGCGTTCGCGTGGCATAGGCCGCGTTCGCGAAGGCCAGGCGGATCAACGCATCGCGTTCGTGGTCAGGGGTGTCGCGTTCGCGTAGGCCAGGAGTCTTGTGCTTCGCGATCGCGTTCCTGGGTCGCGTGTGCGTAGGTACGTGAGAGTGTGCATCGCGTTCGCGAGAGGGGGATCGCGAACGCGTAGAAGAAAAATCTAGGCGGCTGGGAGTTCGAGCATTACGAACACGTGGTTGGCGTCGCGTTCGCGAAGAGTAACTGGAAGTCGAGCATCGCGAACGCATGAGGGCTCACGCGAACGCGTAGAACAAAATGTTCTGGCAGTGAATAAAAATCACAGAACAGAGAGCTCGCGGGTTTACACCCCCAAAATACAATTTTGAGCCCTAGAGAGAAGAAAACTCGAGGAAAACACCGAGAAATCATCGGGTATTCATCGGAGGTAAGATTCTTGACTCAAAAACATAATTTTATTGTAGAATTAACATCAATCTTCATGAATTTGGGTAGAAATTTTGAATAATTGTGGCCTAGGTATTGAAAAGTGGATTTTGAGTTTTGAAAAGCTATTTGAACTCCGATTTCGATAAATTTTATATGCACGGACTCGTGGCGAGACGAGGATCGCGTTGGTGCTAATTTCAGAATTTTCCGAGCAGTGGGCCCGGAGTTGGGTTTTACCAACTTAGTGTATTTATGCGAATTTCATGTAAATTGAAATGGGTTATGATTCTTTGACCCGTATTTGATATAATTATTGTGGTTTGACTAGATTCTACGCACGAGGGAGCGAATTTCAAAGGAAAAGGCATCGCGGGCGAATCTACGACCGGCTAGAGGTGAGTAGTTTGTGTATATGGTAGCGTGAGGGTTCGAAACCCCGGCTTAGCATATTGTGACGCTAGTAGGGCGTGGCTCGCACACCGTGGCAGGTGGGGGATTGATTGTGACTGGGGATTGAGACAAGTTAGTATCAGAGCCTAGGTTATTAGGACTCGCGAGTCATGAGCTGGTTTAGTAGGCTTTCGCGGATCGGTACGTAGACGTTCATATCTATCCTCGGAGGGCTACAGAAACTTTAGGAAAAACCTCATTTTCTTGGATTCATATCGTGCGATTTGTGTTATCATGAAATTAAATTTTTCCATATTCTATTCTCTCGTAGATGGCGAGAACACGTGCTAGCGGACGTGGCGGACGACCACCATTGGCACCCAGAGGCCGTAGTCGTGGTAGAGGTAGGTCAGCAGTACCAGCACCTGCTGACCCACCACCTGACCAGACTCAGGGTCAGATTCCTGCACCAGTGGCCCAGGTTCAGGGCCAGATCCCAGCTGCAGACGCTCCGGCAACTCAGGTTCAGGCACCGACAATGCCCATTGTGATACCGGATCTTCAGGAGACCTTGGCCTAAATCTTATCAGTATGCACAGGATTGGCTCAGGTCATTGCAGCCTCTACTGCAGCATCTTCTTCATAGGCAGGGGGAGGGAATCAGACCCCCGTGCCTCGCACACCCGAGCCAGTTCAGCCAGCTGCGCCCGTTGCACCAGCTCTGCATATATGGTTCCAGTTATGCCCGACGATGAGCAGCGTCGTTTGGAGAGATTTGAGAGGCTACAGCCTCCGACATTCAGTGGAGCTGAGGGCGAGGATGCCCAGGGTTTTCTTGACAGATGTCAGCGCATGCTTCGCACCGCGGGTATTCTAGAGTCTAGCGGTGTTTCATTCACCACTTTTCAGTTCACAGGTGTAGCATTTCAGTGGTGGGAGGATTTCGAGAGGCGTAGGCCCGCTGGGGCAGCGCCCCTCACTTGGCAGCAGTTCTCCACGGTATTTTTGGAGAAGTACGTGCCTCAGTCTCAGAGAGAAGAGCTGCGACGTCAGTTTGAGTGGCTGAAGCAGGGAGATATGACGGTTACTTAGTATGAGATGAGATTCACACAGCTGGCCCATCATGCCATGTGGATGGTTCCTACGGACAGAAAGAGGATTCGGAGATTTATTGATGGCCTTATTTATCCCATCCGCATATTGATGACCAGGGAGAGAGCTTCGGCAGTTACCTTTGAGGAGGTGGTTGATGCTGCCCGTCACAATGAGGCAGATCGCCGCAGAGAGCGGGAGGAGAGAGAGGCTAAGAGGCCTCGTGGTATTGGCAGCTACAGTGGTGCTCCATCTAGGGGCCAACCTCAGCATAGCAGGGGTCGTTCTTTCAGGTCTCATCAGTCTGGACGTGCAGAGTCCAGTGGGGTTTCATCAGATCGTGGTCGTCAGGGCCATCAGGGTTATCAGGGTCGGCAGGGCCGTCAGTAAGAGTCGACCGCACGCGAGTGCTCTTCCGGCTCGGAGCTGCGCTCGCTGCTTCCTCGGCACGGGGTTCATCTATAGCGAGGGGTCCTCGGCGGCCCCTTCTTCCATCTTCGAGCCGTTGTTTTGAGTGCGGTGACTTGGGCCATATCGGGAGAGAGTGTCCTCGGTGGCTTCGTAAGCGGTCTCGGCGAGAGGGATCAGCCCTCGTCTTCTACTCCTGTTTCTTCAGCGCTATCACAGTCGGCTAGGACTGGTGGCTAGGTATCCAGAGGTCGCCCTAGGGGCGAGGATCGTACTGGTGGAGGCCAGGCACGTTTCTATGCTCTTCCGGATATGAAGGATGCTAGTGCTTCAGATGCGGTCATTTCAGGTATTATCTCAGTCTGCCACAGGGATGCTTCTGTCTTATTTGATCCCGGGTCCACCTATTCTTATGTTTCTACTTATTTTGCACATCACTTGCGTATGACCCGTGGTATTCTTTCTTTGCCCGTACATGTGTCTACCCCAGTGGGGGATACTGTTGTTGTGGATCAGGTATATCGATCCTGTCTTATTACTATTGGGGGTCTGGAGACCCGAGTTGATTTATTACTACTGGGCATGGTAGATTTTGATATGATACTAGGTATGGATTGGCTATCTCCTTACCATGCGATTCTAGACTGTCATGCCAAGACAGTCACACTAGCTATTCCAGGTAATCCGAGGATCGAGTGGCGTGGCTTGACTGATTATGTGTCCGACAGGGTGATTTCTTATATAAAGGCCCAAGGAATGATTGGCAAGGGTTGTTTATCTTATTTGGCCTTCATTAGAGATGTTGAGGCTGAAACACCCAGTCTTGATTCGGTTCCCATTGTGAGGGAGCTTCCGGATGTATTTCCAGCAGACCTGCCAGGCATGCCGTCTGCAGAGATATTGACTTTGGTATTGACTTGGTGCGGGGCACTCAGCCCATTTTTATTCCTACCTATCGTATGGCACCAACAGAGTTAAAAGAATTGAAGGAACAGCTTCAGGAACTCTTAGATAAGGGTTTTATTTGTCCGAGTGTGTCACTTTGGGGTGCACCGGTGTTGTTCGTGAAGAAGAAAGATGGCACAATAAGGATGTGCATTGATTACAGGCAGCTGAACAAGGTAACAGTGAAGAATAAGTATCCATTGCCTCGTATTGAGGACCTATTTGATCAGCTCCAGGGAGCTAGTATATTTTCTAAGCTTGATCTTCGATCGGGCTATCATCAGTTGAAGATCGGGGACTCAGATATTATGAAGACAGCGTTCAGGATGCGATATGGGCACTACGAGTTCCTGGTGATGTCTTTCGGGCTGACTAATGCCCCAGCTGCATTCATGCACTTGATGAATAGCGTATTTCGGTCGTACCTTGATTCTTTTGTGATTGTGTTTATTGATGATATTCTGGTATATTCTCGCAGCCAGGAGGAGCATGCACAGCACTTGAGGGTGGTACTGCAGAGGTTGAGAGAAGAGAAGCTTTATGCAAAATTCACTAAGTGTGAGTTCTGGCTTGACACTGTGACTTTTCTGGGACATGTAGGGTCCAGTGATGGTATACGGGTTGATCCACAAAAGGTTGAGGCAGTGCAGAATTGGCCCAGACCTTCCTCAGCTACCGAGATTCGGAGTTTTCTCGGCTTGGCAGGCTATTATCGCCGGTTTGTTCAGGGTTTCTCATCTATTGCTTCACCGTTGACTAAGTTGACACAGAAGAATTCTCCATTTGTGTGGTCTAATGAATGTGAGGAGAGCTTCCAGAAGCTCAAGGAGGCTTTGACCACAACTCTAGTACTTGTGTTGCCATCAGCCTCGGGGTCATATACGGTGTATTATGATGCTTCTAGATTTAGGCTCGGTTGTGTGTTAATGTAGGAGGGTAGAGTTATTGCATATGTTTCTCGTCAGCTAAAGCCCCACGAGAAGAACTACCCTGTTCATGATTTGGAGTTAGCTGCTATTGTTCATGCCTTGAAGATTTGGAGGCATTACCTATATGGTGTATCTTGTGATATGTATACAGACCACCGCAGCCTTCAGCATTTGTTTAAGCAGAAAGATCTAAATTTGAGGCAGCGGAGATGGCTTGAATTGCTTAAAGACTATGATATTACTATCTTGTACCATCCGGGAAAGCCAATGTAGTGGCTGATGCATTGAGCCGGAAGGCTATTAGTATGGGCAGTTTGGCGTATATTCCAGTTGGGGAGAGACCCCTTGCAGTTGATGTTCAGACGTTAGCTAACCAGATGGTAAGGCTGGATATTTCTAAGCCCAGTCGGGTGATGGCTTGTGTAGTAGCTCGTTCTTCTTTATATGATCGTATCCGAGAGCGCCAGTATAATGATCCACACTTACTTGTCCTTTAGGACAGAGTTCAACATGATGATGCCAGAGATGTCACTATTGATAGTGATGGTGTATTGCGGATGCAGGGCCGGATATGCGTGCCTAATATTGATGGCCTTCGTGAGTTGATATTGGAGGAGGCCCACAGCTCGCGGTATTCTATTCATCCAGGAGCCGCGAAGATGTACCAGGATTTGAAACAGCATTACTGGTGGAGAAAGATGAAGAAAGATATTGTGAGCCATGTGGCTTGGTGTCTGAACTGTCAGCAGGTCAAGTATGAGCATCAGAGACATGGTGGTGTATTCCAGCGTATTGATATTCTTGAATGGAAGTGGGAAAGGATTACTATGGACTTTGTCAGTGGACTCCCTCGGACAGCGAGGAAGTTTGATTCAGTTTGGGTGGTGGTGGATAGGTTGACCAAGTCAGCTCACTTCATCCCAGTGTGTACTACTTATTCCTCGGAGCGGTTGGCAGAGATATTCATCCGTGAGATAGTGAGATTGCATGGAGTTCCCATTTCTATTATATCAGACAGAGGTACCCAGTTCACTTCTCAGTTCTGGAGGACATTTCAGCGAGAGTTGGGTTCACAGGTAGAGTTGAGCATAGCATTTCATCCATAGACGGATGGGCAGTCTGAGCGTACTATTCGGATATTGGAGGACATGTTGCGTGCTTGTGTCATTGATTTCGGTGGTTCGTGGGCTGATTATTTGCCTCTTGTGGAGTTTGCTTATAATAATAGCTATCGGTCCAGCATTCAGATGGCACCGTATGAAGCTGTATATGGGAGGCGGTGTAGGTCTCCAGTCGGTTGGTTCGAGCCCGGCGAGGCTAGGTTGTTGGGGACAGAGTTAGTCCAAAATGCCTTAGACAAAGTGAATGTGATTCAAGAGAGACTTCGCATAGCTCAGTCGCGTCAGAAAAGTTATGCGGACCGAAAGGTCCGAGATGTGTCTTATTCAGTAGGTGAGAAGGTGTTGTTGAAGGTTTCGCCTATGAAGGGTGTTATGAGGTTTGGAAAGAAAGGAAAGTTGAGCCCAAGGTTCATTGGACCTTTTGAGGTGCTTAGGAAAGTTGGGGAGGTGGCCTATATACTTGCTTTGCCACCCAGTTTGTCGGGAGTTCACCTTGTGTTCCATGTATTCATGCTCCGGAAGTATGTCGGAGACCCGTCTCATGTGTTAGACTTCAGCACGATACATCTAGATGAGGATTTGACTTATTGTGACGACCCAAATGGTCATCACTTGTTTTATTAATCATTCCGAGCTTTTGAGGTCTTGAAAACCTCAATTATAGTTGCCTCGATTTGCGTGCACAGTCCGGGCACAAAGCTGGAAATTTTTATGTTGAAATATGTGAAATATGTGAAAAAGTTGAAGAATTTTGATATTAATATTGATATGGTGGACTTTGGTCAACATTTTTGGTAAATGGACCCGGATCCGTGATTTGACGGTCTCAGAAAATCCGTAGTAAAATATGGAACTTGGGCATATGCCCGGAATTGAAATCCGAGGTCTAGAACCCCGGTAAAAGAATTTTTCTGTTAAATTGTTTTCCGAAAATGTTTAAGGAAAATGAAACTGAATTTTGATTAAAAAGTACTGGTATCGGGCTCGTATTTTGGTTCCGACGCCCGGTACAGGTCATATATATTGGTTAAGCGCTTCCTGTAAAGTTTGGTTGAAAACGGACGTCGTTTGACGTGTTTCGGCCTTAAATTGGAAAGTTTGGAAATTATGGAATTTTAAAGAATTCTTGAGTTTTAAGGCTCAATTCATTGATTTTAATGTTATTTTAGCGATTTGATCGTGCGAGCAAGTTCGTATGATGTTTTTGAGTTAGTGTACATATTTGGTTTGGAGCCCCGAGGGCTCGGGAGTGTTTCGGAGGTGGTTCGGGGTGTTTTTGGACTTAGAAAACTGGCAGATTTTCTGCAATTTTTACACGGACATTTTACTCTACGCGATCGCGGCCTTGTACACGCGATCGCACTGCCTTGTCACATTACTCAACGCGATCGCAGCTGTCTGCACGCGATCGCGAAGCTTTCTGTCCTTCTTCAACGCGATCGCAGCCGTCTGCACGCGATCGCGTAGCTTTCCGTTTTCCTTCAACGCGATCGCGACCCTTTTCACGCGATCACGTAGTACAAATGAGCCACCCAGCGAAATTCTTCTACGCGATCGCAGCATTGTCCACGCGATCGCGTAGTGTTGAATATTTGCCTTCCGCGATCGCGACCCAATTCACGCGATCGCGTAGAACAAATTCGCTGCCCGGTGAATTTAATTCCAAAACAGAACAGAAACGGGATAAAAATCCCATTTCTGTTCAACTCTCTTCTCCACAACTCCTTGGACGATTTTTGAGCGATTCTTCATCAAACTTCTTGGGTAAGTGATTCTTAACTCGTTTTCTTCATTTTCCATCAATATTATTTGAATTCCTAAGCCTAATTAGGTGTAAATGGGTAGAAAAATTGAGAATTGAGTATAATAAGGGTTTTCAAAGAATTTGCGATCTAGAACTCGTTTTTGGAGTCGAGCTTAAGAACAAATTGTATATTTGAACTCATGGAGGATTGGGTGAACTTATTTTGGTTCGAAACTTGAGTTTCGATTATGTAGGCCCGGGGTCGATTTTTACTATTCCGGGCAGAATGTTGTAAAAATCATATTTAGCAATATGAACTAGTTTGTTAAGTAGAATTGATGATATGAAATCAATTGTGTATAGATACGGTTGGATTGGAGTCAAATTCGAAAGGAAAAGGCATTGCTACGGATTGAATCATTCGTGAACTTTCGAGGTAAGTGTTTGTTCTATCCTAGTTTGTAGGAATATGAATTTAGTTATGAATAGATTGTTGAATAAGAGTTATTGGTGTTATACCGGTAATGAAGGTAAATTGTTGAAATTATTATAAATTATTGGTTTAAAACCGGTAATTATAAATATTGTTGATATAGAGATTATTGGCTAAATGCCGGTAATATACATATTTTATGAATTGGGATCGTGTGGCGCGCCGACCACTTATATATATTTATGAATTGGGATCGTGTGGTACGCCGACCACAAAGTGACTTAAATCTTGGCATTGGCCATAGTTGCCGGTAGCCTATTGATATATTTGGGAGCGGGTGGTACGCCTACCACAAGATATAATTATTGATATATTTGGGAGCGGGTGGTACGCCTACCACAAGATATAATTATTGATATATTTGGGAGCGGGTGGTACGCCTACCACAAGATATAACTATGATATTTGGGAGCGGGTGGTACGCCTACCACAAGATATAATTACTGTGATAGTTGGGAGCGGGTGGTACGCCTACCACGAGATATGAAATGAGAGAGGAATTGAGACATGAAAGTAAGATTTATTATGTTGATTAGATTATTCTGGATATCGTGAGTTATTGATTGTTATTTCAGAGCAGAGTATTTCCTTATAAATGTATTGTATATATATATGTCTATATTGCAACTGTACAGGTTTAGGTGGGTGACTGGCCTTAGCCTTGTCACTAGTTCGCTGGGATAGGCCAGGCACTTACCAGCACATGGGGTCGGTTGTGCTGATACTACACTCTGCGCTCTTTTTGCGCAGATACAGGTTACGGACAGCAGCAACGACAGTAGCGACTTGTGGATTTTTCGACTACTGAGACTACGAGGTAGCCTTGCAGGCGTCCGCAGGACCCGTTATCTCTTCTATCTATGTTTTTCATTCTATTATCTCATATAATCGAGATAAACAGCTTGTATTTTCTTTCCGATAATTATGTGTATTATTCTTAGAAGTTCGTGAGTATTGTGACACCAGTCTTGGGTAGTGTATCATGGTTGGGTTTTCTTTATCATATTTGACTAAGTCTTCCGCTAATTTTGATTATTCCGCTGTAATGTATATGTTTTAAATAAGAAATTGGTAATTAATGGAGATGTAATTAATATTTGGCTTGCCTAGCTTCCATTTAGTAGGCGCCATCATGACCTCGATGGTGGGAAATCCGGGTCGTGACACTTATGATGTGGAACCAGTAGCCATTTTGAGTCGACAGGTTCGTAAGTTGAGATCCAAGGACATAGATTCAGTGAAAGTGCAATGGAGAGGTCGTCCCGTGGAGGAAGCAACTTGGGAGACCGAGCAGGAGATGCGGAGCAGATATCCTCACTTGTTTGATGCTCCAGGTATGTTTCTTAACCCGCTCGCGGACGAGCATTTGTTTAGGTTGGGGAGAATGTAACGACCCGGCCCGTCGTTACGGGAATTACCACCCCGTTACCTTGCATTTACATATCTTATGCTCTTATATCAGTATTAGAGTATATCGAGTGAGTTAGGAGTGATTCGGGTTGCGAATGAAGCAAATAGCATGTTTAAAGAAAGCTTGAATATGGGAAGTCAATCAAGAGTTGACTATTGAGTTAGAGTGCTCGGAACCGGATTCTGATGATTCGACTAGTTCCGGGGGATCATTTATGACTTAGGAGAACAATCGGAACTAAATTCGGAAGTACGGTGTAGTTTTAGGCTTGAATTGGCGAAGGTTGAATTTTGGCGAAAATCGGATAGTAGGGGAGATTTTGATCTGGGGGTCGGAATGGAATTCCGATAATTTCTGTAGCTTCGTTATGTGATTTTGGATATGTCTGCAAGTTTTCAGGTCATTCGGATATCGTTTGATCGGGTTTTGGATTGAATGTTAGTTTTGAACGTTTTGAAGAAACTTAGGCTTGAATTCATGTGGAAATGGTGATTTTGATGTTTAGGATGGTGTTTTTGTGATTGGAACAAGTCCGTATTATGTTTTGGACTATGTTGGTGGTTTTCGTTGGGGTCTCGGGGGCCTCGGGATGATTTCGGACCATCAACCGGGCATTTTGAACTTGGCAAAATCTGCAGAAAATTGCAGGTTACTGCCCAGGCATTTAAGCCTTCGCGTTCGCGTGGCATGGGCCGCGTTCGCGAAGGCCAGGCGGATCAACGCATCGCGTTCGCGGTCAGGGGTATCGCGTTCGCGTCGGCCAGGAGTCTTGTGCTTTGCGATCGTGTTCCTGGGGTCGCGTTCGCGTAGGTACGTGAGAGTGTGCATCGCGTTCGCGAGAGAGGGATCGCGAACGCGTAGAAGGAAATCTGGGCGGCAGGGAGTTTGAGCATCGCGAACGCGTGGTTGGCGTCGCGTTCGCGAAGAGTAACTGGAAGCCAAGCATCGTGAACGCGTGAGGGCTCACGCGAACGCGTAGAACAAAATGTTCTGGCAGTGAATAAAAATCACAGAACAGAGAGCTTGTGGGTTTACACCCCCAAAATACAATTTTGAGCCCTAGAGAGAAGAAAACTCGAGGAAAACACTGAGAAATCATCGGGTATTCATCGGAGGTAAGATTCTTGACTCAAAAACATAATTTTATGGTAGAATTAACATCAATCTTCATGAATTTGGGTAGAAATATTGAAGAATTGTGGCCTAGGTATTAAAAACGGGATTTTGCGTTTTGAAAGGCTATTTGAACTCCGGTTTCGATAAATTTTATATGCACGGACTCGTGGCGAGACGAGGATCGCGTTGGTACTAATTTCAGAGTTTTCCGAGTAGTGGGCCCGGGGTCGGGTTTTACCAACTTAGTGTATTTATGCGAATTTCATGTAAATTGATATGGGTTATGATTCTTTGACCCGTATTTGATATAATTATTGTGGTTTGACTAGATTCTACGCACGAGGGAGCAAATTTCAAAGGAAAAGGCATCGCGGGCGAATATACGACCGGCTAGAGGTGAGTAGTTTGTGTATATGGTAGCCCGAGGGTTCGAAACCTCGGCTTAGCACATTGTGACGCTAGTAGGGCGTGGCTCGCACACCGTGGCAGATGCGGGATTGATTGTGACTGGGGATTGAGACTTGGTCCATCCCGAAAGTGAAAAATATATTATTAGTGTCGGAAATACACTGTATTTGATATATTTGTGGGCGGTAAGCCTTGTTTGGGGCCTTGTGCCGACCTGTAGCGTCCTTAGAGGACAATATTTATGTGATAGCTATATATTTGCTTAAATCACTGATCTCATTCCTGGAAATTGAAATCACACTATTGAAATGCTAATTCACGTTTTTTGCAAATTGAATAAAAGTTAAGTATTTTTCATAAATTATGAACTGGAAACTGGAATTACGAAAAATGAACTGTTTTTGTGACTTATCTGATTTATGTGGACTGAGGATGGATCGGGCTGCACGCCGCAGCGGTTGATATGAGGATCGGGCTGCACGCCGCAGCAGTATTGCGCTTGGGCTGTAGGAGCCCCTCCAGAGTGTGTACACACCCCCAGTGAGCGCCGTCGACGTTAAATGGATCGGGCTACACGTCGTAGCGATTATGTGCATTGCATTGCATCTTTATTTGTTGAATTACTCTGTGGTAGCTGTATTGTACTGTTGATGCTAGTTCGTAGGAGATTCGGACTGTAGTGTAGCTTCATATTGTGGTATTTTGTGGATTTCCTACTTTCAGCTACTTTTATATATTTATTACTCACTGAGTACTTAGTACTCACCCCTACTCCCTGCACCTTTTGTGTGCAGACTCAGGTATTCAGGAGCAGTAGATAGGCAATTCCAGCGGTTTCAGAGTCATACCGAGTTGCTAAGGTAGCTGCCGACGTTCGCAGAACCTAGCTACTCCTCCTCTTTTCAGTTGCTATCTTATATTCAGACTTGAGTATTTCTAAACAGTATTCTCTATTTTCTGTTGGGTTTGTTGGAGGCTCTAGACTTGTGACTCCAGATCTTTGGGAGTGTCAGTTATTTTCGCACTTCTTAGTATTTTGTTCATTATTATTATTATTGGAGTTCTTTAACTCATATATTCTTATTGGGATGTCCATTTGGGACTGATATTCGATGTGTTAAGTAATTGTTGGTCTGGCAGGCCTAGCTTAATTGTTGGGTGCCATCACGACCGGATTTGGGTCGTGACAATATCTATATATTATTAAAAGCAAAGGAAAAAGCCCTCTCATTAAGGCACGTGGCAGCTTCAGAAAAAGCCACGTGGCATATAAATTTATTAAATTAGTTATTTAGTTAATAATTAATTATTAATTATTCTTTTTAAATTTAAATATATCTAAAAAACAAAAATAAAAAACTACCAAATATATATATATATATATATATATATATATATATATATATATATATATATATATATATATATGGTTATGGTAAGTACATTAATAAATATAGATATCTTATAATTAATTAACAATAATAAAAAACTATATAAAAATAAAAGTATAAAAATATATCTATATCTATCTATATATACTTAAAAGTCAAAGACAATGGCTTCTCCTTAAGCCAAGTGGCAGCCTTGAAAAAAGCCACTTGGCATAATTAGTTATTTGGTTAATAGTTAGTTATTTTTTTGAATTTAAATATCTATAAAATATGAAAATAAGAAAAAAAAATTATCAATTCAAAATGGGGAGTAGTTATTCCCATATATATATATATATATATATATATATATATATATATATATATATATATATATATATATATATATATATAATTGTTATTATATTATATTATATTATTATAGAGAATAGGAATAGCAAAAAAGTCCAAAGAATTCCAAGTTTAACCAAAATTCAACAAGTGTCAAAATTTAGGAACAAACCTCCAAAATATTTGGATATTCAAAAATAATTTAAAATAAATAAAAAATTTAAAAAATCTTTAATCTTTCAATTCAATTTACTACAACACAGACAATTTTTTAAATGCTTTGTTAAACCTAAAAATTCGAAAAACATAACTACTCCAAGTCTAAATTATTAAGTGCCGATATAATCAGATAAATGAAAAGAGTGCTCTAGAATTAGCGTCACTTTACAAATTGAACCTTCCTTCTTCTCTTGAAAATTAAAAATTCAGAGTATTTATTAGATGCATTGATTTTAGAAAATGTATACCAAGACAAATCATTATTTTTTTCTATTAAAAGAGAGAAAATATTGTTGTACTAATTTGATAGTGTTGAGAAAAGTTATTTGGCACTTTTAGAATAAAATCGAAACTATTTTTGATTAATTCAAATTATATATATATATATATATATATATATATATATATATATATATATATATATATATATATATATATATATATATATATATATATATATATATATATATATATATATTTATATTAAGATTCACTCATCAAGAATATACGAAAAATATTATACAAAAGAAAGCAGGAAACATAAATATTAAACAAAGTAACATGCTAATATTTTTTTATTAACAATATAATAATACTAAATATTGGATAATATATTAAAAAATTACATAACAAAAAAGTTATTCGATGACTATATTAGTTCCTTTAATTTAATAGAGATTTTATCCATTAAAATTCAGATTATATTATTGAGAATAGCAAAATAAAATTTAAAATAAAATAATATTTCACGAGTTATAAAATATATCTTTTATTATATTACAAAAAGAAAGTAGTAATAAAAAATATTATACAAATTTATATGCTAATACATTTTTATCAACAATATAATAATACTAAATATTATATATAATAAAGAATAATATAGAACAAAAAATATTTTTTATTAGTCCCTTTAATTTAATAGATATTTTTGTCATTAATTTGCAAATAATATTGCTGAGAAAAAAGAATAAAATTTTAAATAAAAATATGTTTCTTGATTAATAAAATATATCTTCTATTATATTACAAAAAGATAGTAGCAGATAAAAACATTAAACAATGTAATATACTAATAAAAATATCTATAAACAATATAATAATACGAAATATTGGTAATATAATATCTTCACAAGGTAGAGGTAAGGTTTGCGTACAAACTACCCTCCCTGAATCCCATGATGTGGGATAATACTAGGTATATTATTATTGTTGTTGTTGTTGTTGTTGTATATAAGTACATTTAATTTAATAGAGATATTAGATATCGTATTGACAAATATGATGACAATTAAAATTTATAAAACAATACAATCTAATATGTTCAAATAACCCGATCATAATTTCTGTTAATTCATATTTTTTAATTTCGACCGCGCATCGCGCGGGTATGACTACTAGTATATTATTAAAAGCAAAGGAAAAAGCCCTCTTATTAAGCCACGTGGCAGCTTCAGAAAAAGCCACGTGGCATAGTTAGTTATTAAATTAGTTATTTAGTTAATAATTAATTATTAATTATTCTTTTTAAACTTAAATATATCTAAAAAAACAAAATAAAAAACAATCATATATATATATATATATATATACACATATATATATGTATATATATACATATATATATATGTATGTATATATATATATATATATATTACTTTAATTACACTAATAAATATAGATATCTTATAATTAATTAACTATAATAAAAAACTATATAAAAATGAAAATATAAAAATATGTCTATATCTATATCTATATATTATTAAAAGGAGAGGAACAATCCCTCAAATTAAGCCACGTGGCAGCTTCAGAAAAAGCCACGTGGCGTTGTTTGTTATTAAATTATTTATTTAGTTAATAATTAATTATTGATTATTCTTTTTGAATTTAAATATTTCTATAAACTAAAATAAAAACTACCATATATATATATTTATATATATATATATATATTAATTGTTCACTTTAATTACATTAATGAATATAGATATCTTATAATTAATTAACTTTAATAAAAAACTATATAAAAATGAAAATATAAAAATATATAAAAAAAATAACTACCCATTCAAATTGGGTGAGAGTAGTTCCAAGTTGTAGTTTTTAAATTATTTTAAAATAAAAAAGCAAAAAAAAAAATCTATAAAAAATGAAAGAAGAGAAGAAAAACTATCCTTTCAAATCATGAAAGTAGTTTCAAGTTGGAGTTTTTAAATAAACAAAAAAAGAGAAGAAAAATTGCCCATTTAAACCGGGGAGTAGTTTCAAGTTGGAGTTTTAAAATAAAAATAGATATATTATAATTAACTATAATAAAAAATATATATAAATATATAAAAATAATAACTACCCTTTCAAATTGGGTGGCAGTAGTTTCAAGTTGCAGTTTTTAAATTATTTTAAAATAAAAAACTAAAAAAAGAAGTCTATAAAAAATGAAAAAAGAGAAGAAAATCTATATATTAAAAGGAGAGAAAAAATCCCTCTCCAAGTCAAGTGACAGCTTCAGAAAAAGCCACATGGTATAGTAGTTATTAAATAGTTATTTATTTAATAGTTTTTTATTAGTTATTCTTTTTGAATTTAAATATATATATATATATATATATATATATATATATATATATATATATATATATATATATATATTAATTAGTTACTTTAATTATATTAATAAATATAGATATCTTATAATTAATTAACTATAATAAAAAACTATATAAAATATAAAAAGATAAATATATAATAAAAAACTACCCATTCAAATTTGGTGAGAGTAGTTTCAAGTTGGAGTTTTTAAAATATTTTAAAATAAAAAAGCAAAAAACAATCTATAAAAAACAAAAAAAAAGAAGAAAAACTACCCATTCAAATCGGGAAGTAGTTTCAAGTTGGAGTTATAAAATAAAAATAGTTATATTATAATGAACTATAATAAAAAAAACAAAAAATATAAAAATATATAGAAAAATAACTACCCATTTAAATTGGGTGCGAGTAGTTTCAAGTTGTAATTTTTAAATTATTTTAAAATAAAGAAAACAAAAAACAAAGCTATAAAAAATGAAAAAAAGAGAAGATAAACTACCCATTCAAATTGGGGAGTAGTTTCAAGTAGGAGTTTTAAAATAATTTTGACATAAATAACAAAATAAAAAAATAGTAAATTACCAATTCAAATTGGGGAGTAGTTTTAGGTCTCAAGTTCGAAACTCACCGGGTGCAAATAATTTCTGAGGGCCATCGGACTGGGTATAACCTGAATTAACTGTGGTGCACTTGCGGGAAACTCACTGTCGAGGGCCTGTGCACCCCCGAGATTAGTCGGGGCTCAAAGAGACTTGGACACCTGGTGCAATATCAAAAGAATTGGGGTGTAATTTTAAGTTGGAGTTTTAAAACTATTTGAAAATAAAAAAACAAAAATAAGGAAAAAGTAAACTTCAGAGAAATTTTTTAAATAACGTAATCTGCTAATGAACTTTTTATTAACAATGTAATCGTATTAAATATTGGAAGATATAATACAGAAAAATATTTAACAACAACGTTGCGCTGCCTGTATAAATCCCATTAGTTTAACATAGATTTTATTCACTAAAATTTTGATAATATTATTAAGAAAAACAAAATAAACTTTAAAATAAAAATATTTCAATAGTGATATATTATATATCTTCTCATATATTAAAAAAAGAAAGCGAATACTAAATATTATTTAATATAATAAAGAAAAACAGAACAAAAAAGTTATTCACTCGCTATATAAATATCTTTGATTTAATAGAGATTTCATTATTGGTATATCGTATTGACAAACAAGATGACAATTGCATTTTATTAGAGAAATATGATCTAATAGGATCAAACAAGTCTGATCATAATTTAATTTAATTAATTCTTTTTAATATTGACCGCGCATCGCGCGGGTATAACTACTAATATTATTAAAATCAAAGGAAAAAACCTTGTTATTAAGCCACGTGGCAGCTTCAGAAAAAGCCACGTGGCATAGTGAGTTATTAAATTAGTTATTTAGTTAATAATTAATTATTGATTATTCTTTTTAAATTAAAATAAATTTAAAAAAAAAATGCAATAGTACCTATATATATATATATATATATATATATATATATATATATATATATATATATATATATATATATATACACATATATATATTAATAGGTTACTTTAATTACATTAATAAATATAGATATCTTCTAATTAATCTATATCTATATATTATTAAAAGCCAAGGAAAAAGCCCTCTCATTAAGCCACGTGGCAGCTTTAGAAAAAGCCACGTGGCATAGTTAGTTATTAAATTTAGTTATTTAGTTAATAATTAATTATTGGTTATTCTTTTTGAATTTGAATATTCTAAAAACAAAAATAAAAAATTACTATATATATATATATATAAATTGTTTACTTTAATTAAATTAATAAATATAGATATTTTATAATTAATTAACTATAATAAAAAAACATATATATAAAAATGAAAATATAAAAATATAAAAAACAACAACCCATTCAAATCTATATATTTTTAAAAGCCAAGGAAAAAGCCCTCTCATTAAGCCACGTGGCAGCTTTAGAAAAAGCCACGTGGTATAGTTAGTTATTAAATTTAGTTATTTAGTTAATAATTAATTATTGGTTATTCTTTTTGAATTTGAATATTCTAAAAATAAAAATATATAAATATAGATATCTTATAATTAATTAAGTATAATAAAAAAATATATATAAAAATGAAAATATAAAAATATAAAAAAAAACTACCCATTCAAATAGGGTGAGAGTTATTCCAAGTTGCAGTTTTTAAATTATTTAAAAATAAAAAAGCAAAAAAAAAAGCAAAAAGAAAAATCAATAAAAACGAAAAAAAGAGAAGAAAGACTACAGATTCAAATCGAGAAGTAGTTAGTTTAGAAAAAGGCCTTCTCTTTAAGTCAAGTGACAGCTTTAGAAAAAGCAACATGACATAGTTAGTTATTAAATAGTTATTTATTTAATAATTATTTATTGGTTATTCTTTTTGAATATATATATATATATATATATATATATATATATATATATATATATATATATATATATATATTAATTAGTTACTTTAATTATATTAATAAATATAGATATCTTATAATTAATTAACTATAATAAAAAACTATATAAAAAAATATAAATATATAAATAACTACCCATTCAAATTTGGGGAGAGTAGTTTCAAGTTGGAGTTTTAAAATACTTTTTACATAAAAAACAAAACTAAAAAAGTAGTAAATTATCAATTCAAATTGGGGAGTAGTTTTAGGTCTCAAGTTCGAAACCCACCGGGTGCAAATAATTTCCGAGGGTCATCGGACTGGGTATAGCATGAATTAATTGTGGTGCACTTGCGGGAAACTTCTTGCCGAGGGTATGTGCACCCCCATGATTAGTCGGGGCACGAAGAGATTCGGACACCCGGTACAAAATCAAAAAAATTGGGGTGTAACTTAAGTTGGAGTTTTAAAATTATTTGAAAATAAAAAAAAAAAACCAAAAATAAAGAAAAAATAAACTCCAGAGAAAATTTTTAAATAACGTAATATGCTAATGAACTTTATATTAACAATTTAATAGTATTAAATATTGGAAGATATAATATAGAAAAGTATTTAACAAAAACGTTGCGCTGCCTGTATAATTCCCATTAGTTTAACATAGATTTTATTCACTAAAATTTTGATAATATTATTAAGAACAATAAAATAAACTTTAAAATAAAAAATATTTCAATAGTAATATATTATATATCTTCTCATATATTAGAAAAAGAAAGCGAATACTAAATATTATTTAATATAATAAAAAAAACAGAACAGAAAAGTTATTCACTCGCTATATAAATACCTTTGATTTAATAGAGATTTCATTATTGGTATATTATTTTGACAAACAAGATGACAATTGCATTTTATTAAAGAAATATTATCTAATAGGATCAAACAAGTCTGATCATAATTTAATTTAATTAATTTTTTAATATTGACCGCGCATCGCGCGGGTATGACTACTAATATTATTAAAAGCAATGGAAAAAGCCTTGTTATTAAGCCACGTGGCAGCTTTAGAAAAAGCCACGTGGCATAGTTAGTTATTTAGTTAATAATTAATTATTGATTATTCTTTTTAAATTAAAATATATCTAAAAAACAAAAATAAAAAACTACCATATATATATATATTAATGTAATTAAAGTAACCTATTAATATATATATATATATATATATATATATATATATATATATATATATATATATATATATATATATATATATATATATATATATATATATATATATATATATATATATTAATAGGTTACTTTAATTACATTAATACATATAAATATCTTATAATTAATTAACTATAATAAAATAACTATATAAAAATGAAAATATAAAAATATATCTATATATATATTATTAAAAGCAAAGGAAAAAGCCCTATCATTAAGCCACGTGACAGCTTCAGAAAAAGCCACGTGACATAGTTAGTTATTAAATTAGTTATTTAGTTAATAATTAATTATTGATTATTCTTTTTAAATTAAAACTAGTATACTTACCCTCGCGATGCGCATATCATTTTAAAGAAAAAAAGATATTAGAAACAGATATAAATTGCAGACTACATTTAGCAACCACATTCAGAGGAATTAAACCAAAAAAACAAATAGACGAATTTAATCGGATTTTTTCTATAAAATTGTTGACAGGGACCACCAATGTAACATCCCGCCGAGTAGCTGGAAGGAACTTCTCCAAGAATAATTCTGCAAACTGCTCCCAAGTCAAAGATGGCGATCCTGCTGGCCTGGTTAGACAATAATCTCTCCACCAAGTCTTGGCAGAACCAGATAACCGAAAAGTAGCAAAATCCACACCAACCATGAAATCTACATTTCGAACCTTACGATCCGCATAAGTCTTTTGCCTAGACTGAGCTGAACGCAATCTCTCCTGAATAGTCCTCTCGGACTGGCCATCCGTCTGAGGATGAAATGCTGTACTCAACTGAACCTGGGTGCCTAACTCCTGCTGGACCGCTCTCCAGAACCGCGAGGTAAACCGCGTACCCCGATCAGAGATAATAGATACTGGCACTCCATGGAGACGAACAATCTCCCTAATATAAACTTCCGCTAACCTCTCCGATGAGTAGGAGACAGATACTGGAATAAAGTGTGCTGACTTGGTCAGCCTATCAACAATGACCCAAATAGCATCAAATTTCCGTCTAGTCAAAGGAAGTCGAGTAACGAAATCCATAGTGATCCGCTCCCATTTCCACTCGGGAATTTCAATCCTCTGGAATACACCACCAGGTCTCTGGTGCTCATATTTCACCTGCTGACAGTTTAGACACCGAGCAACATACGCAACGATATCTTTCTTCATTCTGCGCCACCAATAGTGCTGACGTAAGTCCTGGTACATCTTCGCGGCGCCTAGGTGAATAGAATACCGCGAACTGTGGGCCTCTGCTAATATTAACTCTCGAATCCCTTCGACATTGGGCACACAAACTCGACCATGCAATTTCAATATCCCATCATCATCTAGATTTACCTGTGTGGCACCTCCCCGCTGTACTGTATCTCTCAACTCACGCAAATGAGGATCATCAAATTGCCTCTCACGGATATGCTCTAATAAAGAAGAATGAGCGACCGTGCAGGCTAACACTCTGCTAGGCTCAGAAATATCCAATCTCACGAACCGGTTGGCTAATGCCTGGACGTCTAGAGCCAATGGTCTCTGACTGACCGGAATATATGCAAGACTACCCATGCTGGCAGACTTTCTACTCAATGCATCGGCCACCACGTTGGCCTTACCTGGGTGATATAAAATAGTAACATCATAGTCTTTTAGCAACTCTAGCCATCTTCTCTGCCTCATATTCAACTCTTTCTGCTTAAACAAATACCGAAGACTCTTATGATCGGTGTACACTTCACATACTACACCATACAAATAATGCCTCCAGATCTTCAATGCGTGAATAATCGCCGCCAATTCTAGATCATGCACTGGATAGTTCTTCTCATGAATCTTCAACCGCCTCGAAGCATAGGCAATAACCTTGCCATCCTGCATTAACACTGCACCAAGCCCAATACGGGAAGCATCACAATAAACAGTATAAGGTCCCGTACCTGTGGGTAACACGAGTTCATGTATATAATTTGTTTCAAAATCGGACCTCAATTCGAGGTCCAATTCCCAATTTATGAAAAACCCTATTTTCTAACAAAAACAAGAATTTTACCATGAAAACATTTGATTTCTAATGAAAAACATGTTTAATGATGTTAGGAATTGAAAGAATTAAGTAAAAAGTGACTTACAATCGATTTGATGAAGAAGAAATCCTTGAAGAATCGCAAATGGGTGTTTTGGGTTTTGTAAAATGTGAAGAAATGACTGAAATTCGTGTTTTTCAGGTCTCTGTGTTCGCATTTGCGAACATGGGTTCGCAATTGCGAACCCAGCGTAAAATCCCTGAAAAGCCTTGGGGTCTTAGGTTCGATTCCCAGTAGCTGCAGCTATGCGTGGAATGCTCCTATACCCAAGGGTAACAATTCCTTAGGCTGCATGTCACTGCTTTGTGTACGGTGGCACGGCCGGCACCGCCGCTGCTGTGTGTTCGGCGGGGTGTTACAACCAATTATCAAGAAAAGTTACATCATAATGGGGTAATGCCACACCAATACTTGGCTTTAGAAGGATTAGTCCACTTGACAATACAAAAAAATTGTCTCAACTTGTGATTAGCCAAAAACAAAAAACAGTTAAAGATATGTATAATCACAGTAATTAAGGCATCACCTTCAATTGTGTTGTACTTTGGATCAGAAGTATATGCACACATGAGCAAGTCAATTATGTTAGTCGATGATACAAATGAAAACTCATATCGATAACCAAAATCATAGAAATACCTAATCCTTGTTAGCAGAATCTATATAATAGTTTTAAGTATTAGATGAAATTCATACAATAAGAACATTAATTTTCATTAAGATTATGTGTCAATTACTGAAATAGCACCCATCATGTTGTTCAAATCGAAAACACCTTCATTAGAAGCTACTTATTCCTTTATAGTTTAGGAACAAAGTTCTCAGTTGCATACTTAAGGTAAGTTATTGCTACCCGTAGAAACAGATATATATTACAAACTATTAGATGAATTGATCGGTAAAATATTTGTTCTTCTTTCCTCTTTAATATTGGCCACCCTAACATGTGCTGCTAAATTTAGTATCTAATAAGAAAAACACTAATAAGGGTATGTCATAATCCAGGTATCAACAAAGGAAAAAACAATCTTACTCAACTATAAGGCAATAAAAAGTTCTCTAGTTATTAGCAAAAGATAACGATGTATTAAACTAATTGAACATGAAAACTTCTAAGGCAAAGACTTTAAAAGGAACTTCCATCTTATACACTCATATAAATATCAAGGTTAAAATTTATGTCAAATTCAAAAGAAAATCAACATAAATAATCAAGGAAAGAGTATTCTTACATTCCCCAAAAAAGAGTCTAAATCCAAAAGTAGAGCAACACCTCAACTAACTATAGCCTCCGGTTGTAGCACAGTAAGTATTACTATTGTCTCCCTAGTTTTATTTGACTGTCGCCTCATATCCTGAAGTAGACAATGAAAGAAGCAAATATTAATGAGAGATATACAATATTTTCACAATCAAGAAAGTTTTGTATTATTGCTGAAAATCTAATTCTGGAGAATCCCCATAATGATCCTATTGATATACTTACATGCCTAATTTTAACATAGCTTTATTGTAACATTAAGGCTACAGACCATGAGAGTCGCGGATGACAATTGGTTGTACAATATTAACCATTTGCTTCAACATGTAAACTATTAAAAATAAGATTGTTGCTTTATTATCACAACAACGTACGACCATAAGTATAATAATTGTTACCTATTCCCAAACCACTTAGATTCTGTTTAAAGTTTATTTTAAACCCATGACATCCATCATAGCATAATTATTACGTTTTCGTCTTCCTTTCTACTAATTTTGTGTCACACTTATTGGTGCATTGGTCATGCCAAGAAATAACAGTTCTAGCCAATTAGTTCTAATCATTTGTAAATAATATTAGAAGGATCCATGTTTGGTATAGGTACATCTTCATTATTGATTAATCATTTAAGATGGAAACATATCTAGATAGGAAAAAAGCATTGTTATATTTGGTGTGTGTAAGATTTCGAAACACGTTCTTTCCTATTTTCCATCCAGAAAGTTCTATAGTGGGAGGCTATTATCCCAAGGGGGGGGGGGGGTTCATATAGTAAAAGTATTTTCTATTATAAAGAATTTCACATTCTCAACAAATAATCAGAATAAATATCAAATAAAAGTTTATAATTCTCTAACAATTGATAACACTTTACGTTGCGATCATAGTTAAGTATTACCTAATTGAATCCAACAAAGTGAAAACGCAATAAGCAAACACAATGTTGTTGTTGATGAAAATGATCACATCCATGGTAATAATGGCAAAAGATGGCGTCTTTTCAATTTTAAAATAGTAAAATATCAATTATATTCAAAGTATTGTACAAAATACTAAGAAGTTTAAGTTTTTTTCTTTATAAATCATCCAGAAATATTGATACACATGAAAGAGAAAAGTTGCCAGATGTCGAAGGGAGGAGGAGAACCAAAGGAATGGAACTGTCGTGGATGTGTATGAGAGTCACGGAATCAAACTGCTTAGCTTGGGTTTAAAGTTCATTTTATGATAATTACAAAAAAAGAAATTGATAATTTGTTTTTGGTGGGGGGTCAGGAATGATCTTCTACACAAAAATCCTTACTTAGCCAATAAATTTGTAACATATTAATTCATTACAACCATACGTAGCACCAGAACTCCTAGAGAGAAACTATGTACGAAGTAGATTAAACGTAGAAGAATATTTACCTCAATCAGCCCCAAATGGCACAAAATTTTATTTTAATCAGAGCCAACACAAATCACATAATCCCTGTAATCTTGATCACTGCCCATCCTTCAAAGTAGCCCGACACACAGTAAATAAAATTTCTGCAATAGGCAATATGATGGACAAAAAATCGCGTGAAAAATCATCCCTAGAAGAATGCTCAAATAGGGAATTACCATTTTCCTAATAAATCAAGCAATAATCAGCAAAAATATGCTATTGTTCCACTTTTAATCAATGGTTTAATGGGGAAAAAATTGCATATATTTACTTCCTTCTGGACAAAATGATCGAGCAACTCTTGAGAAAGTTACTAAAATAGTAGCTCAACTCCATATTCCTTTTCTTGCAACTCGAATTCACCATGCTAGTCCCATACAAAGACAATCTTAACAAAATGAGCATCATGTGCTAATATGACATATTGAGAAATAGTCAATATATAACGTGCAAAATGAAGTATATTAATGAATATGTAAATAGTTCAAAATAGAAGTAAGTCTAAAGCTTAAAAATCTAATCTTTTCATCCATCAAAATAACCTCAATTTAAAAAGGACTATCAGGTCTGTCGCATTCGATAACTGCAACACTTGCGATGCACACTTGTTTGTCCAATAATCATAAGAATACACAAAAATCTTCACTAAATCAATTCTCAAGATGGTTACTAACTATGTGACAATCTTCTAGTCATCTTAAAAATATTTTATTCCTCATGCACGTCTAGACGGAGAAACCTTTCTAAGGATTTGAGGTTATGAATATACTTACTATCCCAAAGGCATAAGGTGATAGAATTGAAGAATTTTTTTTAAGTTGGTAAAAGTGAAGATGTTAGAGACCGTTCAGTTATCTAGACAGGCTATATTATGTATCATCAACAACAACAGTAGCAACGAACAATAGATAAAAACAAAGGCAAACGGGCACGAACTTTTGAGAATTGATGAGATTTTAACTTTCAAAATATATTCTCTAATCTCTAAAAAAATCTTTTTCTTATTGATAGAAAGAAGATAATTACAATTCAAATACTTATTTGTTATGTAATTCTAATTTTGGCCATACCAGAAGAAAGAGAAAAAATATTCTGTAGAGTTCGAGTGATCCAATAGATTGTTGCTCCGGCTGGGACAATTGAATCCCAAAAAGGGGGAAACCCAATATAAGGCCTGCTATGGAAAAAATGAAAAAGAAGAAGAGGAATTTTATACAGAGATGCATGACATAAGCATAAAAATTTATATCTTCAAATCTTTATCACTGCCGGTAAACCTCTCTCCCTTATTGATTTCTTCTGGCCCTCGGATTTAGCAATTTTAGATTTTGATTAAACGATTGTTGGGTTCAAACACACACTTAAATTATCAGACTCTTTTAAGTTTCGATTTAAGATAAGACACACTTCCACAACGTCAAGACAAAAGCATGTTAGTATTACTGTTGTTAATGTTAATCTCTACAGAAAATATAAAAATAAGTGCAATAAATCTCTCAGTCCCTTTGTGGCTGAAAGATACAGTAAAGGAGGCAAAATCTCATTGTAGTAGAGGATTGATCGGAAAAGAAAATGGTTAGAGTTGAAGAAGATCTTAAAGGAGGAAGAATGTCGGCGTAGTAAAAGGATTGATCGGAGAAGAGAATGGTTAAAGTCAGAGAGCAATTATATGGATCATATCAGTTATATGGCACTTTATTTTCTTATAATTAGTGAGATTGTGCATATCGTGGGAATTGGGCTGTGAGTGCGTGTGGGTTCTTTTTTAGTTTAAATTATAGTAGTACTAAAAAATTAAAAAAGAATAGAGTACTATATGTGGTGGTAACTTCTTCGCAATGTAAAATAGAATCTGTTTTTTGAAAAGATGTCACACCCCTTTTCTTTATCAAAACAAACCTTCCACTTAAACCCTCTTAAATAAATAAAAAGAATTTAGTAAAAAGCTTGATGTGACGACCCAAAGGGTCATCACTTGTTTTATTAATTATTTCGAGCTTTTGAGGTCTTGTAAACCTCATTTTTAATTGCCTCGATTTGCGTGCACAGTCCGGGCACAAAGCTGGAAAAGTTTTATGTTGAAATATATGAAATATGTGAAAAAGTTGAAGAATTTTGATATTAATATTGATATGGTTGACTTTGGTCAACATTTTTGGTAAACGGACCCGGATCCATGATTTGACTGTCTCAGAAAATCCGTAGAAAAATATGGAACTTGGGCATATGCCCGGAATTGAAATCCGAGGTCTAGAACCCCGGTAAAAGAATTTTTCTGTTAAATTGTTTTCTGAAAATGTATAAGGAAAATGAAACTGAATTTTGATTAAAAGGTACTGGTAACGGGCTCGTATTTTGGTTCCGACGCCCGGTACAGGTCATATATATTGGTTAAGCGCTTCCTGTAAAGTTTGGTTGAAAACGGACGGCGTTTGACGCGTTTCGGCCTTAAATTGGAAATTTTGGAAATTATGAAATTTGAAAGAATTCTTGAGTTTTAAGGCTCAATTCATTGATTTTGATGTTATTTTAGCGATTTGATCGTGCGAGCAAGTTCGTATGATGTTTTTGAGTTAGTGTGCATATTTGGTTTGGAGCCCCGAGGGCTCGGGAGTGTTTCGGAGGTGGTTTGGGGTGTTTTTGGATTTGAAAACACAACAGAAATTCTGTTGTTTCTGCACAGGGATTTTGTCCTACGCGATCGCGTCCTCATCCACGCGATCGCACAGCATTGGCTAGTCCTTCTACGCGATTGCATCATTCCTCACGTGATCGCGTAGCTTCCAGTTTTTCCCTTACGCGATCGCAGTCATGTTCACGCGATCGCATAGGCCAAATAGGCTGCCCGGTGAGTTTCCTCTACGCGATCGCAACATCCCTCACGCGATCGCGTAGCTTTCAATCTTTTCTCCATGTGATCGCAACCTTTTGCACGCGATCGCATAAAAGGCCAGTCTTTCCTCTACGCGATCGCATCCCAATTCACGCGATCGCGTAGGGTAAATTTCCGCCCAGTGAATTAATACCCAAAACAGAACACTTACGGGATTTTATCCCATTTTCACAAACCTCTCTCTTCTCCACAGCTTCTTGGGTGATTATTGAGCAATCCTTCTTCATACTTCTTGGGTAAGTGATTCTTGACTCGTTTTCTTTGTTTCCTATCAATATTATTTGAATTCCTAGGCCTAAATATGTGTAAATTGGTAGAAAAATTAGAGAAATGGGTATAGGTAGGGTTTTCAAAGAAATTGCGATCTAGACCTCGTTTTGGTGTCAAACTTAAGAACAAATTGTATATTTGAACTCATGGAAGATTGAGTGAACTTATGTTGGTTCGAAACTTGAGTTTCGATTATGTGGGCCCGGGGTCGATTTTTACTATTTCGGGCAGCATGTTGTAAAAACCGTATTTAGCAATATGAAATAGTTTGTTAAGTAGAATTGATGATATTAAATCAATTGTGTATAGATACGATTGGATTGGAGTCAAATTCGAAAGGAAAAGGCACTGCTATGGATTGAATCGTTCGTAAACTTTCGAGGTAAGTGTTTGTTCTATCCTAGCTTGAAGGAATAGGAATTTAGTTATGAATAAATTGTTGATTAAGAGTTATTGGTGTTGTACCGGTAATGGAGATAAATTGTTGAAATTATTATCAATTATTGGTTTAAAACCGGTAATTATAAATATTGTTGATGTAGAGATTATTGGCTAAATGCCGGTAATATATATATTTATGGATTGGGATAGTGTGGCGCGCCGACCACTTATATATTTATAAATTGGGATCGTGTGGCACACCGACCACTTATATAATAAGAAGTGGGATCGTGTGGCACGCCGACCACAAAGTGATTTAAATCTTGGCATTGGCCATAGTTGCCAGTAGCCTATTGATATATATATTTGGGAGCGGGTGGTACGCCTACCACAAGATGTAGTTACTGTGATAGTTGGGAGCGGGTGGTACGCCTACCACGAGATATGAAATGAGAGAGGAATTGAGACATGAAAGTAAGATTTATTCTGTTGATTAGATTATTCTGGATATCACGAGTTAT